>JBBGZY010001505.1:0-262500 GCA_037952925.1 Lithobates clamitans
AATTATTACTTAAACCAATGGTCAAAAGTGATATTGTTTTTCTTTTGGACTGATGAGTGGGAGTGGCCTTCTTCAAATGCCCTAAGATTTCCCTAATAACATGAATACTTCCCATTGGTTGGGTTCTTACAGGTTCATTAAGATCCAAAGGGATCTCACAGGGTCCACTGGAGGGGTTATCACAGGGCCCATTGGAAGGGTTCTCACAGGGTTCCTCAGAGGAGTCCCCACAGGGTCCATAGGAAAGTTCCTCACATGATCCATCAGAGGGAACCAAAAAAGGTCAGAGGGGTTCCCTCAGTGTCCTGAAGATCATAGGGGTCCTTACAATGTTAATTAGATGGGTCCTCACATATAAGTGTTCTTATAGAGTCTGAAGATTGTAGTGGTCCTCACAAGGTCCATTAAATGGGTCTTCACAGGGTTCATTAGAGGGGTACTTTCAGAGTCCTGAAGATCATAGAGGTTCTCACAGGGTCCATCACGTGGCTCCTCATAGGGAACATTAGATGGGTTCTTACAGAATCCTGAAGAATGTAGGGGGCCTCGCCAAGTCCAACAGATGGGTGTTTACAGGGTCCATTTCAGGGGCTCCTACAGAGTCCTTAAGATTGTAGGAGTTCTCACAAGGTCCATTAAGGGGGTCTTCAAGGGTACATTAGAAGGCTTATCTCAGAGCCCTGAAGATCATAGAAGTCCTCACAGGGTCCATCATGTGGTTACTCATAGGGAACATTAGATGGGTTCTTACAGAATCCTGAAGAATGTAGGGGGCCTCGCAAGGTCCAACAGATGGGTTTTTACAGGGTCCATTTCAGGGGCACCTACAGAGTCCTTAAGATTGTAGGAGTTCTCACAAGGTCCATTAAGGGGGTCTTCAAAGGGTACATTAAAAGACTTCTCTCAGAGTCCTGAAGATCATAGAGGTCCTCACAGGGTCCAGTAGATAGGTTCTTACAGAGTGCTGAAGAATAAAGAGGGCCTTGCAAATTCCAACAGATGGATCCTCACAGGGTCCATTATATTGGTTCTTACAGATTCTTGAAAAATGTAGGGGGCCTCACAAGTTCCAACAGTCAGGTCTTCACAGGGTTATTAGAGAGGTCTTCTCAGAGTCCTGAAGGTCATATGGGTCCTCACAGGATCTATCGGATGGGTCCTGATAGGGTCCATTGGAAGGGTTCTTACAGAGTCCTAAAGACTTAGGGGTCCTTACAAGGCCCATCACAGGGTCCATAAAAGGGGGGCTTACAGGGTTCATCAGAGTGGACCTCTCAGGGTTCACTAGAGGAATTTTTACAGGATCCTGAAGATTGTAGGGGTCCACAGATTGTCCATCAGAAGGGTCCTCACACAGTCCTGAAGACTTCAAGCAATAGAATCATGATTTTGAAATGCAAGGTGCCGCAACAACACTAGTCATCAGGCTTTGAATTTAGAAATGGATCACCGGTCCATACTAATGGAAGAGACACCACAGAGTGTCACATGATGGCTGACTCATGTAGACTCGTAAGTATACAAGGGGGTTAGCAGTTCTTTTTATTGTGAATGGATGGGAGTAAAGAGGGGTTTTGGGATGGATTCAGGTCTTTATGCCAGAAATAGGGGCCAGAAATAGGATTTAAGAGCAGGTCAGGGTTTTTTGTACAGCAAACAGTGGCTAGACCACTGACTGGGGGGGGGGGGGGACAAGAAGGTTGGCCTGTGGAGGCACAAGATATTAATCTGGCTCTGCTTAAAGGCATTGTGTGTTCTCTGCCCTTTGCTTTGGCACCGAGCATGCCAAAAGTCAGGATGAAAAACATGACTGTCACTTTACCTACAGAGGACCACACTGCTCAGCACGTGCGCTGCGCCTCAGAGACCCCGTAACACACTGCGTATCCTCATTCAAAGAGCAAAGCTGTTCACACTAATTGGAAGGAAAGTAATTAATTTAAAGCAGTTTTAATTGGGTGAGATAACAGCTAATGACTCCTACAAAGGCTTTTTTCTCTCTTAAGATTCTTCAGGTTCTTCATGAAAAGGAAAGACGTTTTTGGTGGACCCGTTGGGCGCACTTGTAGGCGATGATTTATTGTCTGAGAAAGAAAACTTTCCTTTGGGGATTTATTTTTAATAAACTCGATACAATGTATGTATTGCGTCATAAACAGCTGCTTTGGCTTCCTAGAATTTTCCTCCAGGCAATCCTGGAAAGTTTTCCATTAAAAACCCCTTTTATAACTCTGTTGTTATGTATGGAAGTCCTATGGCAAACAATGTATCTGTACTCTATGAAAGTAACTTTTATTATATACTCCCTGGCCACTCCCCGGCACACCTATTCAATTGGTAACACAAATTGCTAATCAGCCAATCACATGGAAGCAACTCAACACATTTAGGCATCTAGACGTGGTGAAGACAACTTGCTGAAGATCAAATCGAGCATCAGAATGGGCAAGAAATGGAATTCAAGTGACTTTGAACGTGGCATGTTTGTTGGTGCCAGACGGGCTGGTCTAAGTGTTTCAAAAACTGCTGATCTACTGGGATTTTCACACACAACCATCTCTCAGGTTTACAGAGAATGGTCCGAAAAAGAGAAAATATCCAGTGAGCGGCAGTTGTGTGGAGGAAAACGCCTTGCTGATGTCAGAGGTCAGAGGAGAATGGGCAGACTGGTTCCAGATGATAGAAAGGCAACAGTAACTCAAATAACCACTCATTACATCCAAGGTATGCAGAATACCATCTCAGAATACACAACACATCAGACCTTGAAGCAGATGGGTTACAGCAGCAGAAGACCACACCGGGCGCCACTCCTGTCAGCTAAGAACAGGAAACTGAGGCTACAATTGGCACAGGATCACCAAAATTGGACAATAGAAGATTGGAAAAACTTTGCCGGGTCTGATGAGTCTGGATTTCATCAGCGACATTCAGATGGTGGGGTCAGAATTTGGCGCATGGATCCATCCTGCCTTGTATCACCAGTTCAGGCTGGTGGTGGGGGTGTAATGGTGGGGGGGATATTTTCTTGGCACACTTTGGGCCCCTTAGTACCAACACATTATGGATGTGCAGCTGACAAATCTGTGTGATGCTATCATGTCACTATGGACCAAACTCTCTGAGGAACGTTTCCAACACCTCGTTGAATCTATGCCATGAAGAACTAAGGCAGTTCTGAAGGCAAAAGGGGGTCCAACCCGGTTCTAGCAAAGTGGCAGGTAAGTCTATATTAAAAATGTCTCATTCTCTAGAGTAGGAGTCCATGGGTAAAGTTCATGGACTAGTTCAGGAACTACCCTGTTTCCCTGAAAATAAGACCTAGCGTGATTGTCGGTGATGGCTGCAATATAAGCCCTACCCCCCCAATAAGCCCTAGTTAAAGTCCTTGTAGGTCTTATTTTCAGGGTAGGGCTTATTTTCGGGGAAACAGGGTAGGGCTTATTTGGGGCGTAGGGCTTATATTGCAGCCAACACTGACAATCATGCTAGGTCTTATTTTAGGGGAAACAGGGTAAGTAGTTCATGGTAGAGATATGCATGACGAAAAAATGTGTTTCGTTTTTTTTCGGTTTCATTTGTTAAAGTGGTTGTAAAATGCAGACTTATTTTTTTACTCCGGAGTAAGGTAAAAAAAACCTTCTGCATGCAGCTCCCCCTAAATACATACCTGAGTCCGATCTGGATCCAGCCATGTGCACGAGAGCCAAGGCTCTCTCGTCTCTCTCGTTCCTCATTGGCTCAGATACAGCAGCAGGAGCAATTGGTCAATCAGAGCCGGTGACGAGGGAGCGGAGGGAGGGGCCGAGCCCCGCTCTGTGCGTCTTGTGTACACACGAGTGCCCCCCCCATAGAAAGCAGCTATTTTCTAATTTTGGATTTGGATAACAAAATGGATCCGAATTTTGTTCCATTGGATAATTTGGATGCACATGACACCAGTCGATATTGTCCAATCAGCTCATGCCATTTCTCTTGGTGGGTTGGACTAGCGTCCGAAAATATCGAATCCTTCCAATTCAAATGCATCCACATTGATAATATATTCAATATATAGCAATCTTCCAGAAAAACTGCAACAGTTTTCACATCCAGGCCGGACCAATGAATACATGAAACAAATGCCGAAGATATAAAATGAATTCTCGAAAACAAATTGGTTCAACATAACGAATGTGACGAAAGAAATTTCTTCAATGAATGAATGTATCCGAAACTAAACGAAAATTTCCTGGGTGCACGGGTCTAGTGACAAAAAGGGATTCCCTCACTTTGGAGGGACTTCTTCTTCCTTTTTTGGATATGAAACAGGAAGTAAAGTGAAATCTCCCCAGTGGGACACAGATGACAAAAATAATAAATTCCTCCTTTACTCTTTACTCAGAACGCCTCATCTGTATGCTTATTCTAGGTTAGTACCTCAGTAGGTACTGAAGCCAGAGGACCAACATGACAGTCAGGCAACCAACAGTTTCTGAAAGAGAGTCAATCCACTTACAGTGCCTTGAAAAAGTATTCATACCCCTTGAAATTTTCCACATTTTGTCATGTTACAACCAAAAACGTAAATGTGTTTTATTGGGATTTTATGGGATAGACCAACACAAAGTGGCACATAATTGTGAAGTGGAAGGAAAATGATAAATGGTTTTCAATTTTTTTTGCAAATAAATATGTGAAAAGTGTGGAGTACATTTGTATGGCGCCCCCCGGAGTCAATACTTTGTAGAACCGCCTTTCACTGCAATTACAGCTGCAAGTCTTTTTGGGGATGTCTCTACCAGCTTTGCACATCTAGAGAGTGACATTTTTGCCCATTCTTCTTTGCAAATTACCTCAAGCTCTGTCAGATTGGATGGAGAGCGTCTGTGAACAGCAATTTTCAAGTCTTGCCACAGATTCTTAATTGGATTTAGGTCTGGACTGTGACTGGGCCATTCTAACACATGAATATGCTTTGATCTAAACCATCCCATTGTAGCTCTGGCTGGATGTTTTGGGTCGTTGTCCTGCTGGAAGGTGAACCTCCGCCCCAGTCTCAAGTCTTTTACAAACTCTAACAGGTTTTCTTCTAAGATTGTCCTGTATTTGGCTCCGTCCATCTTCCCATCAACTCTGACCAGCTTCCCTGTCCCTGCTGAAGAAAAGCATCCCCACAACATAATGCTTCAACCACCATGTTTCACAGTGGGGATGGTGTGTTCAGGGTGATGTGCAGATTCTCCCACCTGAGCTGTGGATCTCGGCAGATCCTCCAGAGTTACCATGGACCTCTTGGCTCTTCTCTGATGAATGCTCTCCTTGCCCGGCCGGTCAGTTTAGGTGGACGGCCATGTCTTCGTAGGTTTGCAGTTGTGCCATACTCTTTCCATTTTCGGATGATGGATAGAACAGAGCTCCGTGAGATGTTCAAAGCTTGGGATATTTTTTTTATAACCTAACCCTGCTTTAAACTTCTCCACAACTTTATCCCTGACCTGTCTGGTGTGTTCCTTGACCTTCATGATGCTGTTTGTTCATTGAGGTTGTCTAACAAACCCCTGAGGGCTTCAGAGAACAGCTGTATTTATACTGGGATTAAATTACATATACACAGGTGGACTTTAATAATTAGGTGACTTCTGAAGGCAATTGGTTCCACTAGATTTTAGTTAGGGGTATGAGAGTAAATGGGGCTGAATACAAATGCACGTCAGACTTTTCATTTATTTATTTGTAAAAAAATTGGAAAACCATTTATCATTTTCCTTCCACTTCACAATTATGTACCACTCTGTGCTGGTCTATCACATAAAATTCCAATAAAATACATTTACGTTTTTGGTTGTAACATGACAAAATGTGGAAATTTCAAGGGGTATGAATACTTTTTCAAGGCACTGTATTTTTTGTTTTCTTTATTTATTATTTTTTTATTAATGTATTTATTTTTTTCTTTGCTACCCTTTAATTCTACTCTGTAATTGAAGCTCCAAGATTCTCAGTCCACCCATCAGCAGTTTCAGAAAAGCAGGGTTCCCCTTTAAATCTGTGTCAGTAAATAAACCCTATGAGCCCCGGGTGTAGGATGAGGAGCTCTCGGCATCATGAAAAATCCAATTAGGACGTGAAAAGGCAGAATAACAGAAACCTTTTAATGTCCCCCGTATTATTAAAGCGGCATCAATCGGCAGCCGTAGACCCTTTCAAGGATCAGATGTGATTCATGTATAATTCACGAGGCGATGAGGTCACAGGAGAAGCAGCACGTGAGGGGACGTAGGGGAAAGGGGCCCGGGGGGGGGACGTTTACCAATACGAAGTAAAGATCAACTGCTTGTTAACCCTTTCCATCACCAATGAGTGAGCACAGAAATAGAAGACTTGGCCAAGTCATTCCGTAATATCCAAGAAATGGATCAGTGGAGCTCAGAATTCCCATCAATAAAGCATTCCGTATACAACACTAATAGTAATAGCAGTTTTATGCTGATGATACGGTATATAGATCTAAATACCGCAGCAGGGAGGAGAAAGCTGAAAACAACATTATAAAAGCCCCCCGCCAAAACCACAGTATACCATCAGCATACAGTATTAATGGTGATTGCAGCTTTATGCTGATGGGGGTCTATATGAATCCATATAGTGCAACAGGGAGAAAAAAAAATGAAAGATCGGTGGAGTTTGGAATCTCCATCACCCGAGCGTTCCGTATACAGCATTAATGATGATAGAAGCTGTAACGAAACGTCCCACACTCCGCTTGAGTGCTTTCGTCATATATCGCTTCCTCCCAGTCTGAATATAGATATCAGATATTCCAACCGCTAACAACCACAAAACAAGACAATACTCGTTTGGTTGCTAAACATGGACAGTTTATTAGAACAAGAATACAGTCTTATATACAGTTGAAGAGGAGGTTCCCCCCTCCTGTTCATATTACTCTAACAATACACCTGTAACCAGAAACCTAATTACCATGAGCTAGTTATCTAATCATTTACCAAGACTTGGTGACTCAAAAATATGACCTTTCAGGGTAGACTTGCCGTCTCCTCGCTCAACTTACAATACACTTTCCATCACCAATGAGTGAGCACAGAAATGGAATACTTGGCCAAGTCATTCCGTAATATCCAAATAATGGATCAGTGTAACTCAGAATTCCCATCAATAAAGCGTTCCGTATACAACACTACTAGTGATAGCAGTTTTATGCTGATGATACTGTATATAGATCTAAATAGCACAGCAGGGAGGGGAAAGCTGAAAACAACATCATAAAAGCCCCCCGCCAATACCACAGTATACCATCAGTATAGAGTATTAATGGTGATTGCAGCGTCATGCTGATGGGGGTCTATATGAATCCATATAGGGCAACAGGGAGAAAAAAAACTGAAAATAACATCATAAAGGTTCATCCAAAAACAACATGAAAGATCGGAGGAGTTTGGAATCCCCATCACCCGAGTGTTCTGTATACAGCGTTAATGATGATAGAAGCTGTAACGAAACGTCCCACACTCCGCTTGAGTGCTTTCGTCATATACCGCTTCCTCCCAGTCTGAATATAGATATCAGATATTCCAACCGCTAACAACCACAAAACAAGACAATACTCGTTGCTAAACATGGACTGTTTATTAGAACAAGAATACAGTCTTATATACAGTTGAAGAGGAGGTTCCCCCCTCCTGTTCATATTACTCTAACAATACACCTGTAACCAGAAACCTAATTAACATGAGGTAGTTATCTAATCATTTACCAAGACTTGGTGACTCAAAGATGTGACCTTTCAGGGTAGACTTGCCGTCTCCTCACTCAACTTACAATACACAGGAGTATAAACACATCCCCCAATAGGAGACCAAGGTGTGTTAATGAGCACAATGAACTATTGGGTGAAAGACCCGGGCTTTCCAGAGCTCATTAATCAGCATTCCTTTTCACATACATCTGTCCACTGAGTCCCAAGCTGGCAGAGACCATCATGGCCTCCTTAATAATGTCCTTTTGCATTACATAACAGAATATCTTAACAAATGCTTGTACCTCCCTCAAATGGTAGGGCCCATAGTCAGTAGGCAAGAGGCCAGCATTCAGTCCCCTCCAAAAGCCTCTGCCCCGGGTGAGTGATTGGGCACTACTTATCCCACTGGCACCAATGATGGGGCACTGTTCCTCAACCTGGCACCAACAGTGGTGCACTATTCCTTCCTCTGACACCAATGATGGGGCACTATTCCTTCCACTGACACCAATGATGGGGCACTACTAATCCCACTGACACCAGTGATGGGGCACTATTCAACCCACTGACTCCAGCAATAGGGCGCTATTTCAACCCCCCTAATACCAAAGATGCATTGTTTAATCCCACTGATGCCAGGATACTTTTTACTCCCGATGACCACAGTTCAGCCCTCCTAAAGTCTGGAGGATATTAAACTGGCTCTTTGTTTAGAAAGTTTGGAGACCCCTGATCTATATAGATCCCTATAGTGCAACAGGGAGAGAAAAACTGAAAATAACATCATAAAGGCTCCGCCAAAATCACACGATGGATCAGTAGATCTCAGAATTCCCATCACCTGAGTGTTCCATATACAGCTCTAATGGTGATGGCAACTTTGTGCTGATGATCCTCTATACAGATCTAAATAGTGCAACAGGGAGAGAAAAACTGAAAACAAAATCATAAAGTCTCATCCGAAATCACACGATGGATCGGCGTTCTGCATATAGCACTATTGATAGTGACAGAAGCTTCTTGCTGATTGGGGGTCTAGATGAAACCATATAGCACATCAGGGAGAGAAAAAACGAAAATCACAATATAAAGGCCCCACCAAATCCACATGAAGGATCAGCGGAGCTTGAATTTCCATCGCATGAGTGTTCCATATACAGTAACACTAAAGGTCATAGCAGTTGCATGCTGACAATGGTCTATATATCTACATTCACTGGCCACTTTATTACACCTTTGTACACCTTGCTAGTACCGGGTTGGACCCCCTTTTGCCTTCATTATTCATGAAATAAATACAACAAAGTGTTGGAAACGTTCCTTAGAAATTTTGGTCCATAGTGACATGATGGCATCACACAGTTTCTGCAGATTTGCTGATGCCAATCTCCCGTTTCCACCACATCCCAAAGGTGCTCTATTGGATGAGATGTGGTGAGTGTGGAGGACATTGGAGTACAGGGACCTCATTGTCCAGTGGTGAGATGATTGGAGCTTTGTGACATGGTGCATTATCCTGCTGGAAGGAGCCATCAGAAGATGGGGACACTGTAGTCATAAAGGGATGGACATGGTAGGCCAGTAGGCCATGGCATATAAACGATGCTCAATTGATACTAAGGGGCCCAAAGTATTCCAAGAAAATATCCCCCCCACCATTACACCCCCACCACCAGCCTGAACCGGTGATACAAGGCAGGATGGATCCATGCGCCAAATTCTGACCCGACCATCTGAATGCCACAGCTGAAATCCAGACTCATCAGACCCGGCAACGTTTTTCCAATCTTCTATCGTCCAATTTTGGTGATCCTGTGCCAATTGTAGTCTCAGTTTCCTGTTCTTAGCTGACAGGAGTGGCACCCGGTGTGGTCTTCTGCTGCTGTAGCCCATCTTCTTCAAGGTTGGGTGTGTTGTGTGTTCAGAGATGGTATTCTGCAGACCTTGGATGTAACGAGTGGTTATTTGAGTTACCGTTGCCTTTCTATCATCTAAAACCAGTCTGCCCATTCTCCTCTTACCTCTGACATCAACAAGGCATTTTCCACCACACAACTGCCGCTCACTGGATATTTTCTCTTTTTTGGACCATTCTCTGTAAACCCGAGAGATGGTTGTGTGTGATAATCCCAGTAGATCAGCAGTTTTTGAAATACTCAGACCAGCCCGTCTGGCACCAACAACCATGCCACGATCAAAGTCACCTAAATCCCCCTTTCTTTCCCCATTCTGATGCTCAGTTTGAACTTCAGCAAGTCGTCTTCACCACGTCTAGATGCCCATCACCTTGAGTTGCTGCCATGTGATTGGCCGATTAGCACTTTGTGTTACCGAGCAATTGAACAGGTGTACCTAATAAAGTGGCCGGTGAGTGTATATAACGCAGCAGGGAGAGAAAAACTGAAAACGACACCATAAAAGGGTCTGCCAAAACCACACACACAAAAATATCTACAACAGAAGGCGAAAAAGGAAGCAACACACTTCAAGAAAATGGTAAGACACACACAAATAATATAGATGCAAATGAGGACTATTTAGGGGCATTGGATGATATTGGCAGCAGTTGCCAATTATTTCGACCCTCCTATTATTTATTTAGGATAGAGATAGATAGATAGATAGATAGATAGATAGATAGATAGATAGATAGATAGATAGATAGATAGATAGATAGATAGATAGATAGATAGATAGATAGATTAGATAGATAGATAGATATATACATCTATATAGATAAAAATATATGATTAAATTACTCTTTTTTAGATCTAGCTATCTATAGATAGATAGATACATCTATATATATATATATATATATATATATATATAAAGAACTAAAATAAACAGCATGGCAACAAACTGCCCTCACCTGCCACATAGTCCCCAAAGCCGACCGTCGTGAGCGTCACCACCACGAAGTAGATGGACTCCAGCTCCGTCCAGCCCTCGATCTGCTTGAAGATGACTGCGGGGATGGTCACAAACACCAGACATCCGGCCACGATGAACAAGATGGTGGAGATGACCCGGATCTTGGTCTGACTCACCTGCTTCTTCTAGAGCAAAGAGAATTTTAAAAAAAGAACGAGTTAGCAAAAGTGTGACCTCATCCTCAAAGTGGACCTGTCGTTACCTTTACAAATCTGCATGAATACATTTCCCGACATGTCACAATGTACAGCAACAAGATTGTTTTTCAGGAAAGCTCCACCTTTTATCATTAAAAAACGGAGCACTACTTTGACTAGGCTGAGATGATATCATCAGTTTGCTGCAGGTAGGAGGAAGCATTTCCTCAGTCCCTCCCCCCCGAGGGATCAGACTGCAACATTGTAATTCTATAGCAAGTCACAAGGCTGCAGCAGGGGCTCCGGTCGTTTTCTGTAGTGGGTGGAGCTTGCTGGGACCCCTCCCACAGCTCTGTTCTCTGTACAGGCTGCATACAGCACAGTGATGATGTCACTGCTACATTTACAAGGTAATATTTGGGTTTACAAAGGCATTCGGAGCACACAAGTGGATTTATATCCTTTGTGGCTATTGAGAAATATATTTAATGAAATTTTTATTTGTGCCCGGAGTTCAGCTTTAACTACTTCGCAACCACACTATAACTAAATGACGGCTACAGTGCGGCCGCACTTTCTAGGAGGCCGTTATGTGACGTCCCTCTTGTGCTCGCGCCCCCTGCAGCGTGCATCGGCAGTGATATGCGATTGCTGCGTACTTCGGACGCAGCTGATCACAGATCAGGGTAAAGGGCCAATCATGGCGTCTCTTTACCACGTAATCAGTTGTGTCCAATCACATCTGATCACGAATTTAAACAGGATTTACCGCTTATCGGCAATCCTCTCCTCACGCTGACAGCCCATGAGGAGAGGAGAGCCGAAAACTGGCAAGTCCACACAGGGAACATCTACACTGACAACCAGTGTCCTGATTATCAGTCCAACCTCAACAGTGCCCACCAGTGATGCCAATCAGTGCCCACCAGTGCTGCCAATCTGTGCCAATCAGTGCCCACCAGTGATGCCAATCAGTGCCCACCAGTGATGCCAATCAGTGCCCACCAGTGATGCCAATCTGTGCCAATCAGTGCCCACCAGTGATGCCAAGCAGTGCCCACCAATGCTGCCAATCAGTGCCCACCAGTGATACCAATCAGTGCCCACCAGTGCTGCCAATCTGTGCCAATCAGTGCCCACCTGTGATGCCAATGTGTGCCAATCATTGCCCACCAGTGATGCCAATCAGTGCCCACCAGTGATGCCTATCAGTGCCGCCAATCAGTGCCCATCAGTGCCACATATCAGTGCCACCTATCAGTGCCCATCAGTGCCACATATCAGCACCCCCTATCAGTGCCAATCAGTGCAGTCTCATCAGCACACATCAGAGAAAAATTTCTTATTTTCAAAATTTTATAACAGAAACTACAAAAAACTTTTTTTTTCAAAATTTTCGGTCTTTTTTCATTTGTTTAGCAAAAAAATAAAAACTCCAGTGGTGATTAAATACCACCAAAAGAAAGCTCTATTTATGGCAAAAAAAATGCTAAAAATGTACTTTTGGTACAATGTTGCATGACCGCGCAATTGTCATTCAAAGTGTGACAGAGCTAAAAGCTGAAAATTGGCCTGGGTAGGAAGGAGGTGAAACTGCAAGGGTTAAATTCTAAAGAACTTCTAATATAAAGGACCCGCCCCACCGTTTTTTTTTTTTGCCCCCTTCCCCCGTTTTAACCTTCTGCTGTTTTATTGCATAATTTCCACCCACAATCTTTCAAGGATCTCTGTGAAAATATATAATTGTTTTTTCATTTGCAGGAAATATGCAAATGAGGTTATATACCAACAAAGGAAAAAAAAAGTGAATTGTTATGAGGAAATTGGTTGTGTTTTATGACATCATTTACCATCATTAATGGAAGGCCTTCAGGGAACACTTAGGAGACCCCGAGAGACAAAAACAAAATTGCCATCGCACAGTAAATAGCTTGAACCCGTTTAATCCCCAAAACGCAGCGTCAAAGCGGGAGATTGTGCCGAGCGTGCCGTCCTATCGGACACATCTCAGTGTGTCTAATCCTATTACTGTTACCATGGTGACCACACAAGGGCTTTCCTGCGCTTTTGTATTCAAAAGGCGTCAAGATGGCAGCCAGGCCGATCGTGTTTGTACCGAGGGGGAATCCCAGCTGTATAGATTGTCAAATACCAACACTAAACCCAAAGATATACAATGTACACAGATATACAATGTATCCATACAATGTACACAGATATACAATGTATTCATACAATGTACACAGATATACAATGTATCCATACAATGTACACAGATATACAATGTATCCTTACAATGTACACAGATATATAATGTATCCTTACAATGTACACAGATATATAATATATCCATACAATGTACACAGATATATAATGTATCCTTACAATGTACACAGATATATAATGTATCCATACAATGTACACAGATATATAATGTATCCTTACAATGTACACAGATATATAATGTATCCATACATAGTACACAGATATACAATGTATCCATACAATGTACACAGATATACAATGTATCCATACAATGTACACAGATATATAATGTATCCATACAATGTACACAGATATACAATGTATCCATACAATGTACACAGATATACAATGTATCCGTACAATGTGCACAGATATACAATGTATCCATACAATGTGCACAGATATACAATGTATCCATACTATGTACACAGATATACAATGTATCCATACAATGTACACAGATATACAATGTATCCATACAATGTACACAGATATACAATGTATCCATACAATGCACATAGATATATAATGTATCCATACAATGTACACAGATATACAATGTATCCATACAATGTACACAGATATACAATGTATCCGTACAATGTGCACAGATATACAATGTATCCATACAATGTGCACAGATATACAATGTATCCATACTATGTACACAGATATACAATGTATCCATACTATGTACACAGATATACAATGTATCCATACAATGTACACAGATATACAATGTATCCATACAATGCACATAGATATATAATGTATTCATACAATGTACACAGATATACAATGTATCCATACAATGTGCACAGATATACAATGTATCCATACAATGTGCACAGATATACAATGTATCCTTACAATGTACACAGATATACAATGTATCCTTACAATGTACACAGATATACAATGTATCCATACAATGTGCACAGATATATAATGTATCCATACAATGTGCACAGATATACAATGTATCCTTACAATGTACACAGATATACAATGTATCCTTACAATGTACACAGATATACAATGTATCCATACAATGTGCACAGATATATAATGTATCCATACAATGTACACAGATATACAATGTATCCATACAATGTACACAGATATACAATGTATCCATACAATGTACACAGATATACAATGTATCCATACAATGTGCACAGATATACAATGTATCCATACAATGTGCACAGATATACAATGTATCCTTACAATGTACACAGATATACAATGTATCCGTACAATGTGCACAGATATACAATGTATCCATACAATGTGCACAGATATACAATGTATCCTTACAATGTACACAGATATACAATGTATCCATACAATGTACACAGATATACAATGTATCCATACAATGTACACAGATATACAATGTATCCATACAATGTACACAGATATACAATGTATCCATACAATGTGCACAGATATACAATGTATCCATACAATGTGCACAGATATACAATGTATCCTTACAATGTACACAGATATACAATGTATCCGTACAATGTGCACAGATATACAATGTATCCATACAATGTGCACAGATATACAATGTATCCTTACAATGTACACAGATATACAATGTATCCATACAATGTACACAGATATACAATGTATCCATACAATGTACACAGATACATCCCTTGAAAAAAGTATTCATACCCCTTGAAATTTTCCACATTTTGTCATGTTACAAAAACGTAAATGTATTTTATTAGGATTTTATGTGATAGACCAGTGTTTATCAACTCCAGTCCTCAAGGCACCCCAACAGGTTATGTTTTCAGGCTCTCCATTATTTTGCACAGGTGATTTGATCAGTTTCAGTGTCTAAAGCTGGCCATACACCATACAATTTTCTTATTCAATTTTCTTTAGATTTACCTTCAACTATGTAGTATAAGGGCCTGTCTGTCTGATTGCATACAAATTGAGAGTGTTTAGGTTTGACCTTGTATTATATGGTTTTGGTAAATCTAAAGGAAAGTTGTACAAGAAAATTGTATAATGTATGGCCAGCCTTAGTAATTAGCATAGCCATTTCATCTGGCACATAATTGTGAAGTGGAAGGAAAATGATAAATGGTTTTCAACATTTTTTTTACAAATAAATATGTAAAAAGCGTGGCGTGCCAGGTAGCTTTAGGTGCACACTGTGCAGAGGACGCACTACACTAACTTGTAAATACTACAGCTGCCTGCGGTACTAATAGGATCAGAAGAACACCACCAATTTTCTTCAGGTAATTTGTATTCAGCCCCCTTTACTCTGATAACCCTAACTAAAATCTAGTGGAACCAATTTCCTTCAGAAGTCATCTAATTAGTAAATAGAGTCCCCTGTGTAAATGCAAAAGCATTTGACACAGTTCCCCATAAACGTTTACTGTACAAAGTAAGGTCTGTAGCCATGGACCATAGGGTGAGTACATGGATTGAAAACTGGCTACAAGGGCGAGTTCAGAGGGTGGTGATAAATGGAGAGTACTCGGAATGGTCAGGGGTGGGTAGTGGGGTTCCCCAGGGTTCTGTGCTGGGACCAATCCTATTTAATTTGTTCATAAACGACCTGGAGGATGGGAGAAACAGTTCAATCTCTGTATTTGCAGACGATACTAAGCTAAGCAGGGCAATTACTTCTCCACAGGATGTGGAAACCTTGCAAAAAGATCTGAACAAATTAATGGGGTGGGCGACTATATGGCAAATGAGGTTCAATGTAGAAAACTGTAAAATAATGCATTTGGGTGGCAAAAATATGAATGCAATCTATACACTGGGGGGAGAACCTCTGGGGGAATCTCGGATGGAAAAGGACCTGGGGGTCCTAGTAGATGATAGGCTCAGCAATGGCATGCAATGCCAAGCTGCTGCTAACAAAGCAAACAGAATATTGGCATTAAAAAGGGGGATCAACTCCAGAGATAAAACGATAATTCTCCCGCTCTACAAGACTCTGGTCCGGCCGCACCTGGAATATGCTGTCCAGTTCTAGGCACCAGTCCTCAGGAAGGATATACTGGAAACAGAGCGAGTACAAAGACGGGCAACAAAGCTAATAAAGGGTCTGGAGGATCTTAGTTATGAGGAAAGGTTGCGAGCACTGAACTTATTCTCTCTGGAGAAGAGACGCTTGAGAAAGGGATATGATTTCAATTTATAAATACCGTACTGGTGACCCCACAATAGGGATAAAACTTTTTCGCAGAAGGGAGTTTAACAAGACTCGTGGCCACTCATTAAAATTAGAAGAAAAGAGGTTTAACCTTAAATTACGTAGAGGGTTCTTTACTGTAAGAGCGTCAAGGATGTGGAATTCCCTTCCACAGGCGGTGGTCTCAGCGGGGAGCATCGATAGTTTCAAGAAACTATTAGATAATCACCTGAATGATTGCAACATACAGGGATATATATGTAATACTGACACATAATCACACACATAGGTTGGACTTGATGGACTTGTGTCTTTTTTCAACCTCGCCTACTATGTAACTATGTAACTATGCAAGTTAATCTCAGTATAAATATAGCTGTTCTGTGAAGCGCTCAGAGGTTTGTTAGAGAACCTTAGTGAACAAACAGCACCATGAAAGCCAAGGAACACACCATACAGGTCAGGGATAAAGTTGTGGAGAAGTATAAAGCAGGGTTAGTTTATAAAAAAATATCCCAAGCTTTGAACATCTCACGGATCTCTGTTCAATCCATCATCCGAAAATGGAAAGAGTATGGCACAACTGGTAACCTTCCAAGACATGGCCGTCCACCTAAACTGACAGGCCGGGCAAGGAGAGCATTCATCAGAGAAGCAGCCAAGAGGCCCATGGTAACTCTGGAGGAAATGCGCCCCATTAGCGGTCGAAATGCGCCGCAAGTCCGACGGTAAAACGGCACTATTTTTACGGTGTGAAAGCCGTCTAAAAGCAAAATACTATGTGTGGCGGAAAACTAACACTGCACATCACCCTGAACACACCATCCCCACTGTGAAATGCGGTGGTGGCAGAATCATGTTTTTTAAGTTCCAAGATGCACACTCTAAATTTAACACAATAAAAAAGTGAACACACAAAAAGTGAAGCAAACAAAAAAGTGCACAGGTTGTAATATATGGTCTGCCTCTGATGGGGGAGGACCCTGGCCCTGATTCCCTGGGGCAGAAGACACCTGACAGTGTCTGGGGTACTCAAGGCCCACCTGGCCAAAACCAAGCAGATCCATTCTTCAGGGGACCTGCCAAAGCAAGGTCTACCCAAGAACTAGCTGGGGTTTCACAGAAGAGATGGCGTAGGTGCTAAACTTTGCCCAAGTGCTCCTGTCAAAAACACTTTTGGATACAATAGGGAAAGATATAAACACCTGTGAGATTTTATAGTCCATTTGGAGAGATTCCTCTTCACTTCCTCTTTCAAGATACAAGTGAGAGGAAATCTCTATGAAGAAAGGCAAATTTCTCTTGATTTCCCATCACTAGACATGTGCAATTCGCTTTGTTCCAAATTAGTTTTTTAACGAATTTCGAGAAATTAGTTAATTCGGAAATATCTGAAATTAACGAAAACCAGTTTAATGAATTCTTCCGAAGATTTGTAAAATTCAAAAATTGGTAAATTTATCCGAAGTTATGAATTATCCGAAATAACGAAATGCCGCATCTAAACGAATGTAAAGCAATGAATTAATAATAATAAATAACAATAATAATGATAAAAACTTTTTCATATCATTATTATTTATTATTAATTTGTTCCGTTCCATTTGTTTAGATTCGGCATTCGTTATTTCGGATAATTCGTAACTTCGTAAAAATTTGTATTCGTTACGTTCACTAATAGCCAAATTTAAAAGGAAATTCTAATAGCTATAATTTAATAGTGAGTTAATATTAGTTAGTTAGGTATTCTTTCGAATTGTTGGATTTTCTTTCTTATTTTCTGATTTACGATTTACGAATTTTCGAATTGGAATCATAACAAATGACAGGAAAAATGAAAAAAAAAAAAACAAAACAATAAAAACAAAAGAAACAGACTAACACATTTTTAGGCAGTGCACATGTCTGCCCATCACTTTCTCTCAAAATGGCAATATCACTTTCTCTCCCAATAGAAAAAGGTGATGGGAAGTCCAAATGGTCAATGGTAATTAGGACAAAATAGAAAGGAGAGATCTCTCCAGTGGGGACACAGACGGAAATAAAAACCTGGGTTTGCAAGGGGTAAAAGCAAATTCCATACTCTATTATATTCAGACTTTTATGTTATAAAGACCCAACATGTTTCGGGGTGCACATTTCCCTTCATCAGGGCTTGATACCAAAGAACAAAGTGTGTAAGCACTGGCTCGACTCACCCGGGACAGAGGCCTTTGGTGGGGACTGAATGATAGCCTCTTGCCTACCAACTATGGGCCCTGGCATTTGAGGGAGCAGCAAGCATTTGGGAAGATATTCTGTTATGTAAAGGACATTATTAAAAAGGTCATGATGGTCTCTGCCAGCTTGGGACTCATAGCTGATGTTGATGTCATCAGCAAGCCACCTGTCTGGGGCCCCCTGCCACAATGTGTTTATTGTAAGTAGGACTAGCGTGCCGCCTAAGGGTGTTTCATCCATTGTTGTTTGTGCTAATTAACTCTGCTATTGTCTGAAGGTGTTCTGTGTTTATACTTATGATAACGTGTATTGTAGTTTGTGAGCTAGAAGATGGCAAGTCTGACCTGGAAGGTCAGACTTCTGAGTCATCCAGGGGGTTAATTACCATCATGTTTATACAGTAGTGTATGTCAGTTGTTGTAATTATATTCCTCTGTATTGTTAGGCTAATCTGATCAGAAGGGGGGAAATGTCCCTCTCAAGTGTATAACAGCCTGTGTACTTGTTCAAATAAACATTTCTTATTCTGGTTTACTCCAAAACTGGTACTGCCTAGTTCTTGGGGTAACTTAGCCAGATCCACTTGTCTCGTGTTCCAGAGCTTAGGAAGCAATATACTAATGGAAGCACTCAAGCGGAGTGTGGGACGTTCCGTTACACTTACCTAGGTGGATGCAGCATCGGTCCGATGCTGCATCTGTCCCCCTACAGTGAGAACCGAGCGATCGAACACCGCCGACCGCTCCGTTCTGACAACGCAAACTTTAAAGATTGGAAGATGATCAGAAGATGGCTACAAAAATGGGAGGATGAGTAGTGTAGATGGTGAAAGGGCGATAGGGTAGATAGGGGGAACAAGTGCACTTGTCCTTTATAAATTAAGATGAATAATAATGGTAATAATGATAATAAATTAATAATACACTTTGAATGTTCATAGAGAAAGAGATTCAGGAATTCTTCATTGCACTGAACGTTTCACATAAGCCTCATTAAATATACATAACGCTTCTGCTCATTAAGATAACCGGCTCAGCTGGAATTCACGGCCCCAATAAGACACTCAGGGGCCGATTCTGCCTAATGAGAGGCCACCAGGAGAATGGCAGTATAAAGTCACATCCACAACAAGAATGCCACAAACTTAAAGAAGAATTCCAGGTATGGATATTTTATATATAGTCACACTAGTCCAGTTGGACCAATGTAGGTATGTACAGTATATTCCATGTGGTATCCCTCTAGAAGCTGGAAATCACTGTAGTAGACAACACTACTCCAGTGATCTCCACTAGCTTCCAGGTTCCGTGCTGAGAGGCTGTCCCGCTCCATTGTGGACACAAGAGGTCAGCTGCTAGGCACAGGCATCGTTCAGAGAATGCTGAATGGTGCCTGTGGTCAACAGATGACCTCCTGTGTTCACAATCAGCAGGACAGCCTCTCAGCATGCAACCTGGAAGCTAGTGGAGATCACTGGATGCAAAGCATTCTCTGATTGGACTAGGTGGAGATCACCACCCCACTTCTCCCCCTCTAATCGAAGGAGCCTTTGCAATCATTGAGAAAGTGTTTCCTGAATGGTTCCTATGCCCAGCAGCCAACCTCCTACGTCAACAATGCAGCAGGGCAGCCGCTCAGCATGGGACCTGGAAGCTACTGGAGATTACTGGATGCAAAGCATTCTCTGCTTGGACAAGATGGAGATTATGGCCTCACTGCCCTAATTCTCCACCTTGTCCAATCAGAGGATGCCTTTTTTTTTAATCCGTGGTGGTGCTCAAAACGAAAAACAAAAACCATTAAGTGTAAAAAAACGTGCATGCGTATACACACTAAAAAGTGCACTTAGGGGTGTGCTTTGTCCACCCCTTGAAGGGGTAAGACCTCTTCCTGAACCCCCAGGGTGGAAGGCTCCTGACAGGACATAGGGTTCGACATTGTCCGCCTAGCCAGAAGACCTGTCAGACCCCTCTCCTTGTAATCAGCCGAAGCCGACCTCCAAGTACTAGATCGAGGGGCTCTCCTGAAGACAGGCCCCCCTGGGCAGGGAAGGAAGGAATATGAGGGCCACACATCCTCCCCCTAGGTGTCAGGGCAAGCCCTGGGACTCAAAGCCTCCATCCTAGTGAGAAAAAAAACACACAAAAGGGAGGATAAAATAAATTAAAATAAAAAAGTGGCCGTGCAATAGAGCACTGGCTAGGCCCTGAGGCCTAGTAATAAAAATTGCCCTGGACAATAGCCAAAAGGCCCAGCTCTAAAAGACGCAACGCAGAAAAAAGTATTTGGTGCTGTGACCATGTGCCTTTTCACACCATAGGGTCCCACACCCAAGTGTTACCAAGAGAACTCCTAGGGTGACCACTCCCAGGGGGCACAGAGACCACTGACTCTCTGCGTTCCCAGCCCATGGTCAGACAAGGTAATTCCATTCAAACCAGGAGGAACTGGGCCCATCCACTTTTCCCAGGGGAATTACTCCCATTCCCCAACTGCCCGTGGGCTCCCTGGTTTCTGTTCCAGCCGGTACTAACCTTCAGAGCCCCCATCATATCAGCAGGGATACTACAGAGGCAACCATACCAGCTCCCGGTTAAGCTAGAATGAGGGCATAACACCCCTACTGGGCACTGATAAGAACAGATACTACACTCGATCTTAGCCAAAAGGCAGAGAAGCGATCAGAGGATGCTTTGAAGTCACAAAGTGTTCCCTGAATGACGCCCGTGCCAAGTGGCCGACCTTCTGCAATCAGCATGGGGCCAGGAAGCTAGTGGAGATCACCATAGTAGCGATGTAGTAGCAGGGTCTAACACAGTAATTTCCAGCTTCTAGAGGGATCCTACAGGTATGGTATATGCAGAGTTATTTTGTTCCAAGCAGGTCCAATGTAATTATGTGAAAATATTCATACCTAGAATTCTTATTTAATCTGTACTTCAATTGTCCAGGTAGTGCAGCTATTGGATTAACACGGCTACAAATACGCTGTAATAAATACAAATATGCAGCATTGATACAGATGTGGACATTTGGTTGACCCAAACATTGTATTTCAATTATAGGTGGAGTCTGGTGGTCTAAGTCAGTAGTCCTCAAGTTCTCAAGTATCCCCAACAGGCCATGTTTGCAGGTTTTCCTTTATCTTGCACAGGTTCTCTAAATCAGAATCAATGGCTTGGTAAATCATTACAGCTATTTTATCTAAGAGAAATTCCCAAAAAGTGGCCTGATGGGGGTACTTGAGGACAGGGTTGAGAACCATTGGTCTATGCCACCTCTTGGCTTGTTACATCCGCATAACATGTTCTCAGCAGTATCAGAGCAGTATAGAATAGCTCCCCCCTATGTTATGGGGGAGAGGGAACACAGTTATTGAGTGTTGTCACTCCAGGACAGAATCCCCAGGCTAAAATAAAGGGAAAAAGGCCTGAAAAAAGAAAACTTATACAGCCACCACATCCAAGGACTGGGAGGCTGCAACATCTTTTTGGGTTTAGATATGTTTTAAATGCGGAAAGTCCCACAATTCCCTAGTGGTGTCTATAAACAGATGTGTCACCTTCCTAATGTCATCATTGAATGTCGATTCTTACCCTGAAAACCTTCTCGACTCTTGCAATGCTCTTCCCAAAGATGGTACCAAGCTGATCCCCGATTCCAGCCAATAGGAAGCCAAAGAGTGGGATTCCAAATATCGCATAGAGGATACAAAATATCTTTCCTCCTTCTGTGCTCGGCGCAATGTTCCCATAACCTGTCATGAAGGACGGAATGGAATTAGAACATTCAGTATAAAAAAATACAGTTTATATAAAATCATTTAAAAAAAAAATAGGAGTATCAGCTGCTCCATATTGTCCAATTTTATTTATTTATTGCCTAACTCAAGTCAAAACCGTGTTTTCTCTGCTTCAGTTTGTGAATGAACAGGAAGCTGCTCAGCACACAGAGCTTCCCATTCATTCGCTGCTGAGGCTGCAGGGAAAGGGAGTGGGGAATCTCAAAAGTGAGACATCAGGGGTCTGTTTAGACCCTTGATATTTCACCAAAGACCCCCAGCAGGGCTCCTATATAAAATTGTAAAATATCTATCTATCTATCTATCTATCTATCTATCTATCTATCTATCTATCTATCGTAAAAAATAATTAAAAAATATTTAAAAATATAAAATTTTTAAAATATAAAACACTTATAAAAAATAATAAAAATTAAAAAACTACTGACACCGTCCACGGCCCAACTGACACCAACCTCTGCCCTACTGACACTGTCCACTCAGCAATCATTATCAAAAAAGTTGCACCAGTTTCTTCAGGTTTTTATCATTGCCTTGGGACGTGGGGGGGTGGGTGGTTGAGGCACTAGCAAAAAAAAAAAATTATATATATATATATATATATATATATATATATATATATATATATATATATTTATATATATATTGTGCATGCGTAGTAAGTGTTTATTTAACAAAAATGTTTTCTTACATTTCCTTTTGAAAGTGTATATATATATATATATTAGTAGTTTATTTTGAACATGTAAAAAAAATAGGCATAAAGAGAAAACAGCAAAGTAATCATACAGTAATAATCAGACACACACACAAAAAAAACATAAAACTGTAAACAATACAAAATAGTTTGGTTTAAATATACCTGAAAAGGAGTGAGAAGAAGTACCAGCTTGTTTATTCCCACCCCTTCTCCATAATTAATAATAATTAATAATAATAAATTATCTAGCTTCCCATCAGTATAAAGTTATACAATAATGCATAATTCTAATATAATATACTAATTACTAATAATCTCGCTATTCATCATACATACATATATACAGACATACTTACACACATAGATGCATATTATTAAAAAAAATAATAAAAATGAAAAAACTACTGACACCATCCATATATACATATTATTTATTTCTTGTTACACAATGTAGCAATTGTCTCCAGGCGAGTTTGTTCCCGGTCAGTTGGTCTTGGTGTCTGCCTTAAGATCTGGTTTCCAATCTCACACAAAGAACCAACATGCTTACAATTTCCTCTTCAGGCTCTCTGGATGGGCCCCTGGGGGCCTCATGGATTAAACATGAAGAGTAAAATGATTTCATGCATTTTTAAGGGTCACAAGCATTGCAGGCTGCTTGCGGCTTTCCACCGTCTTCACGATTTTCATAAAATGAAATAAATAGAATGTTGGCGGGATAATGAACCCGGAGAGACGTTTGCAGCATTGCACTTTTCAACTCCCACCCACCAAGAATCTGTCACATAACAAGATCTCAGTGCTGGAGATCAGATCCAAATGTTGTAGAAATCTCTTTACTCTTTCTCTGCATTCAAGGTGCTCTTGCTGAGTAATCAGAAAACCTGCGCCTTTTAATGACAGATTGTGACGCCGATGGTGAGATATACAGAAATGTACCTATAATATGCTTCTCATATGACTCGATTTTACATACCTGCCATATTTTCATAATGTCATTTCATATACTGATTTGCAGTTCCTCTCCCTTAGCTTTCTTAAGCCTGGTACACACTATTAGTCTTCTTTCGTTCAACCCAGCGAGCTCGGGAGGAGCCGATGTACTAACTATGAGATGTTAGTGCAGCAATATCCCCCCCGCTGAGCTATTGTGTTTGGACAGAGGGACACCCCCCTGCCAGAACACACCAGTCAGCGCTCTCAGCCATTGGATGAGAGCTTTGATAGGATCCCAATCAGCTTTTTCGGTCATGCCCATTCGACAGAAGAAGCCGGCTGAGCGGCTACCGTACACACGGGCCAAATGTCGATCAAATGTCGCCACCTCTGCTTATGTCGCAGCTAAAGGAATTCTCATCACACTACGTCCCCGCTTGATGCGTTTTACCCCTCCCACTGGGCGTGTTCAGGAGCTCTTCTGAAGACGCCCAGTGAGAGGGGCGAAACGCGGTGCCCAATGGGGGGGCGAAACGCATCGAGCAGGGACGAAGTGTGATGAGAATTCCGGTAGCTGGAGCACACGCTGAGGCTGGGATCTGATCCAACATTACATGTTTGTTTAACCTTCACGATCATAAGTGTTATTGCGTTTATCATTTTAACCCCTTGGTGCCTGCTGTACGTAAATATGCAGCCTCGCGGCACCTGGTCCTTAGCGCAGAGGGGGGCGCATATTTGCGTGAATTGCTGCCAATACACCTGTGCCGAGAGCGTGCGCGCTGCGGGGCTCCCGGCACAGCTACAGTCGCCTAACCAAAAGCTTACGGTTACCTGTCTCCAGGACAGGAAGAGAAGGGAAATCTCCCCAGTGGGATACAGACACCTAAAAAATAAAAAAAAATCTAAAAAAATTCTTGAGATAGTAATGGATTGCCCAATGTGTACTGTTATACGTTCTTGTATTGGGGTAGACTGGCAGCTGTATTTGTCAAAAGGACTTACTTGGGTTGGTCTTTAGAAAAACACAAATTTAGGATAATAGAAGCACCACTTCACATATAAAAGTCCAGAATAATACTTTATACAGGATCACCCTTCTTTGGGACTATAAACACCACATGCAGTCCAGTGCGTTTTTTTTTTCCTGCATCAAAAACGCATGGAAGGAAGGTTATATGGTATCCAATGGCATAGTTCAAAACAGTACAGTCAGTTTCGGTACGTTCCAGATAAGTAGTACATGCTGCATGTTTCCTGCACTGGATTGTACTGGTACGCAGTAGAACGCATCAAAAACGCACTGGAATGCACTGGAACGCATAAAAAATGCCTCAAAAATGCACCAGTACATTGGAAAAAAACAGGAAAAAAGAAGAAAAAGGCAAGTGGAATGCATCTGGAAACTCATCAAAAACGCTCCGGAAAGAGCTAAAAACGCGCGAAAAACACGCATGCAGAAACGTATCCAGAACGGATCTGGAGTGCGTTTTTTTTTGGTGTGAGCCAACCCTAAAGCTCATCAAAAACGCACGGGAATGCACCTAAACGCACCAAAAACACACTGGAACACACATGTCCTTATTTAAAGTGGTTATAAACCCAGGAAAAATTAAAAAAAAAACCTGCAAGACAAAGGCATAAGGACTTCTGCTGATTAATTCAATACCTTATTAACCCCTTGCTGACCGGCTCATGCCGATATACGTCGGCAGAAGGGCACGTACAGGCATATTAACGTACCTGTACGTTGCCCTTTAAGATGCGGCATTGTGGGCGCGCGTGCACAGCCGCGAGCTCCGTGAGTGTGATCGCGGGTCCCGCGGACTCGAAGTCCATGGGGATACCCAAGATTGTCTCACGGAGAGGAAGAACGGGGAGATGCCTAGGTAAACAAGCATTTCCCCGTTCTGCCTAGTGACAGGACACTGATCACCGCTCCCTGTGATCGGGAGCAGTGATCGCTGTCGTGTCCTAGGTAACCCCTCCCTCCCCACATTTAGAATCACTTCCTAGGACGCACTTAACCCCTACAGCGTCACCTAGTGGTTAACCCCTTCCCTGCCAGTCACATTTACACAGTAATCAATGCATTTTTAATCGCACTGATCGCTGTATAAATGTGAATGGTCCCAAAATAGCGCCAAAAGTGTCCGATCTGTCTGCCATACTGTCGCAGTCACGATAAAAATCGCTGATCGCCGCCATTACTAGTAAAAAAAAAATATATAAAATAATAAAAATGTCATAAATCTTTCCCCTATTTTGTAGACGCTATAACTTTTGTGCAAACCAATCAATAAACGCTTATTGCAATTTTTTTCCCCAAAAATATGTAGAAGAGCACACATCAGCCTAAACTGAGGAAAAAGCATGTTTTTTTATATATTTTTTGGGGATATTTATTATAGCAAAAAGTAAAAAATATTGCGTCTTTTCCAAAATCGACGCTCTTTTTTTGTTTATAGCACAAAAAATAAAAACCGCAGAGGTGATGAAATACCACCAAAAGAAAGCTCTATTTGTGGGGAAAAAAAGGGCGTCGATTTTGTTTGGGAGCAACGTAGCACGACTGCGCAATTGTCAGTTAAAGCGACGCAGTAAATTAAAAGAATTATTCCCGCGCTAACAGGTATCAAATCCAATAAACAGTACTCGGAAAAGCTGCATGCACCGAACCAGGTGCAAACCAGACCTTAAATGAACAAAATAAAAACAAGGGAAATAAAAAACAAGGGGAGCCCCAATAGTGTAATGTCGTTTTAACCAGCAGCTTTATTACGTAAAAACAAGGGTACTCACATATACATAAAAGGCAGTGTTCGTATCTCGGACGAGCGGCGAGCTCGTATCTCTATCACAGCATGTAAAGCCTGTCCCGTCCCTACGCGTGACGTCACAGCACACGTGACTTCATCAGGGGATGGAGTCACGTGTGCTGTGATGTCAGATAGGAATAATGTTTTGTAATTTTATTTTTATTTATCCATGCTGGGTTATCTATTTACCTCTAGACCGTATTTGTTTTAGCACCCAGACGATTTATTATTTCACAAGTGAGATTAGTTTATGGCTGGTGCCAACACCTTTGCATTTTTTATATCACTCATTAAGGAGGCCCAGGATTAGCGCAGCACCACCTATTATTATATTGATGTTCATTTAAAGCGATGCAGTGCCAAATCGCAAAAAACGCTCTGGTCTTTGGGCAGCCAAATGGTCCGGGGCTGAAGGACTGAGTGTGACTCACGGAGCACTAGCACTTATATATATTATATATATATATATATTTTTTTTTTATACAGTATGTCATGTTGTATATATTTATGCTTTATATAGCATTCTATAGGTTTTATACATTTGCATTAGTATTTGTTTTATCTTTATTAGCGCTGCACATTGTGTCATATATATATATATATATATAGTATGCATAGCATACTAGCTCATTATCAAATGTTGACCTTAGATCGAAGCCCCCCGCAGCGGTCCCGGAACACCGCTGTGACCAGCGACATTTCTCCTGGAGTTATTTCCGGGTATCGCGGGCTCCGGCGCTGTGATTGGCCGGAGCCGCGATGACATCATGCGCGCGGGAGCTGCCGGTAACTGCACAGCAGCTGAAGAAACAGCACGGGCGAGCCGTTTCTTCAGTGCGCATGCGCCGATGACGTCGTATGCGCCGATGCCGATGCAGTGAATATCTCCTAAACGGTGCAAGTTTAGGAGATATTCACGGTACATACAGGTAGGCCTTAATATAGGTCTTATTATAGGCTTACCTTTAGCTACAGGTGGTGTGTGAGGGTTTACAACCACTTTAAGGTGAAGAAAAAAAGGAGGGAGAAAAAAAACCCCAAAACACTGTAACGCATCAAAAACGCACCAAAACCGCATAAAAAAATACTCAAAAACGTGCATGCAGAAAAGCATCTGAAATTCATCCGGACTGAGCTTCTATGAACTGGTCCTTAATATACTCAATGGCTTGTCTAAAAAAGTATTAAAACACTATTATAAAATCACAAAAATAAGGATCAATATTAAATTGTTATAATTTGCTCAGAAAAATATAAAAGCATAAAAATGAGGGGAGGGGGTAAAAAAAAAAACCAAACGATTGGATATATATTGGCTCGAGAAATTTGCATTAGAAAACCATCGCTATATATTGCGGTTTTTCTATATAAAATTCCATGAATCGCCAATAATGACCTAGTGTGATTCTTAATATTATAGACACGGGTTATACTGAAAATAACCTTCTATTGAACAGATTCAATTGATTAACATTTTTAATTTGCAAGCCATTGTTTTTTTAATGTAAGGTTATTGCTTATTTTATTCCCTCTCCTCCTTTTTCTTACTATTTTTTCTTCTCTCCCTTCCCTCCTTTTATTCCTTTTGTGTTCCTTTCGGGTTTTTTATGGTAATTTTATCTTAAAGTGATTGTAAAGGTTAGTTTATTTTATTTTTTTTAAATAACAAACCTATCATACTCACCTCCACTGTGCAGCTCGTTTTGCACAGAGTGGCCCCGATCCTCCTCTTCTGGGGTCCCTCGGCGGCTCTCGCGGCTCCTCCCCTCATCAGATAACCCCCTAGGAGAAGCGCTCTCCCGAGGGGGGGTTACCTTGTGGGCACGTTCCCAAGTCCAGCATTCGTCGTCTATAGCCGCTGAATGTATGACTCGGCCCCGCCCCCCCGGCGCCCGCGTCATTGGATTTGTTGACAGCAGCGGGAGCCAATGGCTGCACTGCTATCAATCTATCCAATCGAGAGCCGAGAACCCCGGGCAGAGAGACAGCGCGTCCCCGCCGGGTCAAGTTGCAGGGCTCAGGTAAGTAAAAACAGGGGGGGTGGGGGGTGGTCACTGCCGGGTGTTTTTTCACCTTAATGCATAGGATGCATTAAGCTGAAATACAGCCCTCCCAAAATGCCCTGCCCCATTGAAATGAATGGGCAGCGCTTCCAAAGCGCCTGAAAAGCGATTTGGAAGCGCCACAACAAGGCACTTTTAACCCCTTCTTCGACTGCTGGGAGGGGTAAAAAAAGCACCCCGCTAGCGTCCGAAAAACACCGCTTTTCGCACTGAGCCGCTTTAGTGCTGACGCGGCCGCGGCTCAGTGTGAAAAGGGGTCTTAAAGTGTTACTAAACCCACAACAGTAAAATCAGTCTGTATAGGCAGTAAAGCATGCTTGTTATACTCACTGCGGAACCTGAGGGGTTAATCCTCTGCATTGTGTAAAAAGCCTGTCTTCTCAGATCCTCCCCTTCTTCTACTGTCCCCAATCCATCTACTGATAGAACAGAGCCTTGGGGGCACTTTGCACATGCTCAGTTTGGTGTGTATTGCTAGAGAGTTTTTTTTGGGGGGGGGGGGTGCATGTTGGCCAATCAGCACTATCCATACAGAGGGTCAGGGGTCCTGCAGCCTCATAGGACAATCAGAGGAGAATGAAAACTCCTCCTACAAGCTTTAACCAGACACTGATAGAAGTCACAAGACTGCTATGTACTGCTGATGAGAAAAGGTATTTAGCAGTTTATATTTACTAAAATAATTTGCATTTCCATGTTCTGTGTACTGCGGGGGATCAGATATAGTGAATGCAGGGTCCTGGGTTTAGTAATACTTTAAATAAAATCATACAAGGCTTTTACACGTGGAGTGGTGCTTCTACGGTATTTCTCATCATATAGCTGAACAAATCTGACAGAGGTTTTAACTGTTCCCTAAAAAAATTGATTGGATACACTTGACTTAAGAAAGTTATGTAGATCACATACTGTCATTATATATTTCAGTTTCTCTATATAAGATTCCATAAATCAACAATATTAAACTAGCGTAATTCCTTTATTTGTTCGGAGCCGTTCTGAAATACTGGGAATGACTCTGTAATACTCGGAAACACTCGGAAATACTCAGTTTCCGAGTGTTTCCGAGGCTTTCCGAATTCAGCCGAGCTGTCCCCGAGTATTTCCGAGGCTCTCCGGCGCCCCCCCCTACCTCTGGCCACATGCGGTATTGCATGTAATAGAAGTCAATGCGGAACTAATTATCTTCCTTTCCATTGACTCCTATGGGGAAACTCGCTTTGATATGCGAGTGCTTTGGATTACAAGCATTCTCCTGGAATGGATTATGCTCATAATTCAAGGATCCACCGTATATGGATGATATTGGAAATAACCATCTATTGAACAAGCTAAACTGATTAGAATTTTGTATAATTTGTAGAATTTCATAAGCAACTGTTATTTGAAGTTATTACATATTATGCCCCCTCCCCCTCCTTTTAATGTTTTTGTATTCCTTTCCACATACTTTAATTTTACTTTAATCCTTATTTGTATTTTTTTATTCTTTTTTAATAATATAATAATTCTCCTTTACATAAGTCATTGATTCTATTTATGGTTTTATATGTTTATAGTCCTAAATAGATGGGGACCTTCATACCCCCCTAAATGTGTTGGCTTTTTCTTGGCAATTATATATAAAATATAATTCTGGACTTTTATACATAGAGTGGTTCTTCTATCTCTTATCCTATAGCTAAAAAATCTGACAGAGGTTCTAATCATTCCCAAGAAAAAAACGGTTTTGACCATTCCCTAATTTAAAAAAAGATTGCATACACTTTGACTCATGAAATTCGCATTGATCAGATACCATGACAAGTCTTGCAGTTTATCTATATAATATTCCTGAAATCACCAATAGTTTACTAAACCCACAACAGTAAAATCAGTCTGTATATGCAGTAAAGCATGCTTGTTATATACTCACTGTGGAACCTAAGGGGTTAATCCTCCACATTCTGTAAAAAAGGCTGTTTGATCCTGTCTTCTCTGATCCTCCCCTTCTTCCACAGTCCCCAATCCATCTGCTGATAGCACAGAGCCTTTGGAGTCACTCTGCACATGCTCAGTTTGGTTTATATTGCTAGAGTTTTTTTTTTTCTAGGGAGGGTGCATGTGATCAGCACAGGGCCAATCGGCACTGTCCAGACAGAGGGTCAGGGGTTCTGCAGCCTCATAGGACAGTCAGAGGAGAATGAAAACTCCTCCTACAAGCTTTAACTAGACACTGATAGAAGTCACAATACTGCTGATGAGAAAAGGTATTCAGCTGTTTATATTTACTAAAATAATTGCATTTCCATGTTCTGTGTACTGTGGGGGACCAGATATAGTGAATGCAGGGTCCTGCACTTTAGCTTGTGTGATTCCTAATATAATTTATATGGATAATATTAGAAATAACCTTGTATTGATCATGCTAAATTGATTTTACTTTTTAATACATAAGTGTTATGCCCCGTACACACGGTCGGACATTGATCGGACATTCCAACAACAAAATCCATGGATTTTTTCCGACGGATGTTGGCTCAAACTTGTCTTGCATACACACGGTCACACAAAGTTGTCAGAAAATCCGATCGTTCTAAACGCGGTGATGTAAAACACGTACGTCGGGACTATAAATGGGGCAGTAGCCAATAGCTTTCGTCTCTTAATTTATTCTGAGCATGCGTGGCACTTTCTTTGTGTCGGATTTGTGCACACACGATCGGAATTTCCGACAACTGTTTTTGTTGTCAGAAAATTTTATAGCCTGCTCTCAAACTTTGTGTGTCAGAAATTCTGATGGAAAATGTGTGATGGAGCCTACACATGGGCGGAATTTCCGACAACAAGGTCCTATCACACATTTTCCGTCGGAAAATCCGACCGTGTGTACGGGGCATTATTAATATGAAGTTATTGCTTTATTTTTTCTCTCCCATCCTTTGTATGCTTTTGTATTCCTTTCTGTGTCATTTTATATTAATCCTTATTTTGTTTTTGTTTTTTATAGTAAAATCATTTTATTCCAGATAAGTCATTGATTGGGGCTGTCATGGTCTGGGGCTGCATGATGCTGCTGGCACTGGGGAGCTCCAGTTCATTGAGGGAACCATGAATGCCAACATGTACTGTGACATACTGAAGCAGAGCATGATCCCCTCCCTTCAGAGACTAGGCCGCAGGGCAGTATTCCAACATGATAATGACCACAAACACACCTCCAAGATGACCACTGTCCTGCTAAAGAAGCTGAGGGTAAAGGTGATGGACTGGCCAAGCATGTCTCCAGACCTAAACCCTATTGAGCATCTGTGGGACATCCTCAAACGGAAGGTGGAGGGGCGCAAGGTCTCTAACATCCACCAGCTCTGTGATGTCATCATGGAGGAGGGGAAGAGGACTCCAGTGACAACCTGTGAAGCTCTGGTGACCTCCATGCCCAAGAGGGTTAAGGCAGTGCTGGAAAATAATGGTGGCCACACAAAATATTGATACTTTGAGCCCAATTTGGACGTTTTCACTTAGGGGTGTACTCACTTTTGTTGCCAGCGGTTTAGACATTAATGGCTGCGTGTTGGGTTATTTTGAGGGGACAGCAAATTTACACTGTTATACAAGCTGTACACTCACTACTTTACATTGTAGCAAAGTGTCATTTCTTCAGTGTTGTCACATGAAAGGATATGATAAAATATTTACAAAAATGCGAGGGGTGTACTCACTTTTGTGAGATAATGTATATCTACTTTGCATTCAGTGTAGCCTATATCTACAGTGCATTCCGTGGTGTACAGTTGCTAATACAGTGCAGGCAGTGTACACAGTATCTAATACAGTGTGTACAGTTTCTAATACGCTTCTGATGGTGTACACAGTATACAATACAGTGCAGCCTTTGTACACTTTCTAATACACTTCAGGCGGTGTGAGATAATGTATATTCATGGTTTTATATGTTTCGAGAGAGACTTTCATAACACCCACCAGCCCCACAACCCCCCCCCCCACACACACACACACACACACACACACACACACACACACACACACACACACACACACACAAACGCATTGGCTTTTCTTTGGCAATCTTCAACAAAATATCATTCTGGGTTTTTATATGTAAAGTGGCGCTTCCATTTCTTGTTCTACAGCTAAAAACTTGGCAAAGGTTCTACATATTTCTTAGAAAAAATAAATGCATAATAAATAAATTAACCACTAAAGAGAAAGGTCCTAATCATTCCCCCCAAAAAAATGGTTCTAACCTTTTGCTTTTCCCCAAAAAAATGATTGGATATCCTTGGATCAATAAATTTGCATAGATTAAATTCTTTTTTGTTTTTTAACAAGAAATAGATTAAATTCTTTAATCATATTTTGCTGTTATCTCTGTAAGATCCCATAAATCACCAATAATTACACATGTGATGATTTATATTATATAAATGGATGATTATTGTAAATAACCTTCCATTGATCATACTAAATTGATTTTAATTTTTAATGCACAAGTAAATATTAATGTAAAGTTATTGCTTTCGTATTCCTTTGTGAGCCACTTTAGAGTAATCCCATATAAATCTCAATTTGGGAATTTGTTATGGTATAATATCATTTTATAGAAACAAAAAGTGTAGCGCTAGTATATGAAAAGTGAAATCGTAACAAATGTCAGGAAAAAGAAGGATGAAAGTTTCATCCCTCTTTTTCCTGACATTTGTTACGATTTCACTTGTCATATACTAGCGCTATACTTTTTGTTTCCATTCTTAGTGCATTTATCTAATTTGCTGTGTTAGCTGCTTCTTCTTTAGGCAGCGCAGAATTATTTGTTACACCATAATATCATTTTAGATGAGTCATTGGTTATTTTCATGGTTTCGTGTGTTTATATTTCCTAACCCCTCCAAACGTGTTGGCTTTCCCCTTGGCAATCCTAAATATATTATTCTTGACTTTTATATTATACATTCTATATTTTTTTTCGCAGGGGTTCTAATCTACTCTTTAAATAACTAAACGAACTAACTAAAAACAAATTGGTTTTAGATGTACATAAAACTGATAAAGAAAAAAGCAGGCAGCGAGGCACAATAGTGAGGTGGCCTCTCACCTATAGTGGTGATGACGGTGCCCGCAAAGAAGAAGGAGCTGCCCAGGTCCCAGTGGCTGCTGCTGTTGGTGTAGTTTCCGATCGGATTCACCCCGGCGTTGTCGGCATCGATGGCTTTCTGTGGAGAGACAGTTCACAATGGTCAAATTACTCATTTAGGAAACCTTCTATAATAATATTATATGATAGTTACTAATAGGATGGAGGAACAAAGTTTAAGGAGAGCTACTCAATGGCTGATTGTGAGGTCTAGGCATACGGTAACATGACTGGTGGCCATGGGAGCGCGGACTTCTACAGCATTTTTATTACATAGATTTGTTATTGAAATCTTGGCCGGGATGGATAGGTCATACTGTAATTTCGGGTCTGCTGCTAGGCCACGGTACATGGTAAGAAGGATTTTTTTCAGATTTAAAAGTTACTAAAGTAGCTACAGTGGGGGAAATAATTATTTGATCCCCTGCAGATTTTGTTAGTTTTCCCACTTACAAAGAAATGAAGGGTCTATAATTTTTACCACAGGTGTATTTTAAATGACAGAGACAGAATACCAACCAAAAATCCAGAAAAAATACATGATACAAATGTTATAAATTGAGTTGCAGTTCAGTGAGTGAAATAAGTATTTGATCCCGAAGCAAAACATGATTTAGTACTTGGTGGAGAAACCCTTGTTGGAAAGCACAGAGGTAAGATGTTTCTTGTAGTTAGTGACCAGGTGTGCACACAGCACCCGGCGAATAGCATTAATGCCAAAGAGCTCAATTTTGGTCTCATCTGACCACAGCACTTTCTCCCAATCCTTCTCTGAATCATTTAGATGTTCATTGGCAAACTTCAGACGAGCCTGCACATGTGCCTTCTTGAGGAGGGGGACTTTCCGTGGTTGGAGGAAGAAAAGTGCTGACTATGACCCTAAGAACACGATCCCTACAGTCAAGCACGGAGGTGGAAACATTATGTTTTGGGGCTATTAATCTTCTAAAGGTACAGGCCGACTTTGCCACATTGAAGGGCCAATGGATGGGGCCATGTATTGTAAAATCTTAGATGAGAACCTTCTTCCCTCAGCCAGAACACTTAATATGGGTCATTGAGCATACCGCCAAGGCAACAAAGGAGTAGCTCCAGAAGAAGCACACAAAGGTCCTTTAAATAATGTACACTTTGAAATGTTCAATTAGGTTAGCAGGCCACACCTCACACACCTAGGTAGACTTGCATAAGATTAACACATCAAAGGGTCTTCAGCTGTCCCCTCAGTTGGCTCGGAAAAATCCACCATTGTCAATTGAATTCTGGCCTGGTCAATATTGTACTGTATGTGTACATACATATAATAATATAATGTCCCACATAAATCGGTGAACATATTACAACAGATAGGGCCATGTATTGTAAAATCTTAGATGAGAACCTTCTTCCCTCAGCCAGAACACTGAATATGGGTCATGGAGCATACCGCCAAGGCAACAAAGGAGTAGCTCCAGAGGAAGCACGCAAAGGTCATGGAGTGGCCTAGCCAGTCTCCAGACCTTGATCCTATAGAAAATTTATGGAGGGAGCTAAAACTTCGAGCTGCCCAGCGACAGCCAAGAAACCTTAAGGATTTAGAGAAGATCTGTAAAGAAGAGTGGACCAAAATCCCTCCTGAGATGTGTGCAAACCTGATCACCAACTACAAAAAAAGTCTTACCTCTGTGCTTGCCATATAGTCAAGCACGAAGGTGGAAACATTATGTTTTGGGGTAATTTCTCTGCTAAAGGTACAGGCCGACTTTGCCGCATTGAGGGGCCAATGGATGGGGCCATGTATTGTAAAATCTTAGATGAGAACCTTCTTCCGTCAGCCAGAACACTGAAGATAGGTCATGGAGCATACTGCCAAGGCAACAAAGGAGTGGCTCAATAAGAAGCACATGAAGGTTTGGAGATTGGCTAGGCCATAGAAAATTTATGGAGGGAGGTGAAATTTCGAGCTGCCCAGCGACAGCCAAGAAACCTTAAGGATTTAGAGAAGATCTGTAAAGAAGAGGGGACCAAAATCCCTCCTGAGATGTGTGCAAACTTGGTAACCAACTACAAAAAAAGTCTTACCTCTGTGCTTGCCAACAAGGGTTTCTCCACCAAGTACTAAGCCATGTTTTGCTTGGGGATCAAATAGTTATTTTTCTTGCTGAACTGCAACTCAATTTATAAAATTTGTATCGTGTGTTTTTTCTGGATTTTGGTTGATATTCTGTCTCTATCATTTAAAATCCACCTATGATAAAAATGATAGACCCTTCATTTCTTTTCTAAGTGGGCAAACATTCTATAAAGTAAGTATACTTTTTTTATACTGTATATATTTATGTATACTCTTATGCCCCGTACACACGATCGGATTTTCCGACAACAAATGTTGGATGTGAGCTTGTTGGTGGAAAGTCCGACCGTGTGCATGCTCCATCGAACATTTTATGTCGGACTATCCGCCAACAAATGTTGGCTAGCAGGTTCTCAAATTTTCCGCCAATTTTTCGCCAACAAAACTTTGTTGTCGGAATTTCAGATCACGTGTACACAAGTCTGTCGCACAAAAGTTCACGCATGCTCGGAATCAAGCAAAAGGAGCCCCACTGACTATTGAATTTCCTTTTTCTCGGCTTGTCGTACGTCTTGTATGTCACCACGTTCCCACATTCGTAATTGTTGGCCAACATTTGTGTGACCGTGTGTATGCAAGACAAGTTTGAGCCAACAACCTTCGAACAAAAATCCACGGTTTTGTTGGCGGAAAGTCCGATCGTGTGTACGGGGCATTACTTTATAGAATGTGATACCCAACTGACTTAAATATGCCTCTGAAGAAGGACCCTTTGAGGTCTGAAATGTGTAAGGCGTCCACGCCTGGAATGTACAGTGGTTAGTCCTATCAACATGTTCTTTTGGGCAACCACCATCTTTTATCTACGACATGCATGTTGGGTACCTTACTAAGTGCTTTTATACATTTGTTTTGTCATTTGTATACTTCCTTTATGTAATATTTATGTTTGTTACATATTTCATAATAAATATTTTGTACTTTTTTACCTACCTGGTCTGTCCCTTGTCAAATCCTTGAGGGGTTTTGGTTTGTTGCCCTAGGGCACGACTAGTTCTATTTTTCTTCCTCCTAAACATGTCACTTCGTTTCATCAGGGCCCACTCTGAGATTTTTATAAATATATATTTCATCTTCTTCACTGTCATTGTCTTCTCAGAGCGTAGTCACTGACATCCCGCAAGCATGACAGCTGCTAGAATGGGACGGGAATCACTCGCTAAATATAAATCGGCTTCACCGCCAGCGCTTAGAATCTTTAAAAGTTGATGTAGTCTCAATCACTAAAAATCTCATGGAAGCTTCAATATGTTCATGTCATTTCAATAGTCATTTTGGATCTTTTTTAAATCTGCAGATTTCATTGAAAAATTCCAGGTGATCCTGATATGAAGGTCTTTGTTTAGGCACTTCCTGTCAGAGGGTGACAACGCTTTGTCCTTGTCTCCCAATTGTGCTCCTGTGTTGTCACCCTGTCACAGAGGCTTCCGATGGACATTTGGAAACAATACTGTTACAAAGACAGGAAGTGAGAGGAAATGTCCTCAAACTCCAGCTCTTATCCTTCCACACTCCATCCAAAACTACAAAAAAAAAAGTTTTGATTGGAGATATACTGCAGCTACTGTATGTTTTAAAACCATTAAAGTATATCTAAAGTCATTTTTTGTTTTGGATGGAATAGGGAAGGGTTAGAACTCCCGTCAGGATTTTATTGATTTCTGTGACCCCGTTGATGAGATCCGCCCTCTCTATTTGTCCTGGCGTCAATGCTTCCAAAAGTGATAAGAAATCTAAATTGTTTTACGGTTGTCACCAGAACAGGAATAGAAGGGGAATCTTGCTGTGGTGAAACCATTTCTGGTTACAGCTGTCTCAGAGGGGATTTCCCGTCACTGTTTAGGGATTTCCTCTCACTTCTTGTTGTGCCTCCATGACAGAAAGTGAAAGGAAAGTCACCACAATGGGATACAAACAGATAAAGAAGATACAGTAAGGTTTTTTTTTAACAATCGACAGCAATCCTGCCATGAAGGTCCTTGTTTAGGCACTTCCTTTTGTGGAGTGACAACGCTCTGACCCTATCTGGAAATTGTGGGTGTAGTTGTCACCCTCCCAATGGAGCTAAGTTTTGGATTTAAATATTGTATATGTGGGAGTAGTGCTTATATCAATAATAGGACCATTGGAGGGTCTCACCATGAGCAAATCATATGAGTACAAAAAATAAATAAATGGGACTTTAAATACCCCTGCAATGGACAGATGTACACCACAAGATATATTAAAAATATATACATATCTTTATTACATTCAGTTAAAACCTCATATTATACATGGAGTTAAATGCTACCACTTGTCTTCCATTGAGGGAAGTAGAGAATGTGTGGTATGATAGTCCTCTGAGATTATGGTGTGTGGGTTTCACGGAAAGATCTACTTCATCAGGACCTCAAATCTCATGTAAAACTACAACCGGATACTAAGATAACACTAGAAATTAAAATACAAATAAATTACATATAATGTAGTATACATTATGTGTAACATTAGGGATATCTCCTGAAGGGAGAGAGGGACTTCACTCACACTCATCCACCGTATTCATTTACTATCCTGAAGTTTATATCGGAGCAAAGCTATATTGTATGACCATTTTTTGGAAGGTACAATTTATGAGCAATGTATTTATTACAGACCCAACCAGGACAGGGGCTTTTGGAGAGGACTAGGGGCAAGCCTCCTACCCACTGATTATGGCCCTTGGAGAGAGCAGATCATTCTCCAACGATGGACAACAATGTGATGAACACTGAGAGCGAGGCTTGGATTACCGTATTTATCGGCGTATAACACACACTTTTTTCCCCTTAAAATCAGGGGAAAATCGTGGGTGTGTGTTATACGCCGATCCCCCGCCGATCCACCGCTGCTTGTGAGTGGAGGATCGAGCCGCCGAGATACATAGCCAAGTGTACTCGGCTTGGCTCACAGTCATGCCCAGTCCCGCCCTATGATGGACATAACACAGAGACTGGGCGTGACTGTGAGCGGAGCAGAGCCGAGTACACTCGGCTACTCTCGGCTCCGCTCGGGACTGCGAGAGGACCCGAGAGCGGCCGAGAGGACCCGAGAGCGGCCGAGAGGACCCGAGAGCCGCCGAGAGGACCCGAGAGTGGCCGAGAGGACCCGAGAGCGGCCAAGAGGACCAGAGAGCCGCCGAGAGAACCCGAGAGCCGCCGAGAGGACCCGAGAGCCGCCGAGAGAACCCGAGAGCCGCCGAGAGGACCCGAGAGCCGCCGAGAGGACCCGAGAGTGGCCAAGAGGACCCGAGAGCCGCCGAGAGCGGCCGAGAGGACCAGAGAGCCACCGAGAGGACCCGGCAGAGGACTATCATACAATACATCTTCTACTTCCCTCAATGGAAGACAAGTGGTAGAATTAAGTCCATGTATAAATTGTATGCTTTTAATATGAGGTTTTAGTTGAATGTAATAAAGATATGTATATTTTTTTAATATATTTTGTCATGTACATCTGTCCATTGGAGGGAGATTTATATTTTTGTACTAGTATACGTTTTGGATTCAGCACCCAATCAGAAGGGTACTTACATCGAGTGGGTCATTCTTTTAAAGTGGAACTCCAGCCAAAACCAAGGATTTACTTTAAGAGAAGATTCTTCTAAATAAACAGCTGCATAAAAAGTTTCTGCCGTTGCCCTTGTTTGTACAGATAGTCTTTAGCAGATATCCCCTGTGCAGATGATTCGCCAAGAAGAATGCGCCCTACTTCTGAAGAGCAGCCTCCCGGAGTTGGCTTCAATGGCGCCCTGCGGTGAGACGTCGCAGGAGCCGCTCTCAGTCCTCATTAGTCCAACGGTCGCCTTCTCACCATCCGCCAATTACCATAAATGTTAGATAATGCTCACATACAACGCTCCGTTCCAATGACCTTTCAGGTAATTATATAAAATCACTGTTTTGTTCACTCGTGTATTCCTGCAAAAGTTATAAAGTGGCTTTTCAGTTTACAATAATGGCCTGACATCTGTCCTTATAGTGACACACACCTGCTGATAGCAGAAATCAGCCTTGCAGTGACAGAGGCCCCCCCTGTAGAGTGATTGGTGGCTTATGATCTGCAGCCTTGTAGGGGATCCCAGAAAAATGGGGTTACTCTACAAACCTTCTGACATTCCAAACAATCCCTGTATACAGTACGTGTTCCCTCGGTGTATGTATCCCTCTGACGTCTACACGAAATCTTTGTTCTAAATGTGGATGAAATCAGGTCACTTTTCCCCGAAAACGGCTCCTCTGACCGCAGCAGAGAATCTTCCGGAGTCCCATTTATGGGAATTTAGATCCTAACAAGATGAGATGATTAATGACCAACAATATCCACAGATGATGCTCCTCCCAACTGGAAAGGGGATAGAAATGGTTCGGACACTTCCTTTAAGGCAATGCATGGAACGGGCAGATACGGATACAAGAACCCCGCCCCCACCAGCTGTGCTGGCAACAGAATGTATACAATGTAACCAAATCCACCGCAAGAGGAGAACTCGGAGCAAGGGGGGGCCACAAGGGACCCCAACCCCCCCCCCAACAGAATGTTATTTATACTACATCTATACATCCATCCAGTACATCTATCCTAATTATGTCTATTTATTCATCTCTCCTAATCATATCTATCTACTTTAATTGCAATATCTATCTATCTATCTATCTATCTATCTATCTATCTATCTATCTATCTATCTATCTATCTATCTATCTATCTATCTATCTATCTATCTATCTTTCTTTCTTTAATCAATTTACCTTATTATCTGTATCACTGATTGATTGATAGTAATCTGTTTAATTATATTGTTTATAACAAAAGTAATTTATTATAGGGTGGCGCTCTTTATATGTATATATATATATATATATATATATATATATATATATATATATATATATATATATCACTATTTAAGAGCACAGCATCTTCTAGAGCAGCAACCCATATTAGCAATTTATGAATTGATTTATTATTTATACACCGTAAGTGCGAGAATATATACAGTGCCTTGAAAAAGTATTCACACCCTTTGAAATGTTCCACATTTTGTCATGTTACAACCAAAAACATAAATGTATTTTATTGGGTGTTTATGTGATAGACCAACACAAAGTAGCACATAATTGTGAAGTGGAAGGAAATTGATGAATGGTTTTCAAAATTTTTTACAAATAAATATCTGAAAAGTATGGCATGCATTTGTATTCATCCCCCTTTACTCTGATACCCCTAACTAAAATCTAGTGGAACCAATTTCCTTCAGAACTCACCTAATTAGTAAATAGAGCCCACCTGTGTGTAATTTAATCTCAGTATAAATACAGCTGTTCTGAGAAGCCCTCAGAGGTTTGTTAGAGAACCTTAGTGAACAAATAGCATCATGAAGGCCAAGGAACACATCAGATAGGTCAGGGATAAAGTTGTGGAGAAGTTTAAAGCAAGATTGGTTTATAATAAAATATCCCAAGCTTTGAACATCTCATGGATCTCTGTTCAATCCATCATCTGAAAATGAAAAGAGTTACTTTTTTTTTTTTTTCCCATCAGATCATCCCCCACAGTTATTACCTTTTGTCTCCACTTGACCCTCCTTTCTAGATTGTAAGCTCTAACGAGCAGGGCCCTCTGATCCCTCCTGTATTGATTTGTATTGTAAGTGTACTGTCTGCCCCATGTTGTAAAGCGCTGCGCAAACTGTTGGCGCTATATAAATCCTGTATAATAATAATAATAATAATAAAAGTATGGCACAACTGCAAGCCTACCAAGACATAGCCGTCCTCCTAAACTGACAGACCGGGCAAGGAGAGCATTCATCAGAGAAGCAGCTGAGAGGCCCATGGTAACTCTGGAGGAGCTGCAGAGATTCACAGCTCAGGTGGGAGAATCTGTCCACAGGACAACTATTAGTCGTGTTCTCCACAAATCTGACCTTTATGGAAGAGTGACAAGAAGAAAGACATTGGTGAAAGAAATCCATAAGAAGTCCTGTTTGCAGTTTGCAAGAAGGTGCTCTGGTCAGATGAGACCAAAAGTGAACTTTTTGGTCTAAAAGCAAAACGCTATGTGTGGCAGAAAACTAACACTGCACACCACCCTGAACACACCATTCCCACCATTAAACATGATAGTGGCAGCATCATCATGTTGTGGGGATGCTTTTCTTCAGCAGGGACAGGGAAGCCGGTCAGAGATGATGGGAAGATGGATGGAGCCAAATAAAGGTTGGAGTCTGCAAAAAACTTGAGACTGGGGCGGAGGTTCACCTTCCAGCAGGACAACCACCCAAAACATACAGCCAGAGCTACAATGGAATGGTTTAGATCAAAGCATATTCGTGTATTAGAATGGCCCAGTCACAGTCCAGACCTAAATCCAATTGAAAATCGGTGGCAAGACTTGAAAATTGCTGTTCACAGACGCTCTCCATCCAATCTGACAGAGCTTGAGCTATTTTTCAAAAAAGAATGGTCAAAAATGTCCTCTCTAGATGTACAAAGCTGGTAGAGACGTCCCCAAAAAGACTTGCAGCTGTAATTGCAGTGAAAGGCGGTTCTACAAAGTATTGACTCAGGGGGGCGCCATACAAATGTACCCCCCACACTTTTCACATATTTACTTGTAAAATCTATCTATCTAATTATATAATAATAATGTTAATAATAGTAGTAGTAAGTATTATTATTATCATCATCATCATTATTTCTTCTTCCATCTATCTATCTATCTATCTATCTATCTATCTATCTATCTATCTATCTATCTATCTATCTATCTATCTATCTATCTATCTATCTATCTATCTCTAATTATGTCTATTATTATTATATATTATTATTATTTCTTCTTATTCTATTCTGTTCTATTCTATTCTATTCTTCTTCTATCTATGTTTATTAATATCTGTCTATTTTTCTATCAATTATGTAATAATTTATCTACTTTTATCTAATTATATATCTATTATATTTCATTAATAGTATTATAAATTCTTCTATTCTGTTTATCTTTCTATCTCTTCACTTCTGTATTGGTGTGCTAACAGGCAAACTGTATTGTGGTTCATTGCATTAGGTATCCCTTCAAAATAAATGGCAGCACATTGCATATTATATTATTGTAATGGAAATTTGTAAGTTCTGTATATAATTGTATTCTATTTTATATGTATTGCACACTGCCCTCACTGTGCACACGGCACTAATAATGTTTTCAGTAAATGTTTGCATTCTTTCGAGTCCTGATTAGAATTAGCCTGCCTATGTTACGCCCCTTGTTACCATAAACGTACAATTGTAATATTAATGTGATACCTACGTAATCATCTGTATAAAAACCTTTAATTGTGTCATAATAAAGCAGAACAGTTATTTGGAAAGATGCTGACCGTATCTTTTGTGTCTGTTCCCTACTGCAGTAGTTATTATTAATTTGGAACCACTAATCAATATGAGGATAGGAGTTGCCTATCTACAAAATGTTCAATTCCAATCTGAATGGATTATGAGACAATACCAGACCTGGTTTATCAAAGCACCTTTCTGAAGGCCTATATACACTGCCCCTAAGCAGCCAATCAGATCCCAGCTCTCATCCATCATATGTTATAACAATGTGCTGGGCTGGTTGGTTGGCTGAAGCAATACTGACTGTTTGTCTGAAAGACTTTGATACATGAGGAAACCGAGAGGATATTGAACGTAACTATTTGACATGAGAACATTCCGAGAGAACAAAGGAATGACAGATGCTTTAGCACAGAGGAGCCGGGCTGTCTGCGGAGGAATGTCTGTGGTGGAATTCTCTCCAGGGGAGTTTGCCATGTCACAATGTATTATCATCATCAACAGTCTGTCTGCCACTCTTTGGATCAGGAAACGTTGCTGAGCAGATTTATACAGAAATCGCACCAATTGCCGACTACCGATAAGACACGATGTGATGGCACTTCATATGTATCGGTGTAGATAGAACCTCGATCATGTGTGATCTGGTGCATACCAAAATCTTATTTTTTTTGTAATTCCTGACACATGATTGGATATTCAAAGTGAACACAGCTTTACATTATTAAGTCTTCAAAGTAATCATTCTCATTTCCTTTAGGCACCAGCATCAGAACCAATACCGGCGCCAGGACCAACACCGGCACTGGCACACCTTTGGGTCTACATGATGAACACAATAGAATAATACAACCATTGACGTTGCAGTGAGGTGGGACAAAAGGAACCGAAAAAACCCACCTCTAAAGTACTTCTTATAACATGCCATTATTATTATGGGTAGGTGGGCGGGGTCATGCAAATCATAATTTTTTCCCCCTTATAGCCAACTGGCATTTAGAACCAATGGGGTGTAGCACAGATATAGCCATCATTTTACAGATTCAGTATTACCAACTTTTGTACAACAGTTTCAGACCATCATCCAATCATGTCCAAGCAAAAATGCAGTTTTTTTCTATTTCCCTTGCATGTGATTGGGTATTCCCTGTAAAGTGAAGCTTCACCTCATTTACTAAGCCCTGAAGCAACTGCACTTGCAGATTTATGGAAGGATCCATCCGGAAGACACCAAGGTTCCAGCTAGGTTTTGCTTGTGGGCGTAGTTGCAAACTTAAGTCCAAGGATCAAGTTGGGTCTGGAGAAGCTCACTGGAGAGAGCCAGGATGAAGTTGGTGGAAAGGAGTCCAGCTGTCCTATGGTGGTGTGAGCCTACAACTCCTTCACCATTTAGATCCTGGTGGATAGTGGCAGGAGGCAAACGATGATCCTCCGGCTAAGTGAGTAAGCAACCCCATTGCTGAAGAGTTAGTGACTGTGTGTAACTTTTAAATTCTGGGAGGAGTATTGGTCACCATCAGCATAGAGATGCTGTGGGACTTTCATTTTCGAAATGTACAGCCAGAGAGTTGAGGAGTAATTAAGTTGTTCAGTTCTACAGTTTATTAGGGTATCCCATACTCCCTCTCCCTATCCCAGTTCAATGTTTCCAATTAAAAAAAGAAACTCCTAGACTGTTTTTGAAGTCAGTGGAGGAGTGAGAAAATGCTATGCACCTGGCTGTGTGTGTGATCTCAGGGGAAATAGGACTGCCTTTACCTGCTGCTCCTACTGGGGTGCGCTAAATGTAATTTTCCTTTCTTAGGGTGAAACACCAACCACATAAACAAATGTAGTATGCATTTCTATCTTGTTTAGGTAGGTGTGAAGACTTTCTATTCAACACGTTTTTCGGGTCAAGCTCGCTTCTTCAGAAAACAAGAGGAGGTAAGTATCTCTCGTGAACAGCTTTGGTATACATAACATTCTAGACATGTCTACGGTGATTTTCCAGCTTCCCCAACGACCAATCATGTCAGTGCCTGGACAAGGACATCCAGTGCCCCGGGCAAATACGCCACACTGCTCCCCCCCCCCCCCCCGATGTGGGCTCCCTGATCATCTTCTGCTGTTAAGATACTTTCACTACAGAACCACATCTGCCTTTTTTTTGCAAGGTGCAACAAAAAAAAAGGAACTTTTGGGTGGCCAGCTGGCACTGCCAGTGCCGGTATGCCGCTGGTGCAGACTAGAATCTCACCACCAGAGACATCCCCGCTCCTCTGCTCAGGCTCCTCCTGTCTGGTAGGGTAGCCCCCATGCAGCAGAGTCAGTAAAGAATGGAAGAGATGAGGGTGGGCTCTCAAAGAATGGAAGGAGTGAGGGTAGGCTCTCAAAGAATGGAAGGAGTGAGGGTGGGCTCTCAAAGAATGGAAGGAGTGAGGGTGGGCTCTCAAAGAATGGAAGGAGTGAGGGTGGGCTCTCAAAGAATGGAAGGGGTGAGGGTGGGCTCTCAAAGAATGGAAGGGGTGAGGGTGGGCTCTCAAAGAATGGAAGGGGTGAGGGTGGTCTCTCAAAGAATGGAAGGAGTGAGGGTGGGCTCTCAAAGAATGGAAGGAGTGAGGGTGGGCTCTCAAAGAATGGAAGGAGTGAGGGTGGGCTCTCAAAGAATGGAAGGGTTGAGGGTGGGCTCTCAAAGAATGGAAGGGTTGAGGGTGGACTCTCAAAGAATGGAAGAGTTGAGGGTGGACTCTCAAAGAATGGAAGGAGTGAGGGTGGTCTCTCAAAGAATGGAAGGAGTGAGGGTGGACTCCCAAAAAAAAAGGTGCAGACTAGGACCTCACCACCAAAGACAGCACTGCTCCTCTGCTCAGGCTCCTCCTGTCAGGTAGGGCAGCCCCCAGGCAGCAGAGTGAGTCAGTAAAGAATGGAAGGGATGAGGGTGAGCTCTCAAAGAATGGAAGGGGTGAGGGTGGGCTCTCAAAGAATGGAAGGGGTGAGGGTGGTCTCTCAAAGAATGGAAGGAGTGAGGGTGGGCTCTCAAAGAATGGAAGGAGTGAGGGTGGGCTCTCAAAGAATGGAAGGAGTGAGGGTGGGCTCTCAAAGAATGGAAGGGTTGAGGGTGGGCTCTCAAAGAATGGAAGGGTTGAGGGTGGACTCTCAAAGAATGGAAGGGTTGAGGGTGGACTCTCAAAGAATGGAAGGAGTGAGGGTGGTCTCTCAAAGGATGGAAGGAGTGAGGGTGGTCTCTCAAAGAATGGAAGGAGTGAGGGTGGACTCCCAAAAAAAAGGTGCAGACTAGGACCTCACCACCAAAGACAGCACTGCTCCTCTGCTCAGGCTCCTCCTGTCAGGTAGGGCAGCCCCCAGGCAGCAGAGTGAGTCAGTAAAGAATGGAAGGGATGAGGGTGAGCTCTCAAAGAATGGAAGGGGTGAGGGTGGGCTCTCAAAGAATGGAAGGAGTGAGGGTGGGCTCTCAAAGAATGGAAGGAGTGAGGGTGGTCTCTCAAAGAGTAGAAGGAGTGAGGGTGGGCTCTCAAACAATGGAAGGGGTAAGGGTGGGCTTACAAAGAATGGAAGGGGTAAGGGTGTGCTCACAAAGAATGGAAGGGGTGAGGGTGGGTTCTCAAAGAATGAAAGGGGTTAGGGAGGGCTCTCAAAGAATGGAAGGAGTGAGGGTGGGCTCTTAGCAGGTATGAATGTTGCTGCTTCATGGCCCCCGCAAACACCTAAAAACACTGCAGCCAGTGCAGCTTTCCCTCCTGCCCTCTCTAGTCCTGGACATGGGTATAGGATATACATACTTACATTGTGCCAAGCTGGACCAATGTAACTATGCAATACAGATCATTCCTGGAGTTCAGCTTTAACCTAGCTTTAGGAAGGAGTGAGTAATTATTCCATCCTGAGCTGCAAGAATCATTGTGTATTGTGGAATGTCATGTCTATGCCATCATGATAAATGGCACCTAAGGATGATGATGATGAAGAGTGTTCAATCATCTATGAAAGTTCAGCCCTTGCTGGAGAGGGATTTGTCGGTACACAGAGATTACAGTGAATCCCTGCAATGCTCAGGATTTGACTTTGATAAGATCACACAACAGAGTTCCTGGACTTCTCTTATTCTTCTCCAAATCCTGGAGGAGCTCTGGGGGGGTTTTAATGAGAGCGGCTCCCGGCACTGTGTGATCGCTGCTGCTGTGTGCGCCCTGCCTGCTCCGTCTTGCTCCGTCACATCTCCTGAGCTGCTGTTTTGCAGAGCTGGAACTTGCTGCATTGCAGTACAGAACCCACACAGAAAAAAAAACAGACACCAGAGCGGGGAATAACCCAGCACTCTGCCCTCCCTGCTCACTTCTGCAAATAATTTTATCAGTCACTGAGGAAAATAAACGAACAAAGTACTGTAAGAAGAAAAAATTAAATTTGTGCTTGTACACCCTGGCTGACAAATGGGAATATAAAAGTGTTGTTCAATACAAGGAGTAGAAAAGATAAGATGGTTGTTATCTTTGCAGGGAAATTCTTGCATGTGGAGGCTGAAGTTGGGTTCTCCCTTATGTTCCAAATGTAAAAAAGCTGTGAGGGAGTGACTTCTTCAGAATGGGAGAGATCCTGGCCATTGACTGAGCGATGCCAGCTGCTGGGTGTGTCCAAATAGTGATTTAAGTGGACCATTGATGCCGTGGCCAGGAGAGTACACACTGTAATCAGCAGGAAGACGTAGGAATTGGGACAGGGATTGGAGGATGCCAAAAATTGGTAGATCACAACTTCGCAGGGCTCCAGTCAAGCTGCAGATGTTTGGATTCCTTCAGAGTTCTTCTCCACACACAGCAATTACTCTATAATACTTTCTGGACACTTGACTATCACACTTATGCTTGTCGGACCTGTCGGACAAATGAGCTTGTTGGACATCTCATTCCAAAACCATAAAATCAAGCACGTAGCCATATAATCTCCACTGACAAACACCATACAAAGACATTTTAGACAACTGTGCTCTTCCAACCTAGTAACAGTTTTGGTAAGACCCTTTTTTGTTCCAGCATGACTGTGCCCCTGTGTACAAAGCCAGCTCCATAAAGACATGCTTTGACCAGTTTGGTGTGGAGGAACTAGAGTGTCCTATGCAGAGCCGTAACCTCAACCCTACTGAACACCTTTGCAAGAATTGGGATGCCAATGGTGGGGCCAGTCTTCTCAGCCAACAGTAGAGGCTGTCTTTAAAAATGGGCACAAATTCTCACAGGCAACAGACCTTGTGGTGACAATTTGGAGAAAAAAAGATAATAACGGTACAATTGTCCCTGTAGGGTGCCACATCCGAATTTAACAGACCAAAGGGAAATCCCCTAAATGGACTTTTTAGGCACTCACATAGTTATAGAAAAAACATATATTTTATTAAACAATGTAAGCAAGATAAAAACAGAATTATTGGAATGGTTACAAAGACTATATACTAAATACAGAGTCACCGCAATGATTGACTGAAGGTTCTCGCAATTTGGAGAAGACCCTTTTCTGTTTCAATACGACTGTGTCCCCATATATAAAGCCAGCCTAAGAAAGACATGGTTTGACCAGTTGGAGAGGAGGAACTTGAGCGGTCTGCACAGAGCCCTGACCTTACCCCACTGAACACCTTTGGGATGAATTGGAATCCCAATGGTGAGCCAGGTCTTCTCGGCCAACATCAGTACCTGTCTTTAAAAATTGGCACAAATTCCCTCAGGCAACAGACCTTGTGGTAAGTTTGGAGAAGACCCTTTTCTGTTTCAGCATGACTGTGACCCTGAGTACAAAGCCAGCTCCATAAAGACATGGTTCGACCAGTTTGATGTGCAGGAACTTGAGTGTCCTGCACAGAACCCTGACCTCAACCCTACTAAACACTTGCTCAGTAGGGTTACCCTACTTGTGAGCCTGGTCTTCTCATCCAACATCAGTTCCTGACCTTAAAATGGGCACAATTTTACCCAGAAACCCTCCAACATTTTGAGGAAATCGTTTCCAGAAGAGTGGGGCTGGTATAGCTGACATTTGGGTGGGTGGGGGCTACAGAAAAGTGATATAAAAGCTTGGCAACCTAATATATCTGTGCAAACAACTCAAACATACAGCATAAACCATATGCTAGAATAATTATTATCTCACTTAAATGATCTCAAACTTTTCACTGGAAACACGTGTGTTATGTGTTATGTGTGTGAGTTATACATACTTTGATCAATTTGTGACCAATCAAAATCCAATACAATCTAAATTATGACACCAAAAGTGTCCATATAAAAGTCCCACACTCGTAAATGCTGTTAAAAATGCATGGCCAACTCAAAATTGTGCCTCCCAGTAAGTGATAAGATTCCCAACACAGTGTGAAAGCATACGGTACATCCAAACCGCTTATCAGATTTATATGACCATTATTGCAAAATGGTCATCAGCACTTATGGGGTTAATATCTCAGCTGCTGTATCCTTTGAGTGAGACAAGCAAAATGGAAGGAAGACACACACAGACAACCCCATAGTGTTGCAGCATTTAAAACCATCTGTTTTATTTAAAATAAAAGTGCGCATTCACATTGACATACTGTACATACAGTATATTGATACTGTATAAAACAAGCTTCCAAATAGGCAGACTGTTCCTCAACAGCCAACTACAATGCACATGTGTGATTATGTCACATCCTATGGCCCTTCCCTACGCGCTTCGTCACAGATGATGTAATCAGGGGACTGGCTGGAGGACCAACTCCATATAAATGGCAATGGTTCTAGGAATGCTCATATTAGGGCTTCCAGTAAAAAATCATGGGGCCCTGTACAGCCCATCCACCAGTCCCTTTCTGACAAGCATTGGTGGTCAGAAATATTCCCCTCCCCCCTTCTTGCGTGAAAAGCAATGGTATTTGAACCCCACCTTCCTCAAAAATCATTGGTGGTCAGTAATATTCCCCCCCCCCCACCTTTCCCACATGAAAAGTACTGGAGATCAGTGGTATTCCAATCTAACCTTGCCTTCAAAAGCATTGATAAATCAGTGATATTTCCCAGCCCCCCCCCCCCCTTTCTTTCTTCACGTGAAAAGCACAGGTGGTCAGTTGTATTCCAATGCCACCTCCCCTTGAAAAGCATTGGTGGACAGTGATATATCTCCACCCAAAAGCATTGGTTATAAGTTGTGTCTCCCCTTGCCTTCCTTCCCAAAAATATTGATAATCAGTGGTATGTGGTCAACGGTATCTTGGTACGTCTCCCCCTACTTGTTTCCTGCTCTGTGTCCTGTGCCACCGCTTGCGTGGTAACCTCACCTCTGGAATTATGCTGGTATGATTGGGCAGAAAATTAGTAGTGTGTGCATAGGTGAGGAACCAAGTGCTATAAGGAGCATTCCAACACTTGATTCCTTGACAAAGCCTGGGCTCCCTTGCTGACCCAAGGGGGCCTGGTCCCTGTACAGGAATACTGCCGGTACCCCCTTTTCGGCAGCCCTGTCTCATATAGTTGTGATGGTCGGATGTCCAGGAGAAAAGAGAGAGGAAGTGAGAAACAGAAGATGAGACAGAAGATGAGACAATTATCATAATTCGTGAGGGGCCTCTTACATAGATTTGGTGGGCTCAGGAACCCGCTGGTCTTTCTATACTATGTTAGAACTCTGGACATCATAGAGGACATATGGGTGGACGCACCCAGTGCCATATTTAGACCTTGGGGTTTCCTGCTCTGGGTCCTGTGCCACCACTTGTGTGGGGACACCACCTCTAGAACTATGTTCATATAATTGGGAAGGAAATCACTCTATCAGTAGTGTGTGCATAGGTTTCAACACTTGAGTCTGGGACAAAGCCTGAGCTCCCCCGCTGACCCAAGGGGCCTGGGCCCACTACAGGAGTACTGCTGGTATCCTTTTATTGGAAGCCCTGGCTCATATAGTTATGATGGTCAGATGTCCAGGAGAAATGAGGAGAGGAAGTGAGAAACAGAAGATGAGACAATTATTATGTTTTTTGGGGGGGCTCCTACATAGATTTGGTGGACTCAGGAACCTTCTGGGCTTTCTAAACTAAGTTAGAACTCCCAACAGTCATGGAGGACATATGGTTGAATGCACCCAGTGCCGGATTTAGACCTTGGGGCTTCCTGCTCTGTGTCCTGTGCCACCACTTGTGTGGTGATATCACCTCTGGAACTATGCTCATATGATTGGGCAGGAAATGTGCATAGGTGGGGAGCCAAGTCCTGGAAAGAGCATTCCAACACTTGAGTCCTGGACAAAGCCTGGGTTCCCCTGCTGCCCAAGGGGGCCTGGGCCCTGTACAGGAATACTGCCAGTACCCCTTTTTGGAAGCCCTGTCTCATATAGCTGTGATGGTCAGATGTCCAGGAGAAAAGAAAGAGGGAGTTAGAAACGGAAGAAGACACAATTATCATGTTTCTCGAGGGGCCTCTTACATAGATTTGGTGGAACTCAGGAACCCTATGGGCTTTCCAAACTAAGTGAGAACTTCAGTCATGGAGGACATACGGGTGAACGTACCATAGCTGTGTTTGCAGAGTGTGAAGAATCGACCATAACAACATTCTGTACAAACATTCCGCGGTGTAAACAGCTGCTCATGTGTACTTTATCCAGAGCACAATGGCATTTGTAAGGTAAAGCCACACGTGATGTGTTCTCTCCCTCAATTAGACATTTCTTGGTAAAGGTGAGAACAACATCCGGCATCTGCTCTTCCCAGCATCCTGACAACGCAGCTATGCAGAGTGAATGGTTACAGGTAATGTGAAGCATAAGCAAACAATTTTTATGCAGTGTGGGCTACATTCTACATCCTCTTGTTAGTAGTTTAAATATCCTTTACTTTATGAGTAGCATTAGCCATAGTAAAACCATACTACAATGCATGATGCTGAGGATGCATTACACTTCCTTGTATCTAACCAGTTCATCTCCGGAATATTGCTCCCCCCCCCCCTCCCCTTCATGACCAGGCCAGTTTTTGCGATACGGCACTGTGTTACTTTAACTGACAATTGCGCGGTGGTGCGACGCTGTACCCAAATAAAATCAATGTCCTTTTTTTTACACAAATAGAGCTTTCTTTTGGTGGTATTTAATCACCTCTGTGGATTTTATTTTGCGCTATCAACTAAAAAAAGACGGACAATTTTGAAAAAAAAAAAAACAATATTTTTTACTTTCTGCTAAAAAAAGGACAATTTAAAAAAAAATATATATATATATATATATATATTTTTTACTTTCTGCATAACACATCCAATAAGAAATGTTAAAAATCGAATTTCTTCATCAATTTAGGCCAATATGTATTCTGCTACATTATTTTGGTAAAAAATACCAATAAGCGTATAATGATTGGTTCGCGCAAAATTTATAGCATCTACAAACTATGGGATTTTTTTATTTTTTTTACTAGTAATAGTGGAGATCAGCAACTTATAGCAGGACTGCGACATTGCGGCGGACAAATCAGACACTAACTGACACTTTTGATACTTTTTTGGGGACCAGTGACACCAATACGGGGATCCGTGCCAAAAAATATGCACTGTCACTGTACTAATGACACTGGCTGGGAAGGGGACGGGGTTAACATCAAGGGTGATCAAAGGGTTAAATGTGTCCATAGGGCGTGCTTGCTAACTGTGGGGGAGGTGCTTGTACTGTGGGAAGGCAGAGATCTGTGTTCCTGCTTAGCAGAAACATAGGATCTCTGTCTTCCCTACTAACAGAACGGTGATCTGCCTTGTCCTGCCACTGTTGGGAATGATCGGCGGGTCCCAGAGGACATCGGGTTGGCTCCCACTGTGTACAATCAGACCCGGATGTGCATATATACATATATACATACCCGTACGTGATTCTGCGTAGAGGAGCTAATACCCCGCAGTATATGTACGTGGGGCAGTCCACAAGGAGTTAAAGAAGAAGTTTATATTTTGCTTTACCTGGTTCCAAACCCCCTCCCCCACCAATGGATCTATGTGCTTCTTTATGCAATTCAGGCAGATCATGGCTAAAAGGGCTGAAATGCTAGCGGGGGGGGGGGGGGGGGGGCAAGGATTTGTTAACAAAATAAAGCATGGAGACATGGATGGCTGGGGGAGTTTGCTTTGAATATTAAAAATTAATGATATATTGTTTTTGGTTTGTGGCGTTCAGATGCAGTGTAGTTCTGCTTAAACATTCCAATATATATATATATATATATATATATATATATATATATATATATATTTATTTTATTTTTTTTAATTTATTTATTTATTTATTTTTGTTTTTTTCCTTTTTTTTCCTCAGCTTTATTTTTTATTTTTTTTATTTTTTTTATGTTTTATTCTTAATTTTCCATCTCAGTCTGCAGCTTCTACAATTTTCTTAAACTTGCAAAAAAAATAAAAAATGAAACATACCAATCAAATAAAAATAAAAATAAAGTTGAGATTAAAAAAAAAAAAAAAAAGAAATTACAAAATAGAATGTTTAAAGCTGCACTAGACTACATCTGAGCACCACAAACCAAAAACGCTATTTAATAAATTTTTGTGATTGCACAACTGGAGTATTAAATTGGTTTACAGAACGTCCCCAACGATCTCAATTCCTGAGTCATTGGCTGTCTTTTTTCTGGAAAGAACTGCAAACAAAATCATTGTTAGATGAGTTTCATTTTCGCTGAGTTAGCATCTAAGACTTTTCTCAGCGAATTATATGCAGCTATAGACTTACCAAAAATGCAGTATATGACTCTCAGATTCTAGAATCATATAATGCGTGATGCAATTGTGACCATAAATGGGCAAGGCTCAGGCTTCAATCCAATAAATTGCCAACCAAGAGGGAACATCAATATAGGCAGCCGTCTCTGGTCATCATCCAGTATATTAGAAAAGAAAGGGAGAGCGAAGGCTCCTCATAGTGTAAAACCCAATATATGTTTTTATTAACTGGTTCCCGACCGGCTCACGCAGATATACTGTGGCAGAATGGCTCTCTCAGGTGAAATCCCATATATATATATACGGCTTTGCCCAGGAGAGCCACCAGAGGGCGCGCGAGCGCCGCCGGAGGCACGTGCACGTGCCCGCTGCACAGCGATCGCGTGCACGAGAGCCAGCACGGGGATTTGTGTGTGTAAACACACAAATCCCTGTGCTGTCAGAAGAGAGGAGACAGATCGTTGTTCCTACAAAGTACTCTCTTCCGTCCCCTTCCCACAAAGTAGAAACAGCAATCTGTCATCTCTCCTAGTTAGTCCCCTCTCCACACAGTTAGAACACACTGAGGGAACACACAGTTAACCTCTTGATCGCCCCCTAGTGTTAACCCCTTCCATGCCAGTATATTTATAACATTGATTGCTCTAAAAATGTCACTGGTCCCAAAAATGGGACAAAAGTGTCCGATCTGTCCGCCGCAATGTCGCAATACCGCTAAAAAATCGCAGATCACCGCCATTACTAGTAAAAAAAAAAAATTAAATAATAAAAACGCCATTAAAATGCCGTAAACCTTTCCCATAGTTTGTAGAGGCTATAACTTTTGCGCAAACCAATTAATATACGCTTATTGCAATTTTTTTACCAAAAATATGTAGAAGATTATATATTGGCCTAAACTGATGAAGATTTTTTTTTTTTAATTTGGGAAATATTATAGCAAAACGTAAAAAAAATACTGTTTTTTTTTTTTCAAAATTGTCACCATTTTTTTTTTTGTTTATAGCGCAAAAAATAAAAACCGCAGAGGTGATCAAATACCACCAAGCGAAAGCTCTATTTGAGGCAAAGAAAAGGACTCAAATTTTGTTTGGGTACAGCATCGCATGACCGCGCAATTGTCAGTTAAAGCGACGCAGTGCCAAATTGTAAAAAGTGCTCTGGTCAGGAAAGGGGATAAAATCTTCCAGGGGGTGAAGTGGTTAAAAAAAAATACATGCGCTTGAGAAAGGAGCGTGCATGCTGGAATCAGCACGGTGCATGAACCAAAATGCATCGCAAAGCATCCTTGGTCTCGTGACGTCACCACCATCCGTGCCGCGTCTCCCGTATGCTGCGGTCCATCAGGACAGGAGCCACTACCAGCGGACTTCCTCCACCAGCTCCTGGGATACTAAGGCTTCTTCTTCCCCTCACAGCGATACAGGTGGACGATCAGCATGGCGCCTCGAACTGACACTTGGAGATGAGCTTGTTTTTAAAAGAGTTGTGTGAGTAGCCCTATTTAGGGGTATAATACATTTTACCTGTCCTACCACACATAGTGGTGCTTTCCCTTTCTGCTTCCTTCCTAAAAAATGCACTTACAACTGTAGACCAGCCTTTTTCACCCAGGGTGCCCAGGCACCCCGGAAGTGCCTTGAGGTTTCTTCAGGGGTGCCTTGGTAAAATGCCTAAAAATTGCCCCAAAATTGTATACAAGGCGGTGGGTGGATGAAACCTGCCTTTTAGTTACACAAAGCCACAGGTTTTCATTGTGCACCATTACAACCTTCTAGCTGCTGACCTTCTAACCACCAATGACATCATCATTTGATAATGAGTATGTCAGTTGCCTGCATATCATCCTTGTTTGACCCTAGAGTTGCCACCTCATCCCTTTAAACCCGAACACCTTTAAATTACACGGGTTCTGAGGCTAATTAAATGCAGATAAGGCACCAAGTGATTTTAATGACCACCTTAATCAGCCACAGAACCTGTGTAATTAATATGTGTTTGGGTTTAAAGGGATGAGGTGCCAACCATATTTGACCCTTGCCTCTCTCCATCAGCTTTGGGCTCTCATTAGCTAAGTGATGGAGAAAAACTGAGGGAGAAGAGAAACACTAGAATACTAATCAGTACCAGTTTGCAAAAGTGTATTTGCTTTAGGAGAATAAATCACCTCTAACATTGGGTGTCCTACGTGTGTGGATGTTGCTGTATTATGTAAAACATTAGAATAGTTTTTAAATTTTAGAATGTGATGCCTCAAGACTGTCCATCATTTTGGAAGGTACCTCGAGACTGTCCATAATTTTAAAGAGTTCCTTGACTGAAAAAAGGTGGAAAAACACTGCTATAGACAATTAAACATCATTTCTGACAAAACACGTCGGGTGGAGCTACATGCCGTTCCCAGAAGTGTGTTTTAGCCATTCAGAACTGTTTTACCTACTGGGCAGTTTCTTTCTCTTTATTTGTAAGTGCAAATGCTTTATTGTTGCTATGATAAATATCTCTTTTTCATCTTTTTCACTGGGGATTAGGTTCACAAGCGAGGTTTCTTTTAAGCATATAAAATGGATGCAGTTGCTGCCCCTTTTCTGAATACAACAGAGGCTGCTCAGGTGGTGCCAGCGAAGGCAGACCCTGCAATTGTGCAGTCACTTTAGAAAGGGCGTGGTAAAGGAAACATCAATTTCTCCAACATGGAGTAAGGTAAGGATCTGCAATGAAGTGTGCTGGAGGGATTTCTTATGTACATGGCTATCTATTGCACAATATTTACTGAACTCTGAGAATGAGCAGTGCTGGAATCGGGGAAGACATTGGTGTATTTTTAAAGCTTCCTTTTTTTCACAAACTCGGCCCAAAGTCTGGACCTCGAACACCCATCTCTGCTAAAATTCAGCTCCACATGATCCCATCTGTAGATTTAAATCACATTAATTAGAATATCATAAACCACCTCTGTAAATATTGTACCTAATTAGCCTAATTACTGCTTCAAGTAACCATCTTCATTTAGTCATATTTATTCCCCAGAAGGCTTAGTAATGCAATTCTGTAAGCTGGGATGTTGGATACAACTTTGTTGAGTTTGATATCAAATGGACCTGTCTGCAACAAGCAAGGGTCTGATAGATCCCAGGATTCTCTCCACCCATTATCAGATTGTGAAATGTGATTACTGACAATGTAATCCATGAAAGAACTTTTCTCCTTGGAGGAGAAGGCAGGAGGGGCCATGTCTCTGTTGGATCATTTTTGTTGCAACTGAGCCTAGAGAAGCAAAGCTAAGTTAACCTCTACAGTGCAGGAAGAGGACAGGACAGCCCAGCAGTGCATATTTCTACAGAATCCAGAAGTACAGGTAGAGAACAGGGCAGCCCCGCACAACGCAAGAAGAGGACAGGGCAGCCCTGCACAGCACAAGAAGAGGACAGGGCAGCCCTGCACAGCACAAGAAGAGGACAGGGCAGCCCTGCACAGCACAAGAAGAGGACAGGGCAGCCCTGCACAGCTCAAGAAGAGGACAGGGCAGCCCTGCACAGCACAAGAAGAGAACAGTGCAGCCTGGCAGTGAAGATTTCTACAGAATCCAGAAGTACAGGTAGAGGACTGGGCAGCCCTGCACAGCACAAGAAGAGGACAGGGCAGCCCCGCACAGCACAAGAAGAGGACAGTGCAGCCTGGCAGTGAAGATTTCTACAGAATCCATTTGCGCTAGGAGAGGACAGGGCAGACTGACAGTGAAGATTTTTACAGACTCCAGCAGTGCAAGAAGAGGACAGGGTAGCCCGGCAGTGAAGATTTCTACAGAATCCAGCAGCACAGGAAGAGGACAGGACAGCCCCACATAGTGCAAGAAGAGGACAGGGCAGCCCCACACATCACAAGAAGAGGACAGGGCAGCCTGGCAATGAAGGTTTCTACAGAATCCAGTGGCACAGGAAGAGGACAGGACAGGCCCGCATAGCGCAAGGAGAGGACAGGGCACCCCACACATCAGAAGAAGAGGACAGGGCAGCCCGGCAGTGAAGATGTCTACAGAATCCAGAGGCACAGGAAGAGGACAGGACAGCCCCGCACAGCGCAAGGAGAGGACAGGGCTGCCCCGCACAGCACAAGAAGAGGACAGGGCAGCCTGGCAGTGAAGGTTTCTACAGAATCCAGCTGCGCAAGAAGAGGACAGGGCAGCCTGGCAGTGAAGATTTCTACAGAAACCAGCAGTGCAAGAAGAGGATAGGGCAGACTGACAGTGAAGATTTCTACAGACTCCAGCAGTGCAAGAAGAGGACAGGACAGCCCCGCACAGCACAAGAGGAGGACAGGGTAGCCCAGCAGTGAATATTTCTACAGAACCAGTAGCACAAGAAGAGGACAGGGCAGCCCCGCACAGCGCAAGAAGAGGACAGGGCAGCCCCGCACAGCACAAGAAGAGGACAGGGCAGCCCCGCACAGCACAAGAAGAGGACAGGGCAGCCTGGCAGTGAAGATTTCTATAGAATTCAGCAGCACAGGAAAAGGACAGGACAGCCCCGCACAGCACAAGAAGAGGACAGGGTAGCCCAGCAGTGAATATTTCTACAGAATCCAGCAGCACAAGAAGAGGACTGGGCAGCCCCACACAGCACAAGAAGAGGACAGGGCAGCCTGGCAGTGAAGGTTTCTACAACCTCCAGCAGTGCAAGTAGAGGACAGGACAGCCCAGCAGTGAAGATTTCTACAAAATTCAGGAGCACAGGAAGAGGACAAGGCAGGGCGGGACAGCACAGCACAAGAAGAGGACAAGGTAGTCCAACAGTGAAAATTGCTACAGAATCCAGCAGCACAAGAAGAGGACAGGGCAGCCCTACACAGCACAAGAAGAGGACAGGGCAGCCCTACACAGCACAAGAAGAGGACAGGGCAGCCTGGCAGTGAAGGTTTCTACAACCTCCAGCAGTGTAAGAAGATAACAGGGAAGACCAACAGTGAAGATTTCTACAGACTCCAGCAGCACAGGATAGGACAGGGCAGCCCGACACAGTGCAAGAAGAGGACAGGGCAGCCTGGCAGTGAAGATTTCGACAGAATCCAGCAGTGCAAAAAGCTGGATCATTCTTCAGACAGTACTACAAAGGTGAATGAGCCCTCCATTTATTTATTTTTTTGTGTGTCAATTGTGGAGGAGGGAGAAACATTAGAAAAGGCGTGAATGTCTGCTTTAGCATCGCCCGAAATGTAGGATTTTCTCTATTCTCCAAGGTTTAGCCCATGATCACCTAATTTTTAATAAAATTGGGATTGGATTGTCACGCTCCGGTCCGGTCATGTGATCCAGCTCCCCTGTGTCAGCCAGTGGCATCTGCAGGGGAGAGGATGTAGTGCTGACAATGGATAGGCCACTGTAAGCTTATGGGTGACATCACTGCTCCAGGCTTTACCAGCTGTTGTTGGAGCATTATCTCTTCTCTCCTGCAGCCACTGCACAACTACACAGTTGGATCAGGTGACCAGACAAGAGCAGGCTGAGAATAGGTAAGTAAATAAGTATATACATCTTTCTTGGGTGGGAGTGGGAGTGGGTAGGGAATAGTATATGATTTGTTAGGTTAGGTAAAATCAATTGCAATACAGTTAAAATGATTTCATATAAAGTTTACACATGCAATGTGCTCAAATAGGGATCACCAAAACTGATGAGTTTTGGTGATCCCAACATTGGCTCTTTACCCTGATTGGTGATGCGCTGCGTCCTGTGACAAGGGACATTTACACTGATAATCAGAGCACTGATCATTGGTACCGATTATCAGTGCAGCCCCATCAGAGCCAGTGCCCATCAGTGACACCTATCAGTGTCCATCAGTGCCGCATTATCAGTGCAGCCTCATCAGTGTCTCTTCATCAGTGGCCAACAGTGCAGCTTATCAATGCCCATCAGTGCCATCTCATCAGTGGCCATCAGTGCCTACTCATCAGAGCAGCCTCATCAGTGCAGCATCATCAGTGCAGCCTATAAGTGCCCATCAGTGCAGCCTCACCAGTGCAGCCTCATCAATGCCCATCACTGCAATCTCATCAGTGGCCATCAGTGCCTATTCATCAGCGCAGCATCATCAGTGCAGCCTCATCAATGCCCATCAGTGCCATCTCATCAGTGGCCATCAGTGCCTACTCATCAGAGCAGCCTCATCAGTGCAGCATCATCAGTGCAGCATCATCAGTGCCCATCAGTGCAGCCTCACCAGTGCAGCCTTATCAATGCCCATCAGTGCAATCTCATCAGTGGCCATCAGTGCCTATTCATCAGTGCAGCATCATCAGTGCAGCCTATCCGTGCCCTTCAGTGCAGCCTCACCAGTGCAGCCTCATCAATGCCCATCAGTGCCATCTCATCAGTGGCCATCAGTGCCTACTCATCAGAGCAGCCTCATCAGTGCAGCATCATCAGTGCAGCCTATCAGTGCCCTTCAGTGCAGCCTCACCAGTGCAGCCTCATCAATGCCCATCAGTGCCATCTCATCAGTGGCCATCAGTGCCTACTCATCAGAGCAGCCTCATTAGTGCAGCCTATCAGTGCCCTTCAGGGCAGCCTCACCAGTGCAGTCTCACCAATGCCCATCAGTGCTATCTCATCAGTGGCCATCAGTGCCTACTCATCAGTGCAGCCTCATCAGTGCAGCCTCATCAGTGCCCATCAGTGCAGCCTCATTATCACACATCATTGAAGAATTACTTATTAAAATTTTATACTAAAAACTAAAGAAAGCTCCATGTCTCAAAAAAAATATAAAAATATAATTTGGGTTGCATGACCACAAAATTGTCATTCAAAGTGCGGGAGAGCTGAAAACAATAAATTGGCCTGGGCAGGATGGGGGTAAAAGCGTCCAGTACTGAGATGCTTAAAAAAATAGTTTTTAAAATTAGTATAAGTGTCAGTGTGTTTTTAGGGTAGGATCGCGGTATAATTCACCTGGATACACAAAGTAGTAGTGACGATATGTACAGTTTTACTAACACATGTCAAAGTTGTAAAATTGTGTTCGGGCATTAGGATTTGTTTTACCATTTATCATGAAGGGGTTAAAGAAAATTTCTGGATTAAATGTAACGTGAGCAGAGTCGGGGGGGGGGGGGGATAACAGGGAGCTATGTCAGGACCCCCGCTCCCCATCCCCCAATCCTCCATCCTCAAGGCCTAGTTGCCCATCGGAGGCTCAGGAACAGCTTACAAATTCAGATGGATTTCTAGACATACAAATATAAACAGTTTGCTGGATAGAAGAAGCTTGTGTAGGAAAATATGTGTTGTGCTTGTTCCATACACCATGAGTCATTGGGGAAAACGGAGGAGGACACACAGAAGGTTTGGAAACACATTCATGCCATTTAATAACTGTTATTGAGCCGCAATTAATAGTCATATCAACACTGACAATGACCTCTTCCCAGGGAATATCTGCTACTTCCTAAAGTCAAACACAATGGTGAAAGTGTGGCTGCAAAACCGTCCCTCAATAAAACACAAGTCATGGTTCCAACCCTCAAGTGAATGGGCTGCCCTATGCATGAAACGTGCAAAAAACACGCAAACAATGCGACTGGGAATGCGATACGCACGTAGTGTGAATGCGGCCGAACACAGGAGGTGTTTACTGGCCAGATCACCAGGTGAAAACAGAGGATAAAAATCCTAAAAAAAAAAAGAAAACGAATTCAGCCGCCCCATGGATTGGTAAACTGCGATAAACAGTAAAACCTTGGATTGCGAGAATAATTTGTTCCGGAAATATGCTTGTAATCCAAAGCACTTCTATATCAAAGCAAATTTCCCCATAAGAAATAATGGAAACTCAAATGATTTGTTTCACAACCATTTATTCAGAAGTCCTTCAGGTTAAAGTCCATATAAAAAGATTATAGCAATGTGACCAGGTTGTGTAACCATAAAATGTCCATCCAGAAATGGAAGCCTCCACAAGGGGATTAGAAGCAAAATCCAGCAGGAGCTCCAGAGTATAAAAGAGAAGAGAGGCGCCTCTATGTGTAGCAATATGTTGCTAAATGTTGTACCTTCATTAAATGTAAACATATTGCTACACAGAGGCACCTCTCTTCTCTTTTCTACTCAGTTGTGACATGAGACTTGTATATCAAGTCAAAATTGATTTAAAAATGTTGCTTGTCTTGCAAAACGCTCTCAAACCAAGTTACTCTCAAACCAAGGTTTTACTGTATTATATTTTTTGCTTTTGGGTTTAATACCGCTTTAAAGTTGAAGTTTCATCTGTTAATAGCAGGGCTAAAAAGTTTCCATATATATATACTGTAAGTCATTGTAGCACATGATTCAGGAAACTAGAGAACAAGATCAAATGCCAATAGGGGGGTAATAAAAGTGTGATCAAAATAAGAGCAATAAAAATGAGGGTCATAGTAACTTCCAGAAGTGGGATCTGCTCAATATTAGGTGGGTCATCATAATGTTTTGACTGATTGGTATAAATACAGGGTTTATAATTGGTTGATATATAATGAAATGCTATAATTACATTTTAGGTAAAGTAAAATACAGTGGTTGCGCAGATATTTAAAATTATAATAATAACAACATTATTACTAACAAATTATTGTTATTATTATTATTATTAGTAGTAGTAGTAGTATTAGTCGTAGTAGTATATAATAATAATTAAAAAAAAAATAATAAAAATAATATAGTTTTAACTAATATCAGTAATATTATCATTATTACTATTATTATTAATATTATATACTATTACTACTACTGCTACTACTATCACTACTACTACTGATAACTGATACTGACCGATAATAGTTAAAATTGTATTATTATTATTTTTATTATTATTATTATTATTATTATTATTTACTACTACTGCGACCAATACTACTGCTACTACTACTACTTAATTACTATCAATAATATTATCATTATTACTATTATATACTACTACTACCACTACTACTAATAAGACTGATATGAATTAAAATGATATTATTATTATCATTTTAAATATGTGAACAGTCACTGTATGTTACATTGATTATTTAATTATAGTATTTCCTTGTATGACAGCCATTAACCTAAGTTTTGACTGATTAGTATAAATACAGGGTTTATAATTGGTTGATATATAATGAAATGCTATAATTAAATTTTAGGTAAAGTAAAATACAGTGGTTACGCAGATATTTAAAATTATAATAATAACAACATTATTATTAACAGATTATTGTTATTATTATTATTATTATTATTATTATTATTATTATTATTATTAGTAGTAGTAGTAGTAGTAGTAGTAGTAGTAGTAGTTGTCCTAGTAGTATATAATAATATTAATTTAAAATATTATCATTATTACTATTATTATTAATATTATATACTATCACTAATACTACTGATAACTAATACTGACTGATAATAGTTAAAATGCTATTATTATTATTTTTATTATTATTATTATTATATACTACTACTGCGGCCAATACTACTGCTACTACTACTGTCTACTGCCTATTACTATCAATAATATTATCATTATTACTATTATTATATACTACTACTACTACTACTACTGCTACTACTACCACTACTACTAATAAGACTGATATGAATTAAAGTGATTTTATTATTATTATTATTGTTATTAATATTATTATTATTATTATCATTTTAACTATGTGAACAGTCACTGTATGTTACGTTGATTATTTAATAGTATTTATTATAGTATTTCATTATATGACAGCCATTCATTTTATAAAACCTAAGTTTATATCCATTATGCTCCACATTTCATATATGTTATCAATATATTAATAATTTGGGGGTTACAGTCTTGATGACAATTTTTTGATATGTTCTTTTTTTATATATTTATTTTACACATTATGATGCTATTACATATTTTATTATATGTCTTATATTACTATGACTATTATTGATAACACTGTGCTGTTATCAATATAATAACTAATAGTATTTTTGTTATTCATTTTATTGTTTTTGATATTATTACAAATCTGATTATTATCAATTTATCTTTTTTTTTTTTTTTTGCTATCATTTTGATCACACTATTTATGTTTTGCCCTTACTGTTACAATGTTACAATTATTTATTTGTTTGTTTTCTCCTTTGTGTTACATGTTAGCCCATATGAAGGAGGCAGAGTTACAACCCCTGAAATGCTTTGGCTGTGCAAACAATCTATCATTGACGTAACTTGTATTAGAACATGAATTTTACGGCGTGGCGATTCAATTCTAAATTCACTCGTCCCTACAACAAAACAAGGCGATCATGGAAGCACTTCAGTGCACAAAAGCTGCCAGCCCAATATTCAGATTCACACCACTGAAATACTACAGGGTGTCCCAAAAGTCGCCATACATAGGGAAAATGGGAAATTGTAGCTAAATCTACCCTTATTTGCAAAATTTTCCTTACATTTCACAAAATATTTACAAAATATAATAAAAATGCAATAATAATTAAAAATACTGAATATAATATATAAATATAATATGAGTTTGTTATTTTTTCCTGTGTATGGAGACATTTGGGACACCCTGTATTGGATGACAATAATAATATAAAATAAACATATAAAGAAACCTCAGAGTGTCTGTTATCCACTTTCCTTGGAAATGAGCTGAGAACCCTACAGAACTCCAAACCATGCACAAGTATACACTACATTGTCAAAAGTATTGGGACACCTGCCTTTACACGCAGGTGAACTTTAATGACATCCCAGTCTAATGCCCCGTACACACGGTCGGATTTTCCGACGGAAAATGTGTGATAGGACCTTGTTGTCGGAAATTCCGACCGTGTGTGGGCTCCATCACACATTTTCCATCAGAATTTCCGACACACAAAGTTTGAGAGCAGGCTATAAAATTTTCCGACAACAAAATCCGTTGTCGGAATTTCCGATCGTGTGTACACAAATCCGACACACAAAGTGCCACGCATGCTCAGAATAAAATAAGAGATGAAAGCTATTGGCTACTGCCCCGTTTATTGTCCCAACGTATGTGACCGCGTTTAGAACGATCGGATTTTCCGACAACTTTGTGTGACCGTGTGTATGCAAGACAAGTTTGAGCCAACATCCGCCGGAAAAAATCCATGGATTTTGTTGTCGGAATGTCCGATCAATGTCCGACCGTGTGTACGGGGCATTAGTCCGTAGGGTTCAATATTGAGTCCGCCCACCCTTTGCAGTAATAACAGCTTCAACTCTTCTGGGAAGGGTGTCCACTAGGGATGAGCCCAATGTTCGAGTCGAACATTGGGTGTTCACCTGTTCGCTGAACAGCGAACAATTTGGGGTGTTCGCGGCAAATTCGAAAGTCGCGGAACACTCTTTAAAAGTCTATGGGAGAAATCAAAAGTGCTAATTTTAAAGGCTTATATGCAAGTTATTGTCATAAAAAGTGTTTGGGGACCCGGGTCCTGCCCCAGGGGACATGGATCAATGCAAAAAAAAAGTTTTAAAAATGGCCATTTTTTCAGGAGCAGTGATTTTATTAATGCTTAAAGTGAAACAATAAAAGTGAAATATCCCTTTAAATTTCGTACCTGTGGGGTGTCTATAGTATGCCTGTAAAGTAGCACATTTTTCCCATGTTTAGAACAGTCTGACAGCAAAATTACATTTCTAAAGGAAAAAAAGTCATTTAAAAGTACTCGCGGCTATAATGAATCGTCGGGTCCGGCAATAATTTGAAAAAAAACGGCATGGGATCCCCCCAGTCCATTACCAGGTCCTTTGGGTCTGGTATGAATATTAAGGGGAACCCGAACCAAAATATTTTTAAAAAATTGCGTGGGGGTCCCCCTAAATTCCATACCAGGCCCTTCAGGTTTGGTATGGTTTTTAAGGGGAACGCCGCGCCAAAATTAAAAAAAGCATCACATGGTGGGTGCCTCCCATGGAGGCGGATCTTTTTTTTTTATTTCTGGTCCGCCTGCGGAGCGAGAGAAGAAGATGAATGGATTTCGTGGGACATTTTTATTTTTTTTATTTTTTAATAAAGGACTTGTCCCAAGATGTGTCTTGTGGTTTTTTAACATTTTGACACTTTTTTTGTGAAATGGTAGGGCTACAATGTACCCGTTACCATTTACAGGGGCATTATAAAATAGAACGCATATCTAACATGGATACATTACATAAATGTTGGAGATACAGAATTTTTGCACAGCTGCTCCAGATTCTGAGTGCTCCAGTTTTAGTAAATCTCCCCCTTTTGTGTCTCACCTTAATCAAAGCGTCAAGCTCATGCTGAGTCACACAGGAATGCTTCTGCAGGAAATCCGCCTTCTCTTGGGCTATCGTACTTTTTTGGCTGCTTTCGAATGGCTGTTCTAGGGCCCGGAACACGAGTCCACCGCTGACCAGATACACCACCACCACCACGAAGATCGCCAAGACTGTCTTCCACTTCATGACCGAGTGGAGACCTCTGGAGGTATTGTCCATCGTGACCACGGTTGTCCGGGAGCACACCGACATGCGGGGGGTCGCTGTGGGGGTTGGGGTGGGGGTGGGGGTGGGGTGGTGCCCGTTGGGCTTCGGATCAGGAGGGGGCACAGGCAGAGGAGCAGGCGATGGCACAGTCGAGGGTACCGCCACTGCAATGAATAAAAATAAAAATAATGAGTCCATTACACTTCTTTTTTAAGCTTACATTGACTTAAATTCCTGATATGCCACAATATACAGCAACCAGTGTCGGGACAAGGTCATCTAGAGCTCAGGGCAAACATGCAAAACTGCCCCCCCCCCCCCCAAGATGTATGAGCAATATGTGTCAACAAAAAATTGGACTAATCTACATGCTTGCCCCCTAAGAATAAATTCCCCCTCTGCCTGCACAAATCTCCCCCCCCCAGCACAAAAGCCCTCACCCCCCCCCCCAAAAAATAAAAAAAATCACCCCTCCCAGCACAAATCCTCCACCCCTCAATTTGCCCCTCCGAGTACACATCCTCTATCCCCTCCCAGCACAAATTCCATTCCCTCCTAGCACAAATCCCCCCCCCAAATTTCCCCTCCTAGCACAAGTACCCCCCAATCATCCCTATTAGTACAAATCCCCCCCAAAAAAGAAAAAAATTTCCCTCCCAGAACAATTCTCCTTCCCCCTCTATAATATCACCTCTTCTACAACAACCCCCCCCCCCCCCCAAAATTTTCCCCCTCCTAGCACAAATCCCATCTCAAAAAAAATTTTCCCCTCCTAGCACAAGTACCCCCAAATCATCCCTATTAGCACAACCCCCCCCCCCCCCCCCAAAAAAAAAAAGTTTTCCCTCCCAGAACAATTCCCCTTCCCCCTCTATCATATCACCTCTTCTACAACAATCCCCCCCCCAAAAAAATTTCCCCCTCCTAGCACAAATCCCATCCAAAAAAATTTTCCCCTCCTAGCACAAGTACCCCCAAATCATCCCTATTAGCACAACCCCCCCCCCCAAAAAAAAAAGTTTCCCCTCCTAGCACAACACCCCTTCCCCCCCAAAAAAATCACCCCTTCTAGCACAAATCCTTCACCCCTCAATTTGCCCCTCCGAGTGCACATCCTCTATGCCCACCCAGCGCAAATTCCATTCCCTCCTAGCACAAATCCACCCCCCACCCCAAATTTCCCCTGCTGGCACAAGTACCCCCCGATCATCCCTATTAGCACAAATCCCCCCCCCCCCAAAAAAAGTTTTCCCTCCCAGAACAATTCCCCTCCCCCCTCTATCATACCACCTCTTCTACAACAACCCCCCCCCCAATTTCCCCCCTCCTAGCACAAATCCTTCCCCCCCAAAAAAGTTCCTCTCCTAGCACAAGTACCCCCCAATCATCCCTATTAGCACAACCCCCCCCCCCCCCAAAAGAAAGTTTCCCCTCCCAGAACAATTTCCCTTCCCCCTCTATCATATCACCTCTTCTACAACAACAACCCCCCCCCCCAAATTTCCCCCCTCGTAGCACAAATCCTCTTCCCCCATCCCCCTTCCCAACACAAATCCACCTAAATCGCCACTCCTAGCACCCCCCCTCCTTCAAAGTTTTCCCTCCTAGAACTATTCTTACCCCCTGCCACCCCCCCAAATCTCCCCTCCCAACACAAATCTCCCCCCACCAATCTCCTATCAGCGCCCCCCCGTCCCCCACCTCACATTATGCCACAGTGCCCCGGGCTGCCATCCCTTCTGCCCACCCCTTGTCCCGGCCCTGATGGCAAAAGTATTATTCTTCAGAATAGCTCCATCCTAAAAAGCCATGAACTTCAGTCACATACCTCCCAACTTTCTGAGATGGGAATGAGGGACACCTATCAGCAAAAGTATGCAGGCATAGGACACACCCCCTGCCACACCCTCTTAAAGGAGAATTATACAAAAAACAAGATTGGTTAAACCCACAAGTGCTTTTTTTACCACTACTATTCCTTTATATTGGCTTTTGGAATTTGCAAATGCAGCAATTTAGAAATCAGATGAAAGGTTTAGCGCTGGGAAACACTTTTTGATAGATAAAAAGAGCATTTTATATGAATCTTTACAGACAAGACCAAAATGAGGGACAAATGATGAGGAAAGAGGGACAGGGGGACAAATCGGGGACAGTCCCTCGAAATCAGGGGCAGTTGGGAGCTATGCAGTCAGTTGTTTTGCCTAGGCTGAGATGATGTCATCAGCCTGCTGCAGGTGGGAGGAAGCATTTCCTTAGTCCCCCCCCCAAATGATCAGTCTGTAACATTGTAACTTTGTAGCAAAGGCTGCATCAGGAGCGGATCTGTGTCAAACATTGATTTGATGAGGTGAAAGAGGAGGTGAAATTGAAGGCTTTATTTGGTCGAATTTCGAAATTAATGGTGGCACCATCGGATCACAAAATAAACAAAATGTCTGATTTTCAAAAGAAAATTCTTTCGAAATTCAAACCAGCCTATACGAAAAATCGGCCGAAATGTGTTCATTTAGACAGTTTGTTCGTTTTTCGGCCAGTTAATGGGCACAAAATCGATAATCGGGATGTTTTTGAGCTGAAAAAATGAAGGACAAGTTTGGAAACTTTCTGCCAAACGAACGATAAATTGAAAGGTTAATGTGTTTCCCGTCCGAACTGTCTGCACTAGGTACATGTAAAAAAACAAACAAAAAATGCATTAATTTATGTCCACTGAACGATTTATCGGTCATTACATGATGGCACTATTGGCCGAACATTCGTTTTTCGAAAAAGGGTTCGGCCGATTTTTCATATAGTGTATGACCAGGGGGGGGGGGGGCGAAATGCGTTGATGTAATTTCTGGTTTCAAGTCAAAACGACGTCACTTCCGGTTTCGGTGGAACGCACGCTGGATGTGGCATTTGCCGAATTGTATCTCTGCAATATTTCATGCGATTTTAACTTTCTTATCCTGTAAGTACCTATCCACGTTTGCACAATAAACTATCTGCCAAAATGTACTTCACTATTAGTCCCTTTTTGTTTTTCCATTTTTGGTACCAACATCTGCCTACTATGAGCATCATGACTGGGGGAAGATCTTCTTTGGAGCCTTTTGTGAATCGCCATTCGTGGCCAGCATTCTATCCTGAATGACCCCTAGACTGATAAGCTAGGGGTCCATTTCTTTTGGTGAGTGGGGACACAGGAGGGCTGTGTGACACACTTTGAAGTTTGGAGCACTTTAATGATTGGAGCATCCATGTACAATTTGCATGGACTTTTTTATAATTTGTTTCACTTATCAATTGGATACATTTGTGATGTATTGTGAGTGTTGTAATTATATGGATACATTTTTTACAACAACTTTGATTTATGCAAGGGGGGCACTGCAAGGGTAGAGTTTATCTAATCTTCGTAATTCTGCTTTAACAGACCAAAAGGCAATGAATAAGAGAAGTTCATTGTTTGGGATTACACTTCACTTTAAGACTATCCTTCAGAACAAAGCCTAATAATAGATTTGTTGATAAAAGGGAGGTTTGGGATCTGGAGAGCTTGCAATCAGATCTTTTGCCAAGACCGTGTTTGAAGGAACGAGACTGAGAGCCAAAAATCTGTCTTGTCGTTTTCAGAGCGGCTGATACATGTACGTTCCCTACAAAGGCGGTTCTATGACCCCGCTCGCTGCCCTCTGCTGAGCATCCACTGAGAGACTCGCCACCTGCTTATCAAAGAGCGCCATCAATTTATCATCAGTGGACTGACCCCCCCCCCCCCCATTAGTAGATTACGAATGAAATCATCCTTCCTATGTAGGAAAACATGGTTAAATCGAATCTGGAAAGGCAGAAAGGCAACACTGTTACATACACTATATTACCAAAAGTATTGGGACGCCTGCCTTTACACACACATGAACTTTAATGGCATCCGAGTCTTAGTCTGTAGGGTTCAATATTGCATTGGCCCATGAGATCGGCTCTCGAAAGCCCAGTACTAAAGATCTGATTATCGTACAATCGATTTGAAAGCGGTATTTTTTGTCCAATTTTTGGATCATGTGTACAGTCCATAAGTCCGTAGGGTTCAATATTGAGTTGGCCCACCCTTTGCAGCTATAACAGCTTCAAGTCTTCTGAGAAGGCCGTCCACAAGGTTTAGGAGTGTGTCTATGGGAATGTTTGACCATTCTTCCAGAAGAGCATTTGTGAGGTCAGGCACTGATGTTGGACAAGAAAGCCTGGCTCGCAGTCTCCACTCTAATTCTTCCCAAAGGTGTTCTATTGGTTCCTCCACCCCAAACTCGCTCATCCATGTCTTTATGGACCTTGATTTGTGCACTGGTGAGCAGTCATGTTGGAAAAGAAAGGGGCCATCCCCAAACTGTTCCCACAAAGACGCCTTAAGAGTTCCCTTCACTGGAACTAAGGGGCCAAGCCCAACCCCTGAAAAACAACCCCACACCATAATCCCCCCTCCACCAAATGATTTGGACCACTGCGCAAAGCAAGGTCCATAAAGACATGGATGAGCGAGTTTGGGTTCTGACCTAAACCTGATAGAACACCTTTGGGATAAATTAGAGTGCAGACTGTGAGCCAGGCCATCTTGTCCAACATCAGTGCCTGACCTCACAAATGCGCTTCTGGAAGAATGGTCAAACATTCTTATAAACCTTGTGGACAGCCTTCCCAGAAGAGTTGAAGCCGTTATAACTGCAAAGGGTGGGCCAACTCAATATTGAACCCTACGGACTAAGACTGGGATGCCATTAAAGTTCATGTGTGTGTTAAGGCAGGTGTCCCAATACTTTTAGTAATATAGTGTAGGTTACAGGGTGGGTTAGGAGTCCCTAATGTCTCTAAATATTACTTGGCCGCTCAAATTTCGCAACTGTCTATGTTGCATGCCACATCGGATATTCCACTGTGGGTGTTCCTGCAGCTCGATCACACACGATCACACGATCCAAAAATTGGACGAAAAATACTGCTTTCGAATTAATCGTACGACGATAATCGGATCGTTAGTACAGAGCTTTCGAGAGCCGATCATGATAGTTCATCCAATATTATTCGCTCGGACAAACACGAAAATTTTTCTCGTACAAAACCAGATTGTACGATTTTCATTTAATCAGTACAGTTGTCGTCCGAAAATACAATAGAAATACACTACAACACGTGACATCGCTTACGATTTTTTTATTCTGTCGCACGAGAATTTTCGTCACTTTAGTAACCTCTCCAATTTCTATATGCGACTAGCATGCAAAAAAAACAAAAAACAGCAACCTGTCATCCGATATTCAGATCGTGTGTACGGGCCATAAGACTGGGATGCGTGTAAAGGCAGGTGTCCCAATACTTTTGGATAATATACTGTATATTAAGAACCTTCGCAGGCCTAAAAAAAATATGATAATGATCTTTACAACATTATCTAATTTCCCTGTTTTTTTTTATACACCTCCCCTGCCTTTAGCAAAACAGCAAACGGCCAATAATAATCGCCCTCTCGGCCGTCTGAATTCTTCCGACAGCTTGAGAGACGGGCTTCTGTATGGGGAGAGAGCTAGCACAAGAGATCAGAGCAGATGTAGCGGGCCTCGTCCGCTCGCTAGAATGAGAACAAGATGTTCTGTGTCTGGTTCACTGGTGAGTTCGGATGTTTATGAAGCTGAATCACCGTCGGAAAGACACAACAATTCTTGGTAATGAATGTGGGAAGTGCAGGGATACATAGAAAGATTTCCAGGTCTGCTTGCTTTACCATATACTGTGACTTTTTGTCTCTGTGGCCCATCAGAGCCTCGTGATTGGCTAGTAAAATTGGTTAGTGTACCAGAGAAAATGACATGATTTTTTTTAATCATTTTTTTTAGTTTAGCATTCTTCCACTTTTTGAAATAGTTGTCTAGTTGGAGCTAGAAACCGTGCTTAGACTAGTAGAATGGATCTTGATAGATATTATTTGGTTCTGCTGGTGAATTATGGTGTTGGTCTCTCTGGGCTGCTACCTTACTGGTGCGACTCAGCTATAAAGATATTTGAGTAGGGAGAGAGGAGCGCCCAGGGTGTCCAGCATAAGGTGTCCTATATACACAATCCTATACCCACAGTTGATCCAGAGGAAGGCAAAAAAAATTAAATCCAATAAAGCATGATTCAATTCACTCCAGCAGGGGAAAAAATTCCTTCCTGATCCCCCAAGAGGATATTCCCTGGATCAACTTTACCTATAAATGTTAGTGTACAGTTTTATTATGCACATTTAGGAAAGAATGCAGGTCTTTTTTAAAGCAATCTACTGAGCTGGACAAAACCAGTTCTCGAGGGAGTCAATTCCACATTTTCACAGCTCCTACTGTAAAGAAATCTTTCCCCTATTTGGAGATTAAATCTCTTAACTCCAGACATAAAGAGTGCCCCCTTGTCCTCTGTGATGACCTTCTATATTCTAACGGAGATGGGTAGGCTTCTCAGGTGTACCTGACTTTCTTGTATGTGAGATACAGACGCAGCAAATGTGGAGGATTTTTTGGTGCCAGGGATTTAAGATTTTGACAAGAGGTGTGGCTGGGGCCCCTGAAGAGAGGGGAGGCAATTCCACCGAAACACGTTGGCTCGATCTGTACATCTTTTACTTCCAAAAAATGATTACATATTTCATTAAGAGTTTCCTTACTCTGGACACCGGCGCTCCTCTCTCCCTACTCAAGTTTCTTCAAAATAGTGTGCCAGACAAGAATTATAAACTCTCCGGGTGGATCCTTGTCTCACTGTGGGGTAAAACAAACAGTTGAGCATCGGTGCCTTTAGTCTCTTCTATAGTTATTTGCTGAATAAACTCAGTAGAGAGGGTTAGGCTTACAGGATACCAGGACCCAAAAAAGTAAAATATCTAAGGTTTTCTAGCAGCATTAGTAGTAGCCTCCTACAAGTAATTGGCCTTTTATGAGCAGCCAATTAGGTTGTGACCTAGGTTGTGGTCTGACCCTGTAATGGCAGTCACTATTTGTTACTGAAGATCATGTTGTTTTCCTTGTTCTCTAAGTAGATTTTAGGCCCTTGATCCCATACAAGAAGTTACAGGTACTTTAAATGTTGAACACTGAGGTCTCCATGCAATGTCTACCACCAGTAATGTCTCCCAAGCTCTCCATGACACTCTTTCACATAGCAGACTTTTCTAAAGATGCTACATATAGGTAGTCATCTACCTGCTCTAGTTCTTTATTGATGTATCCTCCAGCAAAGCAGTTTAGGTTCTTTAGGTCTTAGCTCCTGACGGGGGCAAGGCCCAAGAAGGAAGGGCCTCTTCATGCTGGCATCCTCACTGGGAAGAGGCCCAGGAGAGCAGTGAGATCTCCATACATAGTCCACCGCCAGCAGTTTCTCCCAAGCTCTCTAGGACACTCCAGCATTTATTTCCAAAAATGCACTATACAAGTAGTCATCTTCATTTTATAGCTTGTTCTGTATGTACCCTCTGGCAAAGCTGCCTTAGCACATAAAGAAAATACCTCTTTACAGTGGCATACTCTCCTGGCAGAAGCCCAGAAGGGCAGTGAGATCTTCAATGTCCACCACCAGCAACTTCTCTCAATCTCTCCAGGACACTCCTCTGTATAGCAGACTTTTGTACTAGATGATCCCTCCAGCAAAGCAGTCTAGGCACAACCCTTTGACTGTAGCAAGGCCCAAGAAGAAAATACCTCTTTACAGTGGCATCCTTTACCAGGCAAAAGCCCAAAAGAGCAGTGAGATCCCTATCCATCTCTATGTCCACCGCCAGCAGCTTCTCCCAAGCTTTCCAGGCTTCTCTTCTGTATAGCAGACTTTTACAATGATGCCTCATACAGGTAGTCATTATCTAGCTCTTTCAGCCTTGGCACAAGCCTTGGACTGGGGCAAAGCCCTGGAAAAAAATACTTCTTTACAGTGGCATCTTCTCCAGGAAGTAGCCCAGGAGGGCTGTCAGATCTCCATGCAATGTCCACCACTACCATTTTCTCCAAACCTCCCCAGGACACACTTCAGTATATCAAATTATTAATATACAATGTACAGCTAATTAATAAAGTGCAAAAATAAACCATCAAAAATGTCCATAATAATCATATGTGAATAAATCTTCTTGCGTATGCTCCAACACCGTGAAAATAAAGTGCACATGTGCTTCAGTAAACTTGCTAAAAGTGCTCCACCCGAAGTGATAACAAAATGCGCTTACCAGATCGCCTCGGCCATAAAGTAACCTCAAAGCATGAGTAATGGGAAGGACTCCTTAATTCAATGCTGTAGCTCCTTTATGCATGCCATTCCAATCAAGCAATCATATATGGAGGAAGCTGGGTCCCAATCCACTTTGCAGGTATCCAAATGTAGGTGTCTTCACCTTATAACATCTCTCCACTGCATACATCAACTTGCATCAAGTAGTTCTGTGCAATAGCTCCCCAACAAAGAGCCATAGAAGGCAGGATATAGTGTAATACCACTTTATGTTTTGTTGCTTTAAAAGAGCACTTACATAGTCCAGCATGAAATCACAAACAATCCGCTCAGGGGAAGCAGAAACCGTTTCGACACCGGTATAAAACTTGCAATGTGCATGCTGCATCTCAGCTGTGCAAGCAATAGTGTAGGGCTCCTATGGTTGTAAGCGTCAGGCCTCACCTCTATGCATTTCACGCTAGAGCGCGCGTCATCTGTATTGTTTCCTTTGCGCCCTTTATACTGTATATATATGTTTGCATTGCTATTAGTTTTTCACTAATTTTAGGTGCAGCATTAATCAACAAATAGTTTTTTTTGTATTGTGGCGCCGAGAGCCAACACTTTCCCCCTCACACTTCAGTATAGCAGACTTTTCCAGCGATGCCCCACATAGATAGTCATTCTTTGTAGCTTGGGCTCCACGGGCAAGGTTCAAGAAGAAAAAGGCCTGTTCACAATGGCATTCCCACCAGGCACTTGAGGGAAGACAAAGACCTCTCTGGATATTGCCACACGATCTGCATGGTGCTGGAATTGTTCATCAGTCCATAGTGCTGCCATTTTTGCTAAGTCCATAATGCTACAATCACTGATCAGTAGGGATAAGCGGAATTGCCTGCGTTCAGTTTGCAAACAGTTTTCTAATCTTGCTTGAGGAATATAGTTCTTAAATTTTGAAGCGAACCCAATCGAAGTCTATAGAAGATGAATCTTGTTATTTAACTCTGCCCATTTTAGGGCTTAAATCCAAGCTATTGTAAAACAAAAGTCACAAAAAGCTGGATTCTGCCAGGGGATGTGGAGTATTTGCCAAGACAAAATTTCAAGAAAACCAAATAAATAAATAAACAATATTTGGGCCTCTCCATGGTGATTTTTTTTTTTTTAAACAAACTCTTGGACCTCTCCATGGTGCTGAAACTATTCAACAGTCCATGGTGGTGAAATTGTTCATCAGTCCATGATGATAATTTATCAGTCGGGATAAGTGAGCTCAAAGTTTGCAAACTTCAAAGGGAACCCCAGTGAAGTCTATGGGGGGGGGGGGTGAATCCTGTTACTCAATTCTAGCCATTTGTAGGGCTAATATGCAAGCTTTTGCTGGCATTTTTGCTCAGTCTATGGTGCTGCAATCACTGTTCAGGATAAGTGATATTGTCTGGGTTCAGTTTGCAAACAATAGGCCAATATTGCTTGAGGTTTGACATTCTTACATTTTGAAGCAAACCCCATTTAAGTCTATAGAGGGTGAATCTTATCTTATTCAATTCTGCCAATTTTTAGGGCTTATATCCAAGCCATTGTAAAACAAAAATCATGGAAAGCTGGATACTGCCGGGGGGGAGGGGGGGGGGATATGTGCCAAGACAAAATTTCAAGAAAACAAAATAAATAAATAAATGAATATTTGGGCCTCACTGTGTTGCTGAAAGCACTGAACACAATTAAATAAAACTAAATTTAAAAAATTAACATAATTCTTGGACCTCTCCGGGGTGCTGAAACCATTTAAAAGAGAAGTATGGGATTTTAGGTTTTTCCAGATTCACACTTACCTAGCTGGATGCCGCATCAGTCTGATGCTGCATCTGTCCTCCACCAGCTCTAACGCTGAGAACTGAGCGACCGAACTCCACCGATCGCTCGGTTCGCAGAGCTCCCTGAGCAGAGAGCTGGTGACACTCAGTCAGGAGCTCTCTGCTCTGCCCCCCCCCCCCCCTTCACAAGTTCACTGGAGCGCTGGGCTGTGGAGGGGGAGGAAGCGGCCGGGTCAGGCTCTCAGCGGCTCGCTGAGAGGCTGAGCTGGGTGCCGGTGTCTTGCCGAGAAAGTTCCCCCGGCGGATAAGGACCCCCCTGTACTGCGCAGACGCAGCGCTTGTGCAGTACGAATGACTAGGAGCCGCTGAAAATAGCCGAAGATGAAAAACTTCAATCAGCTGTACACGGCGCCTGCGCCCTGGGTCCAGGTTGAAGCCCCACCATCCAAGTGGACCTAGAGGGGGAATAAAAAAGTGCAGAGAGAAGCGAGGCCGTGCCGGAAGCGTGGCGAGCAAAGCGAGCCCGCGAGGGGCCCTCTTACAGGCGCCGTGTACAGCTGATTTCTATTCTATTTGGCTTCGGCTATTTCCGACGACTCCTACTGCGCAAGTGCTGCGCCTGCGCAGTAGAGGGGGGTCCTTATCCACTGAGGGGAACTTTCTCTGCAGAACACCGGTCCAGGCATGTGGGCGGATCCTGACCATATGGTCCCGATTCTTCCCTTGGCTCGGTGACATCAGCCAACATTGGGCTGAGGTGGAGGACAGATGCAGCATCCAGCTAGGTAAGTATGAATCTGGAAAAACCTAAACCCCATACTTCTCTTTTAAATGGTTTCAGCACCCTGGAGAGGTCCAAGAATTTGTTCATATTTTTTATTTCCTTTTATTTAATTTTCTTAAGTGCTTTCAGCACCGCAGAGAGGCCCAAATGTTGTTTTTTAATTAATTATTTATTTTGTTCTCATTAAAATGTCACCACGGACTGTTGAATGGTTTCAGCTCCATGGAGAGTTCCAAGAGTTTATTTAACTTTTTATTTAGTCTTATTTATTGCAGAACGAACTGCACTTCTGTGATCCACAGGAGAAGTACAGCCAAGCAATACTTCTCCTTTTAAAGAAATTAAAGAAAACAAAATAAAGAAAAATAATAAAGTGGTGGAGCTCTCTGTGGTGCTGAAACCATTCAACTAAATTTTATTATTTTTTTTAAAGAAATAAAAAAAATTACCGTATATACTCGAGTATAAGTCGAATTTTTCAGCACATTTTTTTGTGCTGAAAGTGCCCCCCTCGACTTATACTCGAGTCAAGCACTTTTCTGCAGCAAAATATTTTATTTTCCGAACCGACTTTGGGGCCCCGTATCTCAGGACCACTTGGTGCTAGGAACCCCAAATTTGGTATGCAAACCCAGTGGAACCTGGTACCACAACATATCCAAAAATGAAGTTCCCAGCACTAAGTGGCCCCGAGATACGGGGCCCCAAAATCGGTTCGGAAAATGTCATTCTCTGCTGAAGAAAAGTGCTAGACATTTTCCGAACCGACTTTGGGGCCCCGTATCTCAGGGCCACTTGGTGCTAGGAACCCCAACTTTGGTATGCAAACCCAATGGAACTGGTACCATAACATATCCAAAGCTGGGGTTCCTAGCACTAAATGGCCCTGAGATACGGGGCCCCAAAATCGATTCGGAAAATGTCATTTTCTGCTGCAGAAAAGTGCTTGACATTTTCTGAACTGATTTTTGGGGCCCTGTATCTCGGGGCCACTTGGTGCTAGGAACCCCAGCTTTGAAAATTTAATGGTGCTAGTTCCACTGGGTTTGCACACCACATTTGGGGTTCCTAGCACTAAGTGGCCCCGAGATACAGGGCCCCAAATTTGGTCAACTGTGTCCATCTGCAGCAATGTCATTTCAAGACCCTTTGGGTTCAGAGACCCCATATTTTGGCTGCAGCTAGGGGGGCATCTAGGAACCCTTAACTACCGAGTTTGAAGTTCAGGGGACCTATGGCTGCAAATGGGCACAGTGAGGCTGCAAATGGGCATTGTTGACCCTCTTTTCCACTTACAGTAGCTGTGCATTTCTCACCCTCGTCTTATACTCGGGTCAATAAGTTTTTCCCATTTTTTTTTTGTAGTAAATTAGGGCCTCGACTTATACTCGGAACGACTTATACTAGAGTATATACGGTACATAAACTCGTGGACCTCTCCAAGGTGCTGAAACCATTCAAGAGTGCATGGGCTACATCTGTTTATCAGTCCATGGTGCTGAAATTACTGCCCAGTCTATGATGCTAGAATCTTCCGTCAATGAGGATGAGCGCGTCTACCTGGGTCAGTCTGTAAAACGTTTTGCGAATCTTGTTCAAAGTTCATAAACTTCAAATGTTGTTTTAAAACGCAAACCCAATTGATATTGAATGGTGTATAATAAATAAAGATCTTATATTGAAAAAAAATCAATATGTTTAATCCTGCAGCTTTCATTAAAATAATACATTGTGGAACACAATGTTAACTCAGAGTGACCCATTCTATTGACGTATCTTCCAGTTCCTCTTTTATATCAACTGCATTTATTAATTTGTATTAATGTCTTTCTCTACAACTTTTCTACTATTAAAAACTTCATGATTGTGCTTTATTGTTCCACTACATCAGAGTAAGACCGGTTTACACCTGTAATGATTCCCTGACTCCGTACGATTACTATCCAACCACAGATATTTATTTAAGGAGTTATTCAGCTAGAATGCTGAATGCATTATCTGGAATCCAGGGAGGATATACTCTCACTGGCCACTTTATTAGGTGCCCCTGTTCAATTGCTTGGTAATACAAACTGCTAATCAGCCAATCACATGGCAGCAACTCAATGCATGTAGGCATCTAGATGCGGTGAAGACGACTTGCTGAAGTTCAAACTGAGCATCAGAATAGGGAAGAAAGGGGATTTAGGTGACTTTGAACGTGGCATGGTTGTTGGTGCCAGACGGGCTGGTCTGAGTATTTCAAAAACGGCTGATCTACTGGGATTTTCACACACAACCATCTCTCAGGTTTACAGAGAATGGTGGGAAAAAGAGAAAATATCCAGTGAGCGGCAGTTGTGTGGAGGAAAATGCCTTGTTGCTGTCAGAGATCAGAGGAGAATGGGCAGAGTGGTTGGAGATGATAGAAAGGCAACAGTAACTCAAAACACCACTCGTTAAAACCAAAGTATGCAGATACAATCTCTGAATGCACATCACATCCAGCCTTGAAGCAGATGGGCTACAGCAGCAGAAGACCACACCAGGTGTCACTCCTGTGAGCTAAGAACAGGAAACTGAGGCTACAGTTGGCACAGGATCACCAAAATTAGACAATAGAAGATTGGAAAAAACGTTGCCTGGCCAGATGAGTCTGGATTTCAGCTGCGACATTCAGATGGTGGGGTCAGAATTTGGTGTAAAAATGAAATCATGGATCCATCCTGCCTTGTATCACCGGTTCAGGCTGGTGGTGGTGATGTAATGGTGTGGGGAATATTTTCTTGGCACTCTTTGGGCCCCTTAGTACCAATTAAGCATCGTTTATACACCACAGCGTACCTGAGTATTGTTGCTGACCATGTCCATCCCTTTATGACTACAGTGTCCACATCTTCTGATGGCTCCTTCCAGCAGGATAATGCACCATGTCACAAAGCTCCAATCATTAGAAAAGAAAAAAAAAGAAACCCTCTAGGTCAGACTTTGGAATCAGATTGGAACAACAATGTGTTATCTTAAAAAAAAATGGATTTTATTGAACATAGATACATAGGAATAGACAATATAAAATTATAAAAAAAGGTATCGTCCATTGACGGCCACGCAATGGCCAGAAGAGACGGACGTTACGAATACCCAAGAAAAGGAATGATGTTTCAACAGTATGGCATCAAAAAACATGCGGGTCAACGCGTTTCGCTGGATCGCTTCCTCAGGACACACATTGGGGGGGGTATAGAAACAGGTCTTACTTATCCAAACATACGCCACTGTCTACACAGGACTCTCCCTGGATGGGCGTCATAACACCAGAGGAACCAAAGCCAGGATTTCAAATTTGAAATATATACCAAAAGGTGGTTCAACCTCTAGGGGCAAAATGAAAGCTTGTATGGTACACTTATCATCAGACATGAATAAAATATTAGCTGTACTGCCGTCAGTAGTCACATTCACATTGAATAGTGAATATAGCCCTTCAAAAACTTTTCAGTTGCATGAAGGTTATCTACTTCACAGCTATAACCGCATATATGTGCCTCATTGAAAGTACCATCCCTCCAATCATCTCACCACTGGACAATGAGGTCCCTGTACTCCAATGGCCTCCACACTCACCACATCTCATCCGATCACCTTCGGGATGTGGTGGATGTGGGAGATTGGCATCATGGATGTGCAGCCAACAAATCTGCAGCAACTGTGTGATGTTATCATGTCCCTATGGAGAAATATCTCTGAGGAACATTCCCAACACCTTGTTGTATCTATTCCACCAAGAATGAAGGCAAAAGGGGGCCCAACCCGATACTAGCAAGGTGTACCTAATAAAGTGGCTGGTGGTTGTAGAGAAACTCCTACAATTCAGAAAATGATATGCCACGATGAAAAAAAATGAATCAGGAACATCAAAAATTGCTTTAGAAAAGAACACGAATTGAGTCGTCACTGAAAACACACTTTAGTCGTACTTTAAAGGTCCCCAGAGTCTCCTCATCTATCTCGATTATCTCCAACAACAGTAATTATACGAGCTCACTCTATTAACAAAACCATTTCTGCCCTCAAAACCAAAAAATGTTAACTATTTTGCTGCAATGTCAAAGGTTTGCCGTGCAGCGATCCCTTACCTGCCCCGAGAGCTGAGTCGTACCTGTGCTAGATTGGAGTGCGGGCCCCTGATGACGTCACCTACAGGTACCTATCACCTACGTGACCGTACACAGGGTGGAAGCTAGGATGGTAATATTGTGTGTTTTTCTCACAGCAGAGTGCGGTCCCTGAGTGTTACAGCTCGGAGACCCAGCTAAGTCTCAGACAGAGAAACACAGCCAAACCTCAGAGTCCCTGGAGGGCCCAACAGTGTTATCTGACACTCATATCCTGAGTACTGCGGAGAGGGAGAATCACCGCTAAATACAAGAACTGTGCCAAACAAACATCACCAGAGAGACCAGGACTGCAAAAACTCTCCATGGACAGGCAATACTGAAATCGTTATGAACATTGAAGACGGTGGATCAACATGACATGCAACATGGCACCAAGGGGAAGCCATCAGAGATTAGACATGTGCACTGGCGAAGAATTCGTTCATTTTCGCTTCATTTGTTTTAGGTTTTTTTCATTTTGTTTTTCAGGTCATTCGTTATGATCACAATTTGTGAATTCAAAAATTTGTAAATTCCGAAAATTCGTAAATTCCGAAAATTCGTAAATTCAAAAATTTGTAATATTGTTAATTCAAAAATTTGCAAATTCGTCAATTCATAAATTTGAAAAAAAAGAAATAAAATCCAAAAAATCAAAAGAATAACTATTTGTTTTAGGGTTATTTTTTTCATTTTTCGGGTCATTCGTTATGATCACAATTTGTAAATTCGAAAGTTCGTAAATTCGAAGATTCGAAAATTTGTAAATTCGTAAATTCAAAAAAAAAGAAATAAAATCCAAAAAATCAAAAGAATAACTATTTGTTTTAGGGTTGTTTTTTTCATTTTTCGGGTCATTCGTTATGATCACAATTTTTTAAATGTGAAAGTTCGTAAATTCGAAAATTCGTAAATTCATAAATTCTAAAAAAAGAACTGAAATCCGAAAAATGGAAAGAATAACTAGCTAACTAATAGTAACTATTAAACTATAGATCTTGGAATTTCCTTTCACATTTGGCTGTTAGTGAACGTAAAGAATACAAATTTATCCAAAGTTACAAATTATCCGAAAAATAACGAATGCCGCATCTAAACAAATGGAACGGAACAAATTAATAATAAATAATAATAAAAAGGTTTTATTATTGTTATTCTTATTTATTAATAATAATTTGTTACGTTCACTAACAACAAAATTTGAAAAGAAATTCCAATACCTATAATTTAATAGTTAGTAAAAGTTATTATTAGTTATTATTTCAGATTTCCGAACTCGTCAATTCATAAATTCGTAAAAAAAAGAAATAAAATCCAAAAAATCAAAAGAATAACTATTTGTTTTAGGGTTATTTTTTTTTTCATTTTTCGGGTCATTCGTTATGATCACAATTTGAAAATTCAAAAGTTCGTAAATTAAAAAAAAAAGAACTAAAATCCGAAAAATGGAAAGAATAACTAGCTAATTAATAATAACTAACTATTAAACTATAGATCTTGGAATTTCCTTTCAAATTTGGCTGTTAGTGAACGTAACCAATACAAATTTATCTCGAAGTTACGAATTATCCGAAAAATAACGAATGCCGCATCTAAACAAATGGAACGGAACAAATTAATAATAAATAATAATAAAAAGGTTTTATTATTGTTATTCTTATTTATTAATATTAATTTGTTACTTTCACTAACAACAAAATTTGAAAGGAAATTCCAATACCTATAATTTAATAGTTAGTAAAAGTTATTATTAGGTATTATTTCAGATTTCCGGGTTTTCAAACTTGAAATTTCCAAATCTAAACAGGAAGGAATTAATAATAATAATAATAATAATAACGAATGCCGTATCTAAACGAATGGAACATAAATTAATTAAAATAAATAATAATAATAATAATAATAATAATGTTTTTATTATTATTATTATTATTTATTTTAATTAATTTATGTTCCATTCGTTTAGATACGGCATTCGTTATTTCGGATAATTCGTAATTTTGAATAAATTCGTATTCATTACGTTCACTAACAGCCAAATTTGAAAGGAAATTCCAATACCTATAATTTAATAGTTAGTAAAAGTTATTATTAGTTAGTTATTATTTCACGTGTTTCGAGAAATCACCCCTTCATCAGGGTTTAGGATAGTAAGCAGCTGGCGAAAGCTGCTTCTGAACGTTGTGCTTCAAGCAAATTGGTTTAAAATAACATACACTGTACACAATATCCTTGTTACAGTCCAGCCTGTATACATTGTCTTTTTCTATCCCAGGCCCTGATGAAGGGGGTGATTTCTGCTCCCAAAATGTGTTGGCTCTTTTAAGAAAACTTTCGGTTAACCCCTTCACAGCAAGAACCATTTTTTATTTTTTGCACACATTTTATGCCCAAAGATTACTTGCCGATCACGTAACTGGGAATTTACATCATAATTTTAACGTTAAATACTGGATTTATGGCTGCAGCTAGATGCCATAACCCCCAGTATTTTTTATTTTCCTCTCGGGTGGTCGGCTTTCCAATTAAAGTGATCCCAGCAGCGGAATTTTTAGAAGAGGCGGGAGAGGTGCCCCCCCTCCCGCCGCTTTCCAGGCTTGGCGACCGATTGGTGAGCTCGGGAACCATCCAGCGTCATCAGTCATTTCCAATAGAGAGGAGCAATGGCAGGATGGCCCCCGCTCATCTCTATGCCCTTGGAGGACCGGAACAACGTCACTTCCTGTTCTCAGGCCATGTAAACATGTTTTTTTTTTTCTTAAAGCAAGACAAAAAAATTTAGCTTTTTGCTTTTAAGGGGAAAGGAGAGATTTGGGGCCTTTTTGACCCCAGATCTCTCCATAAAGAGGAGATCTCTCAATGAAGAGGACCTGTCATGCTGTATTGTTATTGCAAAGGATGTTTACATTTCTTGCTATAGCAATAAAAGTGATCAAACGGAAAATGTACAAATGTAAAAGATTTAATAAAATTAACGTAAATTTTTTTTTTAAAGCGCGGCTTTCCCCGTGCGCATTAATGAACGCATACGTAGGTCACACCCACATATCTTAACTATGTTTGCACCACACCCAAAACAATAATTCTAGCACTAGACCTCCTCTGTAACTCTAATTTCGTAACCTGTAGAATTTTTTAAAGCACTGTCTATGGAGATTTTTAAGTACCGTAGTTTGGTGCCATTCCACAAGCGCATGCATACCATGTTAGGTATCTATTTACTCGCCATAACATCATATTATATAAAAAAAGGGGTATATACTATGTTTTTTTTTGTTTTGTTTTTTTTTATTCATTAAAGTGTATTTTTTGCCCAAAAACTGCATTTGAAAAACCGCTGTCTAAAAACTGCATGACATAAAAAATTGCAATGACCGCCACTTCATTCTCTACGGTCTCTGCTAAAAAAAATATATAATGTTTAGGGTTTTGAAGTCATTTTCTAGCAAAAAAAAAAAAGATTTTTATTTGTAAACAACAAATGTCAGAAAAAGGCTGGTAAAGTGGTAAAAATACTCAAAACATAATATATTTTCTGAAAGCAGAGACCGTGGAGAATAAAATGGTGGTAGTTTAATTTTTATTTTTTTTTATCACAGAGCAAAACGTTAGTAAAAATACACTCAAGTTAATTTTAGGGCCCACAAACACAAAATATAACCCAATTTTTTGGTAAAACATAAAAATTGAGGTTGCGCTTTATAAATAGATATCCAAGCCTTAAGATTGCGTGCGGCCGTGAAACAAACTTCAGTAAGTTAAATTTTCCATGGGTGACACCCTTAAGCCTCGTACACACGGTCGGATTTTCCGACGGGAAATGTGTGATGACAGGCTGCTGGCAGAAAATCCAACCGTGTGTACGCTCATTCGCACAATTGTTGTCGGATTTTCCGCGGACAAATGTTGGCTTGGCAGGCTTTAAATGACAAATGTCTGCTGTCGGATTTTCGGAGCGTGTGTACACAAGTCCGTCGGACAAAAGTCCAAACACGAATGCTTGGAAGCAAAGAGGAGCCGGAAGCGGTCGGTCTTGTAAACTAGCATTCGTAATGGAGAATTAACATTCGTGACGCGGCAAATTATGAGATCTGGAAATGCAGCGTGCAATTCTCTTCTTCTTTAATGGGATAATAATGAAGCTGCTTCGACGTATCACCTGATCGCTTCCATCTGACAGCCACCAGCCATACATCAGTGGCAGCGAAAAGGGTTATGCTGGCCATACACTATACGAAAAATCGGCCGAACCCATTTTCGAAAAAACCAACATTCGGCCGTGAGCGCAAACGATAGTGCCATCATGTAATGACCGATAAATCGTTCAGTGGACATAAATGAATGCATTTTTTGTTTGTTTTTTTTTTTTACATATACCTAGTGCAGACAGTTCGGACGGGAAACACATTAGCCCTTCAATTTATCGTTCGTTCGGCCGAAAATTTCCAAACTTGTCCTTCGTTTTTTCGGCTCAAAAAACGTCCAGAACCGATTATCGATATTTGTGCCCATTAGCTGGCCGAAAAACGAACGAACTGTCTAAATGACCGAATTTCGGACGATTTTTCCTATTGTGTATGGCCAGCATAAGTCTTACATTGGTATCTGCTCTGTTAACTCATGGTGTAGCCCCTCAATCTCAGATTCATAAAGCCGCATCACAAACAAGGAAAACTTAAAAAATATATATATAAATAATACAAAAATATAACTACCGTATATACTCGAGTATAAGTCGAATTTTTCAGCACATTTTTTTGTGCTGAAAGTGCCCCCCTCCACTTATACTCGAGTCAAGCACTTTTCTGCAGCAAAAAATTTCATTTTCCGAACCGATTTGGTGCCTCGTATCTCAGGGCCACTTAGTGCTAGAAACCCCAAATTTGGTATGCAAATCCAGTGGACCTGGTACCACAACATATCCAAAGCTGAAGTTCCTAGCTCTAAGTGGCCCTGAGATACGGGGCCCCAAAATCGGTTCGGAAAATGTCATTCTCTGCTGCAGAAAAGTGCTTGACATTTTCTGAACCGACTTTGGGGCCCCATATCTCAGGGCCACTTGGTGCTAGGAACCCCAAATTTTGGCAAACCCCGTGGAACTGGTTCCATAACATATCCAAAGCTGGGGTTCCTAGCACCAAGTGACCCTGAGATACGGGGCCCCAAAACTGGTTCGGAAAATGTCATTCTCTGCTGCAGAAAAGTGCTTGACATTTTCTGAACTGATATTTGTGGCCCTGTATCTCGGGGCCACTTACTGCTATAAACCCCAGCTTTGGAAATTTTATGGTGCTAGTTCCACTGGGTTTGCACACCAAATTTGGGGTTCTTAGCACTAAATGGCCCCGAGATACAGGGCCCCAAATTTGGTCAACTGTGTCTATCTGCAGCAATGTCATTTCGGGACCCTTTGGGTTCAGAGACCCCAAATTTTGGCTGCAGCTAGGGGGCATCTAGGAACCCTTAACTACCGAGTTTGAAGTTCAGGGGACCTATGGCTGCAAATGGGCACAGTGAGGCATGCAAATGGGAACAGTGATGCTGCAAATGGGCATTGTTGACCCTCTTTTCCACTTACAGTAGCTGTGCATTTCTCACCCTCGTCTTATACTCGGGTCAATACGTTTTTCCCATTTTTTTGTGGTAAATTAGGGCCTCGACTTATACTCGGAACGACTTATACTCGGGTATATACGGTACTTAAAAAATATATACAATAAAATAATACAGCTTCTTTTGGTGTGCAGAGGTTGCTAGCCCAGAATCCAGACACTTCACTCAATCATCGTTACAACACCACTGGATAATAATATTAATAGGACCATCTGAGGGTTCCAGCACTACTTATCCGTTCCTTCAAGTATCTTATTTTTTTATAGCCTAGGTGCCCTTCAATGGATGCTTTCATCTCTTTGATCCCGCACATGTCTAACTCTTCCATATAGAAGGTCACCACAAAGTATCCCATTCTTCTCCTCACTGTGTGTATTAATGGCTCCCCATTGAAAAGATAAAACACATGAATTGGCTTTCACTCTTTTATCTATTAATGAAATATAGCTATAACACTTCTGTGTCACCGCGGAATGACTTTCCAACCTGAGTTGGGGCAGTTCTATGGAATAGCTGTGTTTACTTTGAGCAATCAAGGGTAATAGAGTATAATATCTTGTTACCTCCTCCCCCATGCTCACCTCCAGGACTTCTCCAGAACCTCTCGCATCCTCTGGAACTCCCTGCCCCTAGGCCAGTGATGGCGAACCTCGGCACCCCAGATGTTTTGGAACTACATTTCCCATGATGCTCAACTACACTGCAGAGGGCCTGAGCATCATGGGAAATGTAGTTCCAAAACATATGGGTTGTCAAGGTTCACCATCACTGGTCTAGGCGATCCATGAAATCTCACTTCTTCAGGGAAGCCTACCCCACCTCCACCTACAGTGCCTTGAAAAAGTATTCACACCCCTTGAAACTTTCCACATTTTGTCATGTTACATTCATAAACTTAAATGTATGTTATTGGGATTTTATGTGATCAACCAAAACAAAGTGGCACATAATTGTGAAGTGGAAGGAAAATGATAAATGGTTTCCAACATTTTTTTACAAATAAATGTCTGAAAAGCGTGGCGTGCATTTGTATTCAGCCCCATCTACACCTAACTAAAGTCTAGCGCAGGGGTCTCCAAATTTTGGCCCTCCAGTTGTTCAGGAACTACAATTCCCATCATGCCTAGTCATGTCTGTGAATGTCAGGGTTTTACAATGCCTCATGAGACGTGTAGTTCCGCAACAACTGGAGGGCCGTCGTTTGGAGATCCCTGGTCTAGTGGAATTAATTGCCTTCAGAAGTCATCTAATTAGTAAATAAGTCCACCTGTGTGTAATTTATTCTTAGTATAAATACAGCTGTTCTGTGAAGCCCTCGGAGGCTTGTTAGAGAACCTTAGGGAACAAACAGCATCATGAAGGCCAAGGAACACACCAGACAGGTCAGGGATAAAGTTGTGGAGAAGTATAAAGCAGGTTCAGGTTATAAAAAAATGATTCCAAGCTTTGAACATCTCACAGAGCTCTGTTCAATCCATCATCTGAAAATGGAAAGAGTATGGCACAACTGCAAACCTACCAAGACATGGCCGTCCACCTAAACTGACAGGCCGGGCAAGGAGAGCATTCATTAGAGAAGAGCCAAGAGGTCCATGGTAACTCTGGAGGAGCTGCAGAGATCCACAGCTCAGGTGGGAGAATCTGTCCACAGGACAACTATTAGTTGTGTTCTCCACAAATCTGCCCTTTATGGAAGAGTGACAAGAAGAAAGACATTGGTGAAAGAAAGTCATAAGAAGTCCTGTTTGTAGTTTGTGAGAAGCCATGTGGAGGACACAGCAAACATGTGGAAGAAGGTCCTCTGGTCAGATGAGACCAAAATTGAAATTTTTTACCTAAAAGCAAAACGCTACGTGTGGCGGAAAACTAACACTGCACATCATTCTGAACACACCATCCCCACTGTGAAACATGGTGGTGGCAGCATCATGTTGTGGGGATACTTTTCTTCGGTAGGGACAGGGAAGCTGGTCATAGTTGATGGGAAGATGGATGGAGCCAAATACAGGGCAATCTTAGAAGAAAACCTGTTTGCAGTCTGCAAAAGACTTGAGACTGGGACGGAGGTTCACCTTCCAGCAGAACAACAACCCTAAACATACAGGCAGAGCTAAACTGGAATGGTTTAGATCAAAGCATATATCAAGTTCAGACCTAAATCCAATTGAGAATCTGTGCCAAGACTTGCCAATTGCTGTTCACAGACGCTCTCCATCCAGTCTGACAGAGATTGAGCTATTTTGCAGAGAAGAATGGGCAGAAATGTCCCTCTCTAGATGTGCCAATTGCCACCCGCACTATAGCCAAGAGACGGCTACAGCGTGGGCTTCCAATGCCAGGAGGGTGTCAATGGACGTCATCCCATAATCGAGCTGCCCGAACGCCCCCACCCTCCATGGCATGTGGGAGGTGCGCTCTGTAATCGCCGAGTCCTACGGATCACAGCAGCCCTTTACCACGTGATCAGCTGTCAGCCAATGACAAGGATGTAAAGCCGGTTATTGGCTTTTCTCTCCTCATGCTCACAGTGTGAGGAGAGAAGAAGAGAGCCGGTAACCGGCTTGTGTTAGGGACATGTGCAATGATTATCAGAGTCCTGATTATCAGTGCAGTGCAAACAGAGCCCACCAGTGCTGCCAATATGTGCCCACCAGTGCTGGCAATCAGTGCCCACCAGTGCCACCTATCAGTGCCCATCAGTGCTGGCAATCAGTGCCTCCTCATCAGTGTCACCTATCAGTGCCCATAAGTGCTGCCTACCAGTGACTATCATTGCCCATCAGTGCCGCCTATCAGTGCCCATCAGTCCTGCCTATCAGTGCCACCTATCAGTGTCACCTCTCAGTGCCCTTCAGTGCCACCTATCAGTGCCCATCAGTGAAGCCTATCGGTGCAGCCTCATCAGTGCCGCTTTATTAGTGCCACCCCATCAGTGCCCACCAATGCCCCCTATCAGTTTTGCCTCATCAGTGCCCATCAGTGAAGCCTATCAGTGCCCATCAGTGCAGCCTCATCAGCGCGCACATTAGAGAAGGAGAAAAATCACATCAAATTTTATAACAAACTATGAATTAACTATAAAACTATACAGTTTTGGTCTTTTCTCATTTGTTTAGCAAAAAATAAAAAACCCATTGGTGATTAAATGCCCCCCCCCCCCCTCCAAAAAAAGCTCATCATTTGTGTGATAAAAATGTCGTACTGGTACAGTGTTGCATGACCGTACAATTGTCATTCAAAGTGTGACAGCATTGAAAGCTGAAAATTGGCCTGGGCATGAAGGGGGTGAAAGTGCCCAGTAGGCAAGTGGTTAAAGTAAGGAGGCTGCATTATCAATTTATTCAAATGATAGGCTTTTGCAACTCAGGTGGCCAAGTGAAAAGTGTCTGCACTGCATTTTAGGTTTCTCCTTATTTCTGAGAACAAACCTTCAGGCTGGGTTCACTCTGCTGCATGGAGCAGCTCGCAGCAGGGGTCCAGGGCGTCCCTGTTCACCGTTTCAGGTCCGTTTTAAGTCTTAATTCTTGGTTGCATTAGGAAACGGACCAGAAGAAGCACAGGACTGTGCAATTCACACCAGAGCCACTCCGGTGATGTGGGAACTGGCTCCATAGAGAGCCGGCCACAATCTCCTGACATGCGAATTGGATGCGTGGAAACCTGCATCCAATTCCCAATAGTGTGAACCCAGTCTCAGAGTAATTCATCAGTCCTTAGTGTTGAAATCATTCCTCAGTCCATGATGCTGAAATCCTTCATCGGTCCGTGGTGCTGAAATCATTCCTCTGTCCATGGTGCTGAAATCCTTCATCGGTCCCTGGTGCTGAAATTCATCATCAGTCCAATCCATTATCGGTCCATGGTGCTGAAATCCATCATGGGTCCCTGGTGCTGAAATCCATCAGTGCATGGTGCTGAAATCCATCATCAGTCCATGGTGCTGAAATCCATCATTGGTCCCTGGTGCTGAAATCCATCATCGGTCCATGGTGCTGAAATCCATCATCGGTCCCTGGTGCTGAAATCCATCATCGGTCCCTGGTGCTGAAATCCATCATCGGTCCCTGGTGCTGAAATCCATTGTCAGTCCATGGTGCTGAAATCCATCGTCAGTCCATGGTGCTGAAATCCATCATCGGTCCATGGTGCTGAAATCCATCATCTGTCCATGGTGCTGAAATAATTCATCGGTCCATAGTGCTGAAATCCATCATCGGTCCATAGTGCTGAAATTCATCATCGGTCCCTGGTGCTGAAATCCTTCATCGGTCCATGGTGCTGAAATCCATCATCGGTCCCTGGTGCTGAAATCCTTCATCGGTCCATGGTGCTGAAATCCATCTTCAGTCCCTGGTGCTGAAATCCATCGTCAGTCCATGGTGCTGAAATCCATCGTCAGTCCATGGTGCTGAAATCCATCATCGGTCCATGGTGCTGAAATAATTCATCGGTCCATGGTGCTGAAATCCATCATCGGTCCATGGTGCTGAAATCCATCATCGGTCCCTGGTGCTGAAATCCATCGTCAGTCCCTGGTGCTGAAATCCATCGTCAGTCCATGGTGCTGAAATCCATCATCGGTCCCTGGTGCTGAAATCCATCATCGGTCCATAGTGCTGAAATTCATCATCGGTCCCTGGTGCTGAAATCCTTCATCGGTCCATGGTGCTGAAATCCATCATCGGTCCCTGGTGCTGAAATCCTTCATCGGTCCATGGTGCTGAAATCCATCGTCAGTCCCTGGTGCTGAAATCCATCGTCAGTCCATGGTGCTGAAATCCATCGTCAGTCCATGGTGCTGAAATCCATCATCGGTCCATGGTGCTGAAATCCATCGTCAGTCCCTGGTGCTGAAATCCATCATCGGTCCATGGTGCTGAAATCCATCATCGGTCCATGGTGCTGAAATCCATCATCGGTCCCTGGTGCTGAAATCCATCGTCAGTCCATGGTGCTGAAATCCATCGTCAGTCCCTGGTGCTGAAATCCATCATCGGTCCCTGGTGCTGAAATCCATCATCGGTCCATGGTGCTGAAATCCATCATCGGTCCCTGGTGCTGAAATCCATCATCGGTCCATGGTGCTGAAATCCATCATCGGTCCCTGGTGCTGAAATCCATCGTCAGTCCATAGTGCTGAAATCCATCATCGGTCCATGGTGCTGAAATCCATCGTCAGTCCCTGGTGCTGAAATCCATCATCGGTCCATGGTGCTGAAATCCATCCTCGGTCCCTGGTGCTGAAATCCATCATCGGTCCATGGTGCTGAAATCCATCATCGGTCCATGGTGCTGAAATCCATCATCGGTCCATGGTGCTGAAATCCATCATCGGTCCATGGTGCTGAAATCCATCATCGGTCCCTGGTGCTGAAATCATTCATCGGTCCATGGTGCTGAAATCCTTTATTGGTCCCTGGTACTGAAATCCATCATCGGTCCATAGTGCTGAAATCCCTCATCGGTCCATAGTGCTGAAATCCATCATCGGTCCATAGTGCTGAAATCCATCATCGGTCCATGGTGCTGAAATCATTCCTAATATTGTGCAGCTGTTGGCATTTATTAGGTGAGGTTAGGACTGTTCTTGCCTTGATAGTGGTTTGGCCTTCACCTATCTGAATGTATGTAACAGAGAGCTCTGTGTTTATTGTGGTTCCTCTCTATCAGGGTGTGAATGTGGCCCCCTCCGCTATCTGCTGGAGGTTTAGTTGGTGTTTTCTGCAGTTGCTGTGGATTCTCCGTCACTAATCTGAATATTTTCTGAGCCACATCTGTCAGCATTTCCTTCCATTTTTTACATGCTGTGTGAATGCCGAGGATAAGAAACTTTGTTACCTTCTGCCAAGCCATAAAACTCCATAGCCCGGGGGAAATAAGTAATGAACGCCGAGCGGCTCCTGCGTGTCGTCTCAAATCTGCCAATTTACTCCCAATGCTGACGATTAGCTGACACCGGCAGTCACATCACCACATATTCTTGTTTTTTATATATTTTGCAAAGCCTATCCAGGAAATTAATTAAAGCTGAACTCCAGCCTTCCCTTCAGTCTTGCAAAGTTGTACAGGCTGGCTCCTCTCCTGTACTCCGATTTCACTGCATACTGCAAACTGCAAACTTCCCACAGTATGCACCAGAGGCTGCAGCAAGCCAGACATTGCCCACCTCATTTTCTGGCCGGAGGATGTCCAGCGTCATAAAGCCATTTTCTCCCCGGCCTGACTGTCCCTGGCCCCTCCCCTTTTATTCATTGGATTTCAATTCTTTCAATGGAGGAGGTTCAGCATCACATGTGGGTACTGCCATGCAAATGCGGTATGCCTAGGAACGCCCACTCCTCCAGACTGACATCCACCCATCATGACATTTTGGTATTTGCATAACTCCTCCAATGAGCCAGCCCACTGCTTGCATAAGGACTCTTAAGAGGAGTACTAAGGCAGGGAAGTGTGATGTTTTCAGGAAGCTACAGTATGTACAGGGCCCTGTTGGCCCCTCCCACCAGCTATGATTTGCCTGTATATAATAAAGAACCACAGAGACCCAGTGATGACATTACTGGGTCTAAAATAAGGTATGCAAGGCCCACCCAGACCGTGCCTCTAAATATGTGGGAACCACTCATAAACACTCAATTTACTTTTTGTCCCACCCAGACTCCGCCTCTAAATATGTGGGAACCACTCATAAACACTCAATTTACTTTTTGTCCCACCCAGACTCCGCCTCTAAATATGTGGGAACCACTCATAAACACTCACTTTACTTTTTGTCCCACCCAGACTCCGCCTCTAAATATGTGGGAACAGCTCTATCACTCCCACTTTATGTGTTGATCCTGTCCAGACCTGGCCTCTAAATATGCAAAGACCTCCCACTGATGGCCCTGATCACCATATTTAATGACTTTTTAAAGTGTTACTAAACCCAGGAGCCTGCATTCACTCTATCTGGTCTCCCGCAGTACACAGAACCTGGAAACGAGAAAAAGAGAAAGAGAATCCCCTTGTGGTGGACTTTTAAGGCACGATATATTAAAGAAGATAATGTTATTTTCAAGGTTTCAAGATATTTATTTATAAAGAACCTGGAAATGCAATTTTATTTTAGTAAATATAAACTGCTAAATACCCTTTTCTCATCGGCAGTATGAAGCAGTCTTGTGACTTCAATCATTGTCTGGTTAAAACTTGTGGGAGGAGTTTTCATTCTGCTCTGACTGTCCTATGAGGCTGCAGGACCCCTGACCCTCTGTCTGGACAGTGCTGATTGTCCCTGTGCTGATCACATGCACCCTCCCAAGAACAAAAAAGCAATACACACAAAACTGAGCATGTGCCGAGTGCCCCCAAGGCTCCCAAGGTTGCACGGTGAGTATAACAAGCACGCTTTACTGCATATAAAGAATGATTTTACTGTTGTGGGTTTAGTAACACTTTAAGTTACTGTGGATGCAAGTAACTCAGACATGGCCTGGGACACAGCATGAGTAGGACAGTTCTCTTTGTAATGTTTGATAGATATATATATATATATATATATATATATATATATATATATATATATATATATATATACTCTGTATCTATACGCAGATGTGTTGCTTTTTATTTTTATTTTAAACTGAATGGGTTGTTTTAACAGGTGGGTTTTTACAATCACTTTAAAACATATAGGTGTGTGTCAGTCAGGCATCTCATGATCATCAAGTAAAAAAAATGCAAGTACAGTAATCTCTGTCTCTGGACCTCTCCATGGTGCTGACATTTTTGCTCTGTCCATGGCTCCCGGACATAACCTGGAGTTCTGCAATGTTAAGATACCGTATTTATCGGCGTATAACACGCACTTTTTTCCCCTTAAAACCAGGGGAAAATCGCAGGTGCGTATTATACGCCGATCCCCTGCGATCCCGACCTGTCAGATTGGCAAAATCGCCGACCGCGATTTGAAAATGGCGCCGCCGGCGCCGAAATACACAGAGCACGTCCTCGGCTCTTTCCGGCGGCTCTCGTTCATTTTCGGCTCCACTCGTAGTCCCGAGCGGAGCTATCCGAACCTACTCGGCTAGGTTTGGATAGCTCCGCTCGGGACTACGAGTGGAGCCGAAAATGAATGAGAGCCGCCGGAAAGAGCCGAGGACCGGGACTGTGTATTTCGGCGCCGGCGGCGCCATTTTCAAATCGCGGTCGGCGATTTTGAAGCCCAGAATGGCTGGGATCACTGGGGAAGGCTGCACTAGGGAAGGCTGCACTGGGGAAGGCTGCACTGGGGAAGTCTGCACTGGGGAAGGCTGCACTGGGTAAAGCTGCACTGGGGAAGTCTGCACTGACAAGGCTGCACTGGGGAAGTCTGCACTGACAAGGCTGCACTGGGGAAGTCTGCACTGACAAGGCTGCACTGGGGAAGTCTGCACTGACAAGGCTGCACTGGGGAAGTCTGCACTGACAAGGCTGCACTGGGGAAGTCTGCACTGACAAGGCTGCACTGGGGAAGTCTGCACTGACAAGGCTGCACTGACAAGGCTGCACTGAGAAGGCTGCAATGATGGGCATTTAAATGTAAGTTTTTTTTCCCTTCAACTTCCCTCCTAAAAGTTTTTTTTCCTTAAAATTCCCTCCTAAATTGGGGTGCGTGTTATACGCCGATAAATACGGTAATTACAAGAGGCTGCTGGAGAAGGCAGGACAGCATGCAAACTTACCATCTGAAACTTATTATCATTATTATTATAATATTCAACATATTATCAATGTTGAATTTTCCAGATGTATCGTTTTTATTCATGTTTTTTCTTTTCTTTGGTCAGAAGAACTTTAACTCTGACATGACTCTCTCTACCAAATACATTCCCCAAATAATGTAAATTGGGTGGGGCGAAAACACAATTGAGCGCAGTGTGTGCTGCCAATACTTCGCCAGACAGTTCAGGTCACAGAGCTGTATGATAACTCCCAGCAGAGCCATCATCTCTCTGTCATCATGGCACAGAAACCCCCCCCTTCTCCCCACACCTCCCCTTTCCGCTGTCCTCGTTGCTATTCAGGTCATAGAATGACAGAAGATTCTATATCCCATCGGAAATCTGTTCTCAACGTCTTCCTAGACAGAGACACAAATTCCCACAAAGCATCATATTTTATATATGTGGACATTGCGTGATACCGCTGTATGCTGGGTGTGATTCTCAGTATCGGTTCTTATTCTGTATGTATGGACTCTGCACAGTACCACTTCTCTTCTCCTGTATGCTGGGTGTAATTCTCAGTATCTATAAATCACTATCTCTCCATATGCAAATGTCTTAGATCATATTTCATTTTTCCTGGACTGAGTAAATAATTTGAAACATTGTAACAAGATGATGAATCCCCGTCGTATTCCCCAGTGATGGTGTCACCCCCTCACCTGGGATGGTATCACCCTCTCGTGCTCCCCTGTGAAGGTGTCACCCCCTTGTATTCCCCCATGATGGTGTCACCTCCTTGTATTCCCCCATGATGGTGTCACCCCTTGAATTCCCCCATGATGGTGTCACCTCCTCGTATTCCCCTGAGATGGTGTCACCCCCTTGTACTCCACTGAGATGGTTTCACCCCCTTGTATTCCACTGAGATAGTGTCTCCACCCCGTACTTCCCTGTGATGGTGTCATCCCCTCATACTCCTTGTGATGGCGTCACCCCTTGTACTCCTCTGTGATGGCGTCATCTCCTCATACCCCCCCGTGATGATGTTACCCCCTCATACTCCCCTGAGATGGTGTCACCCCCTCATACTCCCCTGAGATGGTGTCTTCCCGTTATACTCCAATGAGATGGCATCGCTCCCTCATACTCCTCTGTGATGGTGACACCCCATGTACTCCCCTGTGATGGTGTCACCCCCTTGTACTCTCATATGATAGTATCGCCCCCTCATACTCCCCTGTAATGGTATCACCCCCTTGTATTCTCATAGTGTCACCCCCTCATGCTCCCCTGTGACGGTGTCACCCCCTTGTTAAAAAAGGGGGGTAAATCTGCGGCGCTAATTATAATATGTAAAACCTCCAAACCATACCAAGAGGTTACATAACCAGATCTCCAGGTATCGAAAATGTCTATTGCTTGATCTTCCACTAATTTGTGCAATCAAAGGTCACAGAAAAGCCAGTATTGCATCAAAAAATGAAATGACTATGATAAAAAAACTAAAAAATCACAAAATGGGAATACTTGGTCGCTGTTTATAAATAACCCATACAAGTGTACATAAATAAATTGAAGATCCACTAAATAGTAAAAATTCTTTGAAAAAATTATTGAAACATTAGAACCACAGACTCCACAGTTTAAACAGATCTTCAAACCACTACTCAAATAAATGAATCCAAATTAAAACATAACCTTATAAACTATCTGAAATTGTGATAATTAGTGCAGCAATCAAAAAATAAATGAGTGATAAGTGCAAATTCACTGGTAATTTTTTCAAACAATTTTTACTATTTAGTGGATCTTCAATTTATTTATGTACACTTGTATGGGTTATTTATAAACAGCGACCAAGTATTCCCATTTTGTGATTTTTTCGTTTTTTTATCATAGTCATTTCATTTTTTGATGCAATACTGGCTTTTCTGTGACCTTTGATTGCACAAATTAGTGGAAGATCAAGCAATAGACATTTTCGATACCTGGAGATCTGGTTATGTAACCTCTTGGTATGGTTTGGAGGTTTTACATATTATAATTAGCGCCGCAGATTTACCCCCCTTTTTTAGCAATTGTCTTTAGGTGTGTGAACACTATTATTTGTGGCTGCTATTTCTTCTAATTTTGACGTTGTTGAGGTTATTTTTATATTTTATTGTTGGCTTTTTAATATTTAATATTTTGGTGTGCGCACAAGTACCTATTACCTTATTCTTGTCACCCCCTTGTACTTTCATATGATAGTGTCACCCCCTCATACTCCCCTGTGACAGTGTCACCCTGGACATCTGCCTAGTTTGTCCTCAGGTACACACAGTGCTGGGTATAGGTGACGCCCCCTTCTCAGAGACCTCAGTGACACCATCGATACGTTCATCATTTCTTTATTTAATAGCCTCCCTCTGTCTCCCTGCTCCCAGTCTTCTCGCCGCTCTCCCAGCTAATGGAGCTTAGATTTCATACAGAATTAACAGAGTCTTTGCTGATCTGTTATAATTTATTTTTGTGTAATGAGCGGTGCAGGAAAAGCTTTTGCACATAGAAAATCCCCAGAACCTTCTGGAAGAAAAATTTGTAGCTACATCCTTTAAAGGAACAGAAAGCAAAAAAGTAATGTTATGTACCATTTTGTGCCTCTCCATATACTTACTCTTTTCCTGTTTGTATGTTATAACCTGAACATGGATTTTGCTAAATCTAACCTCCAGCCTTCCCTTCAGTCTTGTACGGTTGTACCGACTCCTCTCCTGTGCTGAAATTATTTCATCCACAGCCTGATTGCCCCTGGCCTGCCCCTTTCACTCATTGGGTTTTAGATCTTAAATCATGGAGGTTCAGAATCACATGTGGGTGGTCTGTAGGGATGGGTTATTGACACAATGTCACTACACCTGCATGAGTGGGTCACTGCATGGGTGGGTCACTGATACCATGTCACTACACCAATTTTCTGCATGGGTGTGTCACTGATACCATGTCACTACACCAATGCTCTGCAGGGGAGGGTCTCTGATACCATGTCACTACACCAATGTTCTGCAGGGGAGGGTCTCTGATACCATGTCACTACACCAATGTTCTGCAGGGGAGGATCACTGATACCATGTCACTACACCAATGTTCTGCAGGGGAGAGTCTCTCATACCATCTCACTACACCAATGTTCTGCAGGGGAGGGTCTTTGATACCATGTCACTACACCATTGTTCTGCAGGGGAGGGTCTCTGATACCATGTCACTACACCAATGTTCTGCAGGGGAGAGTCTCTGATACCATGTCACTACACCAATGTTCTGCAGGGGAGGGTCTCTAATATCATGTCACTACACCAATATTCTGTAGGGGAAAGTCACTGATACCATGTCACTACACCAATGTTCTGACTACACCAATGTTCTGCAGGGGAGAGTCTCTGATACCATGTCACTACACCGATGTTCTGCAGGGAAGGGTCACCAATACCATTTCACCACCCCAATGTTCTGCAGGGGAGGGTCAATGATACAATATAACTACACCATTGTTTTGCAGGGGAAGGTTACTGGTGGTTTTACCCCTAACAGAAGTTGAGAACCAATTACAGTTAGGTTTTGTAGGCTTCGTATAGGGCAAGCAATGAGCCGTTCTCTTTGGCATTATTGTGGGCACTTACTTGAATAGTATTTGGCGGTGAGGCAGCCATGGGAGCTCAATGGCCACCTAAAGCACCCATTTTGATATGCCCCTGAAACATTAGACATATTTACCCATAGTTACCACTAAAACTTGTGTATGTACCAGATCTTGTAATTCATGTTGACTGACAATTAGAAATGTAACAGATAATTATTTTGTCTGAAAATTACCCCAGTCACATGGTCACCCACACCAGAAAACAGACTGCCAGAATATTCAGATTGCAGGGAACATGCTGTACATTTCCCCCAGTACAAACTTTTCTCAATGGCTCTCTACTCTCTGTCATCTCACTTTGTGTACTGATTTAATCAACATGTAAAAAAAGCTTCAAAACCTCAAAGTTTTCAGGTCGGATTTTAATAACCTCTCATGGCAGCAAAATGAGAGATAAGAGGGAATGTCTGATAAACAAAACCTTTCAAGAGGTTTCCCTTGGTAATTTGCTGAAATATGATAATTACCCTTCTGTTTTGTTTTACACTCCCCTTTCCTTTCTCTCCCTATTCTTTCCCTTTCTCTCTGTTTTCATCTCTCTCTCTCTTCTCTACTTTTTTTCACCCCTTCCCCCATCATTCTTTTCTTTTACTTTCTTTTCTTCAGTCTTCCTACCCATCTTTCTATCTCTTTTTCTCCCTCTTCCTTCCCCTCCTCACTCTCTTACTCTCCCTCTCTGCTTCTCTCTCCCACACTCCTATTTCTCCTTCTTCCTCTCTCTTCCTTCATTCCTTCCCCTCAACAGAACAATGACAGGGCCTCTTTGTCTTATCATGGTACAATAAATAGCCACATCCTCCTTCTCTCTCTCTCTCTCTCTCTCTCTCTCTCTCTCTCTCTCCCTCTCTCTCTCTCTCTCTCTCTCTCTCTCTCTCTCTCTCTCTCTCCTTCTGTCTCTCACTTTTTTTCTCTCTTTTTCCTTCTCTCTCTCTCTCTCTCTCTCTCTCTCCATTTATCCCCCATCTTATTCTCTCTTTTTTTCTTTTTACCCTCCCTCTTTGTCTCTCTTTCTTTCGCTCTTTATCTTTCTTCTTCTCTCTTGCTCTCTTTCTATAATGCACTCTATTTCTCTATCTATCTTTTTCCTTTTGTTTTCTATTTCTATCTCTATCTCTCTTTTTCTCCTTCTCCTTTTCTCCATCTCTCACTGTCTCTTCCTCCCTTCCATTTTTCTACTTGTCTTTCTTTCTATAGCTCTCTCTCTCTCTCTCTCTCTCTCTCTCTCTCTCTCTCTCTCTCTCTCTCTCTCTCTCTCTCTCTCTCTCTCTCTCTCTCTCATTTATCATTCTTATCTCTTCCTTTTTCTCTCTTTATCTTATGCTTTCACTATCTATCTTTCTCTTTTTCTATTTTTTTCTTTTTCTCTCTCCCCCCTATCTTTCTTTATCTTTTTCCCTTTCTCTCTCTCTCTCTCTCTCTCTCTTTATCTGTTTCCTTCTCTCTCTCTCTCTCTCTCTCTCTCTCTCTCTCTCTCTCTCTCTCTCTCTCTCTCTCTCTCTCTCTCTCTCTCTCTCTCTCTCTATCTTTCTCCTTCTCTTTTTTTGGTTTCATTCTATTCATTTCTTCTCTCTGTCTTTCTCTTTCTCCATTTCTCTCTCTTTCTCTGTCCCTCCCTCCCTTTTCTCCCTCTCTCTCCCTCTCTCTGTCCCACTCTCTTCTTTCTCTCTCTTTCTGCCTATCTTTCTCCTTCTCTTTTTCTATTTCCTTCTCCCCCCTTCTCTCTATCCCCCTCTTTATCCCTCTCTCCCCCCCCCCATTTCTCTCCCCCTTCTCTCTCTCTCTCCCCCCTCTTTCTCTCCCTCTTTCTCTGTCTCTCTCTGGAGTGTGAGTATTAGGTCCTAGGACAACATTAGGGAATGAGAGGGGAGTTTGGAAAATCTCTTCTTCTTCCACTATTTCTGTTTCTTTCCTCCCCTCCCTTTTTATCCCTCTCTCTTAGGCCGCTAGTTTTGTATTGATGGGAGCGATGACAAAGTGTTAGCTTCTTCTCATTCTAGAAGTCGTGTTCACCTGCAGTGAGAGTGTGGTGGACAATCACTTCTTCCATTGATTTCCTATCAGATGTTCTTCTAAACCCTTCTAGATATTACAGTACTTGATCACTGCCCCATGCTGATCCGAACGTTTCATATTTCTATGTATGGGTTGTTATTGCAGCACAACATCTCATTACTACCCAATAGGACCATCGAACTGATGTGGCACAATAAAGAACTCAGAGGACATTGACATAGCAGAATGACGAGTCTACAATCAGCGGGACATGGCATGTCATCATGGACAAGTCATGGAGAATATCGAACAAAACAAAAAAACGCTCAGTTAGCAGAACACAAAATATAAAACCTGTTTGCCGGTGTCTGATTTTGTTTTTAAAGAAATCACCTGGAAAGAAAAAATGAACAATCCCTAAAATGGTTGGCCTATGGCATGGTGTAAAGCCTGCCTCCATAAATGTTCTGTTCCTCTGTGTTTTCTGAAAGAAAGTAGCCATTACACGCAACGCAATTTCATTCAGCATTGAAATCTTTCCTATCAACTATGAGAAATGTACACTCAGCTACAGGAATATGACTTCTGATTGTTTCTCTCCACTTGCCAAAAAATCAAAGGCCATACAGCAATCACACAACATCTAATATCACATTGGTGAATATTAGCTATTGAGACTGGAGTTCCCTTTTTAAATATTACATCTATCTATCCAACCACTACTTTTTTCTGCCACTATATGTCCTTATTCTAATAGCAAGCATCATTTAACCCACTTTCTCTGAACCCAGGTCATCCCGGACATGCCCCTAGTCTGTTACTGAAAGTATAACTAACAGAAGAAGTGCCAGGCCAAAATTGTGAAAGAGTCCAGATAGCTTTAATGGTTAACCAAAAAACACCCAACGTGTTTTGGGAACCAACTGGAGTGATTTTCTGTGTGCTCATTGGATGGTACGTGCAAGATGGCTAACCTGTATAAATAACTACTGAAAATCAAGTTCCTCTTGGATGTACTGTATCTTTTTGGAACTGGCCAGTGACTGGATAGTGAAATGAGAAGCAGCACAGAGTTCATCTATCTTCTCTCAGCACATGACCCTCCAATGGGCACCCAGAAAATCACCCCAGTTGGTTCTCAAAACACGTTGGGTGTTTTTTGGTTGACCAAAAATATCAAAGTAACTGATTTGAAATAATCTTCCAATATTCAGCCCATTGCAAGCTTCTAGAACCTTAATTCTGATTGGCTACTCTGGGTTATTGGCCACCTCTGTCTTTGGTGCCATCATATTGAATAAGCCCAAAGCCCTGCCTAGCATATATAACCAAACACCAAACTCTATACCACTAAATGCCTTCTCAATGCCCATTCCAACTGACCAATTTCTTCTTACATTGACATCCCAAGGTAATACAACAACGTGATTAGAGAAAAATTGTCAAAGTAACCAACTGGAGATAATTTTCTATTATTTAGCCCATGGCAAGCTTCTGTAACCTGAATTCTGTTCAGCTGCTCCGGGTTATTGGCCACCTCTGTCTTTGGTGCCATCATATAGAATAACCTCAAAGCATTACCTACAGTAGCAAACAGTATATAACCAAAGACCAAACTCTACACCACTAAATGCTTCCTCAGAGCTCCTTCCACATGACTAATTACTTTGTATAGTGACATCCCAAGTCAATACAACACTGTGATCAGGGCAAAATTGTCAAAGTAACTAATTGGAAAACATTTTCTATTATTTAGCCCATGGCAAGCTTATATAACCTTAATTCTGATTGTCTTCTCTCACTTATTGGACATCTCTGTCTTTGGTGCCATCATAATAAACAAGCCCAAAGCCCTGCCTATCATTCACAACCAAAGACCAAACTCTACACCACCAAACACCTTCTCACAATGCCATACCCATCCCACATGACTAATTTCTACTTACAGTAACCAATTGGAAATCATTTGTTTATTATTCAGCTCATGGCAAGCTTCTGTAACCTGAATTCATATTGGCTGCCCTGGGTTATTGACTACCTGTTTTTGGTGCCATCATATTAAATAAGCCCAAAGCCCTGCCTACCATATATAACCAAAGACAAAACTCTACACCACTAAATGCTTTCTCAAAGTTCTTTCCATATGACCAATTAATTCATACAGTGACATCCCAAGTCAATACAACACTGGGGTAAGGGCAAAATTGTCAAAGTAACCAACTGGAAATCAGTTTATATTATTCAGCCAATGGCAAGGTTTCATAACCTTAATTCTTATTGCCTGCTCTGGGTTACTGGACATCATATTAAATGAGCCCAAAGCCCTGCTTAGCATTTATAACCAAAGACCAAACTCTACAACATCAAACACCTCCCAAAATGCCATACCTGTCCCATATGACCAATGCCTACTTACAGTGACATCTGGGGGGTGTCATCCTATCACACAGTCAATACAACTCTGTGATCAGGGCAAAATTGTCAAAGTAACCAATTGGAAATCATTTTCTATTATTCAGCCCATGGCATGATTTCAAAACCTCAATTCTGATTACCTGCTCTGAGTTATTGGACATCTGTGATTTTGGTGCCATCATGTTAAATAAGCTCAAAGCCCTGCCTAGCATTCACAACCAAAGACCAAACTTTACACCACGAAACACCTTCTCAGAATGCCATACCCATCCCACATGACCAATGTCTACTTACAGTAACCAATTGGAAATCATTTTCTATTATTCAGCCCATGGCAAGCTTTTGTAACCTGAATTCTGGTTGGTTGCTCTGGGTTATTGGCCATCTCTGTCTCTTGTACCATCATACTGAATAAGCCCAAAACCCTGCATAGTACGTAAAACCAAAGACCAAACTCTACACCAATAAATGCCTTCTCGGAGCTCCTTCCACATGACCGATTTCATCGTACAGTGACATCCCAAGTCAATACAACGCTATAATCAGGGCAAAATTGTCAAAGAAACCAACTGGAAATCATTTTCTATTATTCAACCCATGGCAAGCTTCTATAACCTCAATTCTGATTGCCTGCCCTGAGTTATTGGACATCTGTGACTTTGGTGCCATCATATTAAATAAGCTCAAAGTCTTCCCTAGCATTTACAACCAAAGACCAAACTCTACACCACCAAACAACTTCTCAGAATGCCATACCCAACCCACAAGGCCAATGTCTACCTACAGTAACCAATTGGAAATCATTTTCTATTATTCAGCCCATGGCAAGCTTCTGTAACCTGAATTCTGATTGGCTGCTCTGGATTATTGGCCACCCCTTTTTCTTTGGTGTCATCATATTGAATACGCCCAAAGCCCTGCCTAGCATTCACAACCAAAGACCAAACTCTACACCACTAAATGCCTTCTCAGAGCTTCTTCCACATGACCAATTTCTTCGTACAGTGACATCCCAAGTCAGTGCAACACTATAATCAGGGCAAAATTGTCAAAGTAACCAAATGGAAATCATTTTCTATTATTCAGCCCATGGCAAGCTTTTATAACCTCAATCCTGATTGCCTGCTCTGAGTTATTGGACATCTGTGACTTTGGTGGCATCATATTAAATAATCTCAAAGCCCTGCCTAGCATTCACAACCAAAGACCAAACTCTACACCACCAAACACCTTCTCAGAATGCCACACCCATCCCACATGACCAATGTCTACTAACAGTAGTCAATTGGAAATAATTTTCTATTATTCAGCCCATGGCAAGCTTCTGTAACCTGAATTCTGGTTGGTTGCTCTGTGTTATTGGCCACCTCTGTCTCTTGTTCCATCACAATAAAAAAGTTCAAAGCCCTGCCTTGCACATACAGTATAACTGAAAACCACACCACCAATTACCCATCCCACATGACCAATTTCTACTTACAGTGACATCTGAAGAGTGGCATCCTATCGCAGAGAATCAATACAACACATACACCCCAGAAAGAGTCCAACGACTGGATTGACATCCGCCTATCCCTTGGCGCCTTCTAAAAATGCTCCTGGTTTCTGAAAATCGGAAGCCCACCTGCCCGGGGACGTTGGCTGCGATGTGCTGCGGAGCCGTGATCGGCTGGGCTCTATTCAAAATTTGTCGATGGGTTGATTAGTGCATTCGGGGTACTAAAATAGAATGACCAGCCCTGAAATTAATATTTTATCAGGACAGGCAGTACCATGGCACCGGAGAATGCAAACTCCAGCAAAAGACATAATGTCCATTCTACATCCCGCCTTTTCCCAGGCAGTTCACATTACGCTCTGACATGAAGGAAATGGTTTAAGAAAAAGGCGATTTCAAGGGACTCAAACATTCACACCGGTATATAAATAAGACAAGGGTTTAGATACCGGCGTTCATGTGACATTAGGCGACACGCCATCACTGGTCTCCGTGCTTTCGGGCCAAGTTGTGAAAAGTACTGGTGGGCAGCGGAGTGAGGAATTTGCGCACAAAGCCTGCGTCTAAATAAAGCGGCCAATTAATTCTTAATGACTCTACAGACAAAAGCAAAGCAAAACAGGCCAACATTACGACAACAGACGGAGCATCTGACCTGGCTGAACCACATAGAGCGGTTCCATTTCAAGGGGACGCGGGCAACTCAATTGTCCTGTTAAATAAAGCCATACAATCGGGAGGACATACAATCGGGACACCGTGAAACTCTAACTCGTTCTTGAACGTCTGGACGATACGGCCATGCGTTGACAAGTCAATGATTGCCTGGATGGTTCAGAGATGGACTTGGATTTCATGCGGTGTCACTTTTAGAAATGAGCCGCTGAATTTTACTGAATGGAATAAACTGCTTTGTGGACGAGTTTCGAAGAGATTAGGATAGAACTCCAAAGTGTTTTCTCTTTGCACTTTTGGATAGAGTGGGGGAGGAGCAGACCATCTGGTGGGTTTTAATTGCCACATGTGTCTCTTCCAAAGAGTTCCCTATACTTGGTATCCAGTGACCACACAGCCATCCCAATGAGGACTCATCAATTAAAACTAAACAGTTATCTCCTGGATTGGAATAATAAGTGCCACCCATAGACATGTTCCAGATTTTTATTCCTATTGATGTAAGGGGGGCGCTGTTATAAGGGGGACTCTGATGTGAACTATGATGTAGGAGGGAACTGTGATGGAGACTCCAAACTACAGCTCTTGGGTCGAACCTGGCCTGATGCAAGATTTTATCTGGCTCTGTGATGTAAAAGGATACTCTGATGGGGACCTTGACGTAAAGAGGGACTCTGATGTAAAGGGGGACTCTGATGGGAACTATGATGTAAGGGGGGACTCTGATGGGCACTCCAAACTACGGCCCTTGGGCCAAACCCAGCCCGTTGCAAGATTTTATCTGGCCCTGTGATATAAGAGTAAACTCTGATGGGGACCTTGATGGAGGAGAGGCTCTGATGGAGACTATCATGTAAAGAGGGACTCTGATGCGGACCCTGATGCAAGGGGGAGTCTGATGTAAGGGGGACTTCTATGTGACCCTAATGTAAGGGGGGTCTGTTGTAAGGGGGACTTCTATGTGACCCTGATGCAAGGGGGGGTCTGATGTAAGGTGGACTTTGATGGGACCCTGATGTAACGGGGGACTTTGATATGAAGGGGACTCTGATGTAACAAGGCAATTCGATATAAGGGGGACTCTGATGTAAGGGGGAATCTGATGGGAACCATGATGTAAGGTGGGGACTCTGATGGGGACTCCAAACTACAGCCCTTGGGCCAAACCCGGCCCATTATAAGATGTTATCTGGCCCTGTAATGTAAGAGGATACTCTGATGGGGACCTTAATGTAAGGGGGGGGGCTTGGATGGGGACTCTCGTGTAAGAGGGGACTTTGGAGGGGACCCTGATGCAAAGGAGGAGTCTGATGTAAGAGGGACTCTGATATAAGGGGTACTCTAATTTAATGGGGGCTCTGATGTAACTGGGGACTATGATATAAGGGGGACTCTTGTTCTAAAAGGAGACTCATATGTAAATGGGGACTCTAAAGGTCTCAAGTTTATTTGGAGATTATTTGCTTTGTTTTACTGAAGTTTATCTCTGTTGTTCGAAATCAGTGGTCTCCAAACTGCAGACCAGGGCCAGATGTAGCCCTTTGCTTGCTTTCATCTGGCCCTTAGGGCTCTATTTCATTCACTGATACCCATTTCTCTCAATGCCACCAATGATGGGGCACAGTTCCTCCAAATGACACCAACAATGTGACCCCAATGACAGCAATGATGGGGCACAATCCCTCTCAATGACACCAATGATGGGGGCCCTTAAGAATCTATTTCATTCACTGATACCAATTCCTCTCAATTCCATCAACGATGGGGCACAGTTCCTCCCAATGACACCAACAATGGGGCCCAATGACACCAATTATGGGGCACAATTCCTCCCAATGGCACAGATGATGGGGCACAATTCCTCTCAATGACACCAGTGAAGGGCACAATTTGTCCCAATGACACCAAAAAATGGGGCACAATTCCTCCCAATGACACCAAAAATGGGGCACAATTCCTCCCAGTGACGCCACTGATAAGGCACAGTTCCTCTCAATGACACCAACAATGAAGCACAATTTCTCTCACTGACACCAGTAAAAGGGGAAATTCCTCTCAATGACACCAGTGAAGGGCACAATTCCTCCCAATGACACCAACAATGGGGCAAAATTCCTCCCAATAACAACAATGAAGGGCACAATTCCTCCCAATGACACCAGTGAAGGGCACAATTCCTCCCAATGACACCAACAATGGGGCACAATTCCTCCCAATGACACCAACAATGGGGCACAATTCCTCCCAATGACACCAACAATGGGGCAAAATTCCTCCCAATGACACCAGTGAAGGGCACAATTCCTCCCAATGACACCAATGAAGGGCACAATTCCTCCCAATGACACCAACAATGGGGCACAATTCCTCCCAATGACACCAACAATGGGGCAAAATTCCTCCCAATAACACCAATAAAGGGCACAATTCCTCCCAATGACACCAACAATGAAACACAATTCCTCCCAATAACACCAACAATGGGACAGAATTCCTCCCAAAGACACCAACATTGGGGCACAATTCCTCCCAATGACACCAATAATGGGGCACAATTCCTCCCAATAACACCAATGAAGGGCACAATTCCTCCCAATAACACCAACAATGGGACAGAATTCCTCCCAATGACACCAACATTGGGGCACAATTCCTCCCAATGACACCAATAATGGGGCACAATTCCTCCCAATGACACCAACAATGGGACAGAATTCCTCCCAATGACACCAATGATGGGGGATTGTTTACCCCCCACTGATGTCGGGACATTTTGCACTCCTGATGGCCACAGTCCGGCCCCCCCCTAAAATCTGAAAGACAGCAAAACTGGCCCTTTGTTTAGAAAGTTTGGAGACCCCTGTTTTAAATCATATCATGGGGATTACAAAGAAAATCCTAGTAAATCATATTCATTATTTCAAATTTGGTTCCTTCATTTATAAAACTTTTTTATTTTCGCCCCTTAAATATTTGTAAAATATACAATGAGGCCCCCATACCATAAAATTGTGAAGAGGGGGGGGGGGGGGGGGGAATCTGATAAGGGTTCCTTTCATTCTTTGAAAATGATAAAATCGGATTCAACCATTGAGGCGGATCACCGGCGCCGATTCCTTTGTATGGAATCTCCGGCTCGCCAGAATTTCCTCCCAGCGGGAGAACGGACGACAAGAACCCACTAATATAATACCTGCTGACGCATTTCACAGGATTGGTGTTTTTCTCTCAAAGCGCTGTGCCTCGGCGGCGATGAGCACCGCCTTCATGCTCGCTGCATTTGTTTGAACATTTGTAAATTCATTTTAAATTGATTCGATGCGATGATATGAGAGACAGACGTAATCCCGTTCCCCAGTTTACACGGTTTAGTGACCGCAGAGAGAAAAACGCTGGGAGATGGGAAGGTCTGCTGGAAAGTCAAAGCTTGCAGAAGTCATCCGCCGCATTAACGGAAATACGCAGGAAGCACTGCAGTAATTCACGATCCATAGCAGCCAGGCTTTCAGAATGTTCATTATGACTAACGCGTTTCATGTTTTTTTGGGGGTTTTTTTGTTTTCCCTGACGACTTGGCACGATTCAAGGTCAATGCATGATTTAAAGCTTCCTTGCTTGCAAGCCAGACTACATATCCCAGAATCCTGTGCCAGAAGCGAATAATTCGATGCTGAATACAAGTTAATTATCATGTACTGGCCTTTCAGTAATGGGAGACAGTCAGCTGTGTTTGCCAGCTAATGAGATTAATGGCTTGGCAGATACAACTTGGTGCCCGGATACCGAGAAGCCTTTAGTGCTTGGTACAGACGGCGACTAATAGTAAATCAAAACGAGGAGGACTGACAATTGTAGTTTAAGTAAAAAGAGAACAGACTGCTACAATTAAAGGGCAGCTCCGGGTTAATACTTGGCTGAATAAAATGAAGAGAATAAAACAACCTAGTGTTCCCAGGGCTACTCTTTTCGCAGATATACTATATTACCAAAAGTATTGGGACGCCTGCCTTTACACGCACATGAACTTTAACGGCATCCCAGTCTTAGTCCGTAGGGTTCAATATTGAGTTGGCCCACCCTTTGCAGCTATAACAGCTTCAACTCTTCTGGGAAGGCTGTCCACAAGGTTTAGGAGTGTATCTATGGGAATGTTTGTCCATTTTTCCAGAAACGCCATCCCCAAACTGTTGCCACAAATTTGGGACCATGAAATTGTCCAAAATGTCTTGGTATGCTGACGCCTTAAGAGTTCCCTTCACTGGAACTAAGGGGCCAAGTCCAACCCCTGAAAAACGACCCCCCCCCCCACACCATAATCCCCCCCTTCACCAAATGATTTGGACCAGTGCACAAAGCAAGGTTCATAAAGACATGGATGAGCGAGTTTGGGGTGGAGCAACTTGACTGGCCTGCACAGACTCCTGACCTCAACCTGATAGAACACCTTTGGGATGAATTCAAGCGGAGACTGCAAGCCAGACCTTTTCGTCCACATCAATGCCTGACCTCACAAATGCACTCACATCTGGAAGAATGGTCAAACATTCCCAGAGACCAGTGTTTCTCAACTCCAGTCCTCAAGGCGCCCCAACAGGTCATGTTTTCAGGCCTACCATTATTTTGCACAAGTGATTTGATTAGTTTCACTGCCTTAGTAATTACCACAGCTGTTTCATCTAAGGGAAATCCTGAAAACATGACCTGTTGGGGCGTCTTAAGGACTGGAGTTGAGAAACATTCCCATAGACACCCTCCTAAACCTTGTGGACGGCCTTCCCAGAAGAGGTGAAGCTGTTAGAGCTACAAAGGGCGGAGCCAACTCATTATTGAACCCTACGGACTTAAGCCTCGTACACACTGGATGAACCGCTTCTTTTCGTTACCACCAGTTGTTCTGGAGGTCCCTGAATTCTTTAGCGGACTGTATCACTTTTTCAAATATACAGTGCTTTTAACATGGAAATGTAATGTGTTGGAACTTCTAATGAACTTTTCTCTATGAAATTTGTCTATAAATATTTTGTAAAATAAATAAATTTTTAATATAACACTTTTTCATATTTTTGTTGCCTTAAAAATCCCACATTAGAGGTTCTCTTACATTTTTTTAAGCCTCGTACACACACGATCGGATTGTTGGCCAACAAAACCGTGGACTTTTGTCCGAAGGGCGTTGGCCCAAACTTGTCTTGCATAAACACGGCCACACAATTGTTGGCCAACAATCACGAACGTAGTGACGTACTACGCGATTTTTCAGCTCTCTAGCGCCACCCTTTTGGCTCCTTCTGCTAATTTCGTGTTAGTAGAAGTTTGGTGAGTGTTGATTTGCGCTCTTCGCACTTTTCATTTCGTGTTTTTCTGTTCATTTCTGAACGACCGTTCGTCAACCAGAAATGTTGCGGAATCGGAGGAGATAACGTGTTGTTTATTATTGGCCTTGGAGTTATTGCTCTGACATTTTTTGGTTGAATAATAATGATTTGATTTGGTATATTTTTGGATGCATAGAATGCACTTTTTGGTTAAGTTCTATTGGCAGATAGCATGTCTAATTTTATTTGTTTTCTTTTTTTAATGCACAATAAAAAAATTGTGTAGAATAATACTTGGCTATGTGTTTTACTTCAAATGACAGTTTGGGAGTCGGCAGTTACATTTAAAAAAAATACAATGTAACATTGACAAGAGACACCAACATAGTTATAAATTTGATCTTAAAAACTGCAGGATAATGGTGTTGTGGTAACTTGCCCAAAAAAAAAAAAAAAAAAAAACCATAATAATATTATTCTTGATATCACTAGAAAAAAAAAGCCTTTGAAAATTCGTTTGCAATAACTCCATCAGTATCACCAGCAGAGCAGCTTCATTACTATCCCATTAAAGAAGAAGAGAATTGTGCGCTGCATTTCCAGATTTCATAATTTTCCACGTCACGAATGTTAATTCTCCATTATGAACGCTAGTTTACAAGACCGACCGCTTCGGGCTCGTCCTTGCTTCCGAGCATGCGTGTTTGTACTTTGGACTTTTGTCCGACGGACTTGTGTACACACGCTTGGAAAATCCGACAACAGACATTTGTCTGCGGAAAATTTTAAAACCTGCCATCCAACATTTGTCTGCGGAAATTTCGACAACAATTGTCCGATGGAGCGTACAAACGGTCAGATTTTCCGCTGACAGCCTGTCATCACACATTTCCCGTCGCACAATCCGATCGTGTGTACGAGGCTTTAGTGTGTGTTTTTGATAAATGTCGTTGTCACACTGTAGTTGGGGTGGCTGTAATTCTGGTTAAGGTAAAATCAAAGTTTGGCTCACTGTACGGAGTGGGCTGTCATTGTTTAGTTAGGTCCGCTCTGTGTGATCAGCTTCTGCCGGTCAGCCTGATAGTTCCCTATGTATCCAGGTAACTTGAGAAGGAGGCGTGTTACTGGCCAGATCACCAGGTGAAAACAGAGGGGGGGGGGGAGCCTAAAATAAAAAGAAAACTAATGCAGTCACCACATCTAATGATTTTATAAGCAGCAATGTATTACAATTTTTTGGTTTTGGGTATAATAACACTTTAAGCTTATCTAAGCTCTACCTAGGGTTCTCACCTCATTCCTTTAAACCCGAACATATATTAGTTACACAGGTTCTGAGGATAATTTAATGCAGATAGTGCACTAAGTGAGTTTAACCATTTGCCCTCCGGGCCATTTCTGACACTTTGCTCCTATATGTAAAAATCTACTTTCTTTTGCTAGAAAGTTACTTAGAACCCCCAAACATTTTATATATATATATATATATATATATATATATATATATATATATACACACACACATAAAGAACATGCAACTGGTGCACTAGGAGCCGCCCCCTTTTACTTTTTAGGCAGAAAAAAAGTATAGAAGTATATAAATGGCAACGATGTGCCACTTTTATTTAGATACAAAACGGTAGGTTTTGCCAACAGACAACAATCATTTAAAATTTGTTTTTGCAAAGTACACCAATAGAATTCATAATACATAGATGTACATAAACCCAAGGCTAATAATCAAGCTGAGGTCAGTCCATGGAGATTTATAGCATGCATCCTAACATGTTTTAGAAATTTTTATTGGTGCATATTTTCCCTTATCAGGGGAGATTTACTTTGGGTGACTGTATCTTGGTCTGCAAGGCATTTTATATATATATATATTTTAGCAGAGACCCTATAGAATAAAATGGTGGTTGTTGCAATTTTTTAGGTAAAGCGGTATTTTTACGCAGCAGGTTTTTAAATGCAGTTTCATGAATTAAAAAGAAAAAAAGTTTGCCCAATTTTTTTGTATAATGTGAATGATGATGTTACGCCGAGTAAAGAGATACCTAACATGTCACGCTTTAAAATTGCGTCTGCCCGTGGAATGGCAGCAAACTACGGTGCCTAAAATTCTCCATAGGAGGCGCTTTAAACGCCTTTGCAGGTTACCAGTTTGGTGGGGCACAGGAGGTCTGGTGCCAGAATTTTTGCTCTCGCTCTGATGTTCGCGGCACGTGTTTGGTGCGATCACCGTTTACATATGCGGGAGTAACGTATGTGTTCGCATTTGTACGTAAGCACGGTGGGACGGGGGGCGCTTTAAATTTTCTTTTTTATTATTTATTTTATACAATTTTTTTTTGTACTAACTTTATTGCTATGACAAGGGGTGAACAACATCCCCTGTGACAGCATGGGCCGTGACAGGTCCTCTTTATGGAGAGATTTGAGGTCTACTAGACCCCAAATCTCTCCTCTGGCTTCCCAAGCAGCCGATCAGACACAGATCGCTCTGATCGGCTGCTTTCCTGGTCACTGGTGGCCAGGTAAACAAAAGGGCGGAACCGGAAGTCGCTCCCGGTTTGCAAGGTTACAGAAAGGGGGGTGTCAGCACCACGATGGGACCAGAGAGCCCAGGAGAGGCGACGGCAGTGGGAGGTCCACCACCCGCAGAAGTGATCTGAGTGGTTAATTAGATAGATCACTTCTGCAAAAAAAGAGAATCGCCGGCTGAAAAGATCGATACCGGGACGATGCCTGTAGGTGCACCCACCATCCACTGAAACCCAAGGACATCCATGTATGTACCTTGGGCGTCAAGTGGTTAATTACCACCTTAACCACTTTAGCTCTGGAAGGCTTTACCCCCTTCCTGACTAGGCCATTTCTTGCGATACGGCACTGCTTTACTTTTACTGACAATTGCGCTGTCCTGCAACGTTGTACCCAAATAAAATTGACGTCCTCGTCGGTGTCAGTTCCCCATCATTGATGCCAATAAAAGGAAAAGTGTCCTATCCTCAGTGTCAGGAATAGTTCCCCAGCGTTGGTGTCAGTGGGGAGAATAGGTCCCCATTGTTGGTGTCAGTGGAAGGAATAGTGCCTCGTATCAAAAGAAGGAACAGGGTCCCAAGGGCCAGATGAAAGCACGCAAAGGGCCACATCTGGTCTGTGGGCTGCAGTTTGGAGACCACTGCTCTAAATCACTGGATATCGTATTTTTTAAAATGATACTTGCTCTATTCCAAAATTGCTTATTGCAGAGTTTGTTAGCTTGAGGGGTATTTGTAGCCGACCTCCCTTGTTCTGACCTCCCTTGTTCTGAGTCTGAGCTCACTTGTTCTGACCTCACTTGTTCTGACCTCCATTGTTCTGACCTCCTTGTTCTGACCTCACTTGTTCTGAGTCTGACCTCACTTGATCCGACCTCACTTGTTCTGACCTCCCTTGTTCTGACCTCACTTGTTCTGACCTCCCTTGTTCTGACCTCACTTGTTCTGACCTCACTTGTTCTGACCTCCCTTGTTCTGACCTCCCTTGTTCTGACCTCCCTTGTTCTGACCTCACTTGTTCTGACCTCCCTTGTTCTGACCTCACTTGTTCTGACCTCCCTTGTTCTGACCTCACTTGACCATTGGCTTTAGGCATTGGCGCCCCCCATTATTAGCCCCTAGGCAATGCCAGAACAGGGTAGTACTGAGCCCAGGGCTAAAATTCGGAATTGCGCCCCCATCTGGTAATCTATGTTGCAGATGGGTGTATTGGCCTGCCTGTTCTAGCACATCCATTCCCTGCCCCTCCCCATGCTCCAGCTGCCCATAGTTGGCATTAAAGATTTACTGTGCATGTGTAGCCTTGCACTTGATTTCCAGCAGCTGAGGGTGGGTAGTGGTTTCCCATGCATGGTGTTTTTCTCATGGCGGCTGTAGGCAGTTGGGGCGGGGGGGGGGGGCAGGAAGCAGACAGGTTTAAACCCACCACCAATCCAGAACATGCATGCAGTTGGGTAAGGTTGCTACGCCCACGGTGGCTGCCCCTTGTCCCACTTTGAACACTTCTTCTTCAACTGCAATGATGTTTTGGCCTTTAGCAGTGTAAACATTTTGAAAAATAGACAAATTGGCGGTAAAAAAATAGAGAAATGCAACAAAAAATATAAGAAACATGTTCAGGAAATGTCATTATCTGACTTTCCTTTATCCTCACAAAAGATGAAGCTGATCCTTAGACCTCTGCGATCCTCAACACAAGCACAGACAAACCGCCCAGGATCGTCCTCTAACGCATTTAGCGCCCTACTGAGGCCTAATCATAGAGCCCTTTCTTTTCCCTCCATGGGAAATAAAGGATTACACCGGGCTCAGGAGGAAGTCCATTCAGAGCAAAACCTGAAAAAGTGGAAATTATAAAGAAAAAAGAAAAAAGCAAAATAAATATACAAAATAGACGTAGCAGAATTATACTCACTGATATCTATATATTGTAAAAATGAGAAGGAAAATCAGCCAAAGCCTCAGCAAGTTCTAAATAGACAAGACCGCTAAATGATATTTTCGTCTCTTATAATTAGGCCTCATAATTCCCAAATAATCATGGCCTTAAAACTGAAAAAAAATAAAAAAAATAAAAAGAAATAGCTGATTAATAGATAAAATGACAAAGCCGTCTCTTGCTGCAATATTCACCTTCAATCCAGAGATTTTCCCCGCAGTACTTTTTTTCACCCACTAGATGGCCAGCGTCATTTAACCCACTTCCTCTGAGCCTAGGTCATCCCGTTACCGAAACCATAAACTAATGGAAGGAGAGCCAGACTTAACTCCTTCCCGCTGGTTGCGCGAAAATATGCAGCCTCATGCCACGTGGATCTTAACGCTGAGAGGCCGCATATATGCATACCTAAAGATGAACAAAGCTGTGCCGAGAGCATGCGCCCTGCACGCTTCTGGCACGCTTGCCGACGGCTAGCGGAAAGCTCACGATCTCTACTTGCAATCTGGAGCTTTATGATCATGTGACCACTGTGACAGTCAATCGCAGTGGTCACATGATCAGAAACCCTGCCCTATTAGGGCTGGGCTCAGCCCTTCCTTCTCTGAGCTCAGCTAATTGCCAGCTCCTATCTCTCCACAGTTACTCAGCTGTTGATGATATCCTGCTCGTCAGTCCTGCCTACTTAAGCCGTCCAGTCCAGAGGAGCTCTGCCTTCGCCTTGGTCAACATGACAAGAAATCTCCTGCATTCCTGTTTAAAGACTGGCTTTGCTGACATCCCTTCTGGCTCCGGATCCTGCTTGCTGTTCCACTACTTTGATCCCTGACTTCTGGCTTGGCTGACTATCCGTTCCAGTTGCTGAACTTGGCTATCTTTTGACTGCGTTTGTTCTTTTTATTATTAAACAAGTGTGATTTAACTGTACTTCTGTCTCGTTCTGATTTCATGGTTTCTGACATGCCCCACCTCCCGGAACCTGAAACCCCTTAAAGGGACGGGAGGCGCCGGTGCCAAGGGGTTAAAGTGTAAAAGGGCCCAAATAGCTTTAATGGTTCAACAAAAATCATCCATTTATTTTTTTTTGGAGCCATTTGGAGTGACTTTCTGGGTGCCCTTTGGAGGGAAGCCTTGTTTGCATGCAAGATGACTAACTGGAGCCATTGAGCTCTGAATGATTATTTGCCCTTCACTTATCTGTATAAATAAGTATTGAATTTCCAGCATCTCTTGGATGATCTCTTTGGAAGACCCTTTGAGATTGGAGTTCCCTTTTAATTGTTACATCTATCCATCCTACCAGTAATTGTTTCTGCCTTTAGATGTCCTTAGATATCCTCTGATAGAAAGAATCATTTAACCTACATCCTCAGAGCCCGGGTCATCCCGGATAAGCCCCCGGATAATATCCCAACGAGTTTGGAGAACCAACTGGGGTGACTTTCTGGGTGCCCACTGGAAGGTAGCCCTAAGTGCAAGATGATTAAGCAGAGCCATTGAGCTCTGAATGATTGTTTTCCCTTCTATTCTCTGTAAAAATAAGTATTGAACTTCCAGCATCTCTTGGATGTATCCCTTTGGAAGACCCTTTAAGATTGGATTTCCCTTTTAATTGTTACATTTATCCATCCTACCAGTAATTGTTTCTGCCACTAGATGTCCTTAATCTGATAGAAAGAATCATTTAACCTACATCCTCTGAGCCCGGGTCATCCCAAGTAAGCCCCCAAGCTGTTACTGAATGCATAAACTAACAGCGGGAGAGCCAGACCATAATTGTGAAAGGGTCCAAATAGCTTTAATGGTTGACCGAAAAATATCCAACGAGTTTGGAGAACCAATTGGGGTGACTTTCTGGGTGCCGATTGGAAGGTAGCCCTGAGTACGAGATGACTAATTAGATCCATGGAACTCTGAATGATTGTTTTCCCTTCTCTTCTCTATATAAATAAGTTTTGAAGTTCCAACATCTCTAGGATGTATCCCTTTGGGAGACCCTTTTGAGATTGGAGTTCCATTTTAATTATTACATCTATCCATCCTACCAGTAATTGTTTCTGCCTCTAGATATCCTTAGATATCGTCTGATGGAAAGAATCATTCAACCTACATCCTCAGAGCCCGGGTCATCCCGGATAAGCCCCTGGATAATATCTAACGAGTTTGGAGAACCAACTTGGGTGACTTTCTGGGTGCCCATTGGAAGGTAGCCCTGAGTACAAGATGACTAATCAGAGACATTGAACTCTGAATAGTTGTTTTCTCTTCTCTTCTCAGTATAAATAAGTTTTGAAGTTCCAGCATCTTTAAGATGTATCCCTTTCGTAGACCCTTTTGAGATTGGATTTCCTTTTAAATATTACATCTATCCATTATACCAGTAATTGTTTCTGCCACTAGAAGTCCTTATTCTGATAGAAAGAATAATTTAACCTACATCCTCTGAGCCCGGGTCATCCCGGATAAGCCCCCAAGCTGTTACTGAAAGTATAAACTAACAATTATGGACCATAATTGTGAAAGGGTCCAAACAGCTTTATTGGTTAAACGAAAAATATCCAGCGAGTTTGGGGAACCAACTGGAGTGACTTTCTAGGTGCCCATTGGAAGGTAGCCCTGAGTACAAGATGACTAATCAAAGCCTCTGAATGATTGTTTTCCCTTCTCTTCTCTATATAAATAAGTTTTGAAGTTCCAACATCTCTAGGATGTATCCCTTTGGGAGACCCTTTTGAGATTGGAGTTCCCTTTTAGTTATTAAATCTTGTCCTTAATCTGATACCCTGTTTCAACGAAAATAAGACCTAGCGTGATTGTTGGTGATGGCTGCAATATAAGCCCTACCCCCCCAAATAAGCCCTAGTTAAAGTGCTTGTGGGTCTTATTTTCAGGGTAGGGCTTATTTTCGGGGAAACAGGGTAGGGCTTATTTGGCGGGTAGAGCTTATATTGCAGCGATAACCGACAATCACGCTAGGTCTTATTTTCGGGGAAACAGGGTAGAAAGAATCATTGAACCTACATCCTCTGAGCCTGGGTCATCCCGGATAAGCCCCCAAGCTGGCACTGAAAGCATAAACTAACAGCGGGAGAGCCAGACCATAATTGTGAAAGGGTCCAAGTAGCTTTGATGGTTAACCGAAAAATATGCAGCGAGTTTGGGGAACCAACTGGAGTGACTTTCTGGGTGCCCCTAAGTGCAAGATGACTAAGCAGAGCCATTGAGCCCTGAATAATTGTTTTCCCTTCTCCTCTCTGTATAAATAAGTATTGACGTTCCAGCACCTCTTGGATGTATCCCTTTGGAACTGGCCTGTGACTGGACAGTGAAAGGAGAAGTAGCACAGCGATGACCTCATCTCTCTGCTCCTAAGAACTGATTGGCTCCATGTACTGCTTCTTCTTCTCACACTCCATCCCTGCCGTCCAAGGACTGTAAGGATCTGGTACCAGGTCAAATCCAGGTACTTACACTTAAAAAGATGCATCTAACGATGTATCACTAATTGTAGCGCTGCATTAATTTGTCTCTTTGGAGTTCATCTTTAATGACGGAACGTGATTTAATGTGTAAGTTCATTTGCAGAGCTGCTGAAGTCTTTCCCTGTAATTCGGCACATTAGCGGGTCTGCGGATGTCATATAATGAAGTAAGTCAGGACAGATCAGCCGCTTCGGTGTCACGGTCACCTCGAGTCACGGCCAACGTGTGAATGGTGATTATCTTCCCCAGTGCAGGAATTATGAGAGAGGAAATACGCGGTGTTTAATCGCCATGGAAATAATTAGAACAGGTTCATGTGCTTGTAGAAGAACCGATTCGCCGAGATCCTCCGCTCTTCTCACCAGACGCTCTTCCGTGGATTGTGCCACAAACACATGAAATTCGATGGATTCCTTTAGGGATTGTGACTTCCACGCTGTTTCAATATGTTGAAAAAAAAGCTGCATTGCTCTGCGTAGTCCCATTTAAGTCATTGGGAAGGGATTCTTTACCAACATGTGAAAAATACATCCAATACACAATTATCGCAACACATAGGGGTCGATGTATATAAAAAAAAATAATTCACTATTGCGAAGGCCTTAACCATCTGCACAGCCGTCACCAATATTCACCGTATTGTGTATAATATGTTTATTTCCTATAGTCATCGGCTCCCTCTAGTGGCCAGAATATGGTATTTTCCTAAAATACCTCAATCGGGATTTTACCGCGTTATGGCCACTAAATGGAGCCGTCGATCATAGGAAATAAACACATTATCCATATTGATTATACAATCACCGGCCACCTAATTAGGTACTTGTACCGGGTTGGACCCCCTTTTTGCCCTCAGAACAGCCTTCATTCTTCGTAGATTGAACAAGGTGTTGGAAACATTTCTCAGAGATTTTGGTCCATAGTGACATGATAGCATCACGCAGTTGCTGCAGATTTGTCGGCTGCACATCCATGATGCCAATCTCCCGTTCCACCACATCCCAAAGGTGCTCTATTGGATGAGATGTGGTGAGTGTGGAGGCCATTGGAGTACAGGGACCTCATTGTCCAGTGGTGAGATGATTGGAGCTTTGTGACATGGTGCATTATCCTGCTGGAAGGAGCCATCAGAAGATGGGGACACTGTAGTCATAAAGGGATGGACATGGTCAGCAACAATACTCAGGTAGGCCATGGTGTTTAAACCATACTCAATTAGTACTAAGGGGTCCAAAGTGTGCCAGGAAAATACCCCCCACACCATTACACCACCACCACCAGCCTGAACCGGTGATACAAGGCAGGATCAATCCAGGCGCCAAATTCTGGCCCCACCATCTGAATGTCGCAGCTGCAATTGAGACTCATCAGACCAGGCAACGTGTTTCCAGTCTTCTATTGTCTGCTGTGGACCATCTGCTTCAAGGTTGGATGTGTTGTGCGTTCAGAGATAGTATTCTGCATACCTTGGATGTAACGAGAGGTTATTTGAGTTACTGTTGCCTTCAATTGGGTAATTGTTCCTGATGGCTGTGCAAATGCTTGAGACATTTGCAAAGCAGATTTTGTATAATTAGACCCCCACCATGTGTGGCATTGTTATGTCCTAATACTGCACTGCACAGAGCATTGATGGTGTGTAAGGCTCTAACCCACTTGGGTCCAGCCTGCAGAATGAGGGCCACATGAGGCCCTTTTGTGCTAGAAATGCGGCCCAAGGACCCCAGCAGTCAGTAGGAGGGCCTTTAATATCAGTGATCTCTAGCAGCTTCATGTAACATATCCCCAGTCTCCAGGGGTCTGTAATAGACTGGAGGGTTCCCGGTAAGTAAAACAGGTGGGTGTGGTTTGCTATACTGATTGACAATCTGTACTGACCTTTTTGGATTTTCGATTTCCGAATTTCCAAATTTTATGAATTTCCAAATTTATGTAATTCCGGATTTCAGATTTCGAATTTTCGAATTTATGAATTTTCAAATTTTCAAATTTCCATATTTCGGATTTTCGAATTTTCGAATTTTTGAATTTTTGAATTTTCGAATTTACGGATTTACAAATTTACGAATTTCAATCATAATGAATGACCCGAAAAAAAAAACAAAAAAAAAAAAAACGAATGAAACGAGACCTAAATTGAACGAATTTTTCGGCAGTGCACATGTCTACCTTAGACACACCGCATCTTTTTAAGTATTTAGTGTGGAGCGATACAAGATGCCCAACTTGACTTCAGGCTCTGTGCAGACTTCAGTGGAATTATAGAATCATTATAGAATCATGGGGAGGAGTATTCTAGGGTAGTCTATAGATACATGCTATACATAGACCAGCCTTTGTCGACTAAGGTTCCTCCCAGGGGCGGCCCGTCCATTAGGGATGCATGGGCACCGCCTCCTCTATCCATGCGTCCGGACCCTATGCAGGACGCTGGATGCATGATTTCCAATGGGGGAGGTGGGATTTTTTTGAAGTACGTGATTAGAGCCAGAGGCTCTAATAAGCTTCAAAAAAGGGTGAGCTCAGGGCGCAGAGCACTGCGAATGAATATTTAGGCTGCTTTCACACTGCGGCCGCGTTGGCGGTAAAGCGTTGCTCATTTTAGCGGCGCTTTACTGTTGTTTTAGCTGTGCTTTTCGCCGGCTAGTGGGGCGCCTTTAACCCCCACTAGCGGCTGAAGAAAGGGTTAAAACCGCCTTTGTTGTGGCGCAGCGCCGCTCCTCCACCGCCCCAAAGATTCTGCATGCAGGATTTTTTGTAACGTCCTGCCAGCGCACCGCCCAAGTGTAAAAGCACTCTGGCTTTCACATTCTGGCGGCATGGGAGGCGGTTTTCAGACGCTTTGCAGGCGCTATTTCTAGCGCTAAAATGCCTGAAAACCACCTTCAGTGTGAAAGGGGTCTAATAGAGATTTTCACACTGATTTTCCTCCCGGCCAATCAGGAAGTGGGTCTGAGACCTGTTTCCTGATTGGCCGAAAGGAGAAGCGTTCCAAATGGCCACCAAGGAGGAGTGAGGAGAGGGAAGCTACGGTGATGCCCGCAGAGGAGAGCAGGGGAAGGGGAAGCCGTGATGCCCGCCACCTGTCGCCCTGGCGAAGCGCTGCGCACCATAGATGGGGTAAGTGCTCCACCAGCCGCCACTGGTTCCTCCAGAGGTTGCTAGAGGCTCCTTGAGAAATTGTTTCTGCCTCACAAATAAATAACCACGGACCCAACTGTCTTTTTAGCTACCTGTAAGGAGAGCATTCTTCTCACTGATTACCAATGAAAGGAACATTCTTCCCACTGATCACCAATGTAGGGAACATTCTTCTCACTGATCACCAGTGTAAGGAGCATTCTTCCCACTGATCACCAATGTAAGGGACATTCTTCTCACTGATCACCAATGTAAGGAACATTCTTCTCACTGATCACCAATGTAAGGAACATTCTTCTCACTGATCACCAATGTAAGGAACATTCTTCCCACTGATCACCAATGTAAGGAACATTCTTCCCACTGACCACCAATGTAAGGGACATTCTTCCCCCTGATCACCAATGTAAGGAACATTCTTCCCCCTGATCACCAATGTAAGGAACATTCTTCTCACTGATCACCAATGTAAGGAACATTCTTCACACTGATCACCAATGTAAGGAACATTCTTCCCCCTGATCACCAATGTAAGGAACATTCTTCCCCCTGATCACCAATGTAAGGAACATTCTTCTCACTGATCACCAATGTAAGGAACATTCTTCTCACTGATCACCAATGTAAGGAACATTCTTCTCACTGATCACCAATGTAAGGAACATTCTTCCCACTGATCACCAATGTAAGGAACATTCTTCCCACTGACCACCAATGTAAGGGACATTCTTCCCCCTGATCACCAATGTAAGGAACATTCTTCCCCCTGATCACCAATGTAAGGAACATTCTTCTCACTGATCACCAGTGTAAGGAGCATTCTTCCCACTGATCACCAATGTAAGGAGAGCATTCTTCTCACTGATCACCAATGTAAGGAACATTCTTCCCCCTGATCACCAATGTAAGGAACATTCTTCTCACTGATCACCAATGTAAGGAACATTCTTCACACTGATCACCAATGTAAGGAACATTCTTCCCCCTGATCACCAATGTAAGGAACATTCTTCTCACTGATCACCAATGTAAGGAACATTCTTCTCACTGATCACCAATGTAAGGAACATTCTTCTCACTGATCACCAATGTAAGGAACATTCTTCCCACTGATCACCAATGTAAGGAACATTCTTCCCACTGACCACCAATGTAAGGGACATTCTTCCCCCTGATCACCAATGTAAGGAACATTCTTCCCCCTGATCACCAATGTAAGGAACATTCTTCTCACTGATCACCAATGTAAGGAACATTCTTCTCACTGATCACCAATGTAAGGAACATTCTTCTCACTGATCACCAATGTAAGGAACATTCTTCTCACTGATCACCAATGTAAGGAACATTCTTCCCACTGATCACCAATGTAAGGGACATTCTTCCCACTGATCACCAATGTAAGGAACATTCTTCCCACTGATCACCAATGTAAGGGACATTCTTCCCACTGATCACCAATGTAAGGAGCATTCTTCTCACTGATCACCAATGTAAGGAACATTCTTCTCACTGATCACCGGGTCATTGTATTGTGAGTTGTAGATAAAAGTAATTATTATCAGCGGTTCCCTGGGACCTGATCGTTATTTCAAGGACTCCTCCATGTTAAACGGATTGGAAAAGGCTGCAGTAGACCTCTATTGAGTACTCTGTATATACAGCACAGTTCTGAGCCTCATAGACTACATACACATTAGCACACTCTGTGCATTTAAATCTCAGGTCTGACATGGGTAATTTGTTGCCATGTATAAAAAAATTAAATAAAAAGATCAGTGATTAGATTCATACATAACGAGGTACGGCAATGTGTGGCCGGTTTGCATGGAGCGTGTCAGTGCATGCTGCATTATTAAAGGGCCAGCGCACAGCAAATGAATCCGCTGATAAGCCATGAGGCAGAAACTCCTCTCCTGACATAATGTTACTTATTTGGCTTCATCCATCAGTGACAATGACTTTATATTTTTCATACCAATGCAGATAGTCTTGTAATGGTAGATTTAATTTTTATTGCATTTAAATCTACCTGCCAACAAAACCCCCGGGGAGCCTCGGCAGAGACGCCGCTGTCTGCACTGGACTGACGAGTCATCAGTGAGGGAAATAGACAAGTTTGGTTTACTGCACTGACTGACAATCTCTGCCCTGACCTCAACCACTTCCAAGATGTTCTTATTCATAGGTTTCCCCTTAAGGGCAGGACTTTAAAGGCATGGACTAGGAGATACAAAATGTCATAAAAGTCACAATAACTTTATTACAAATTTTATCAAAAAGAATACACAAAGTATTTATAAATATAAAAAAGATTCTGTACAATAAAGTTCCAGAGTGCACAGGATTAATGTAATGTTATGCACTCTGGAACTTTATTGTACAGAATCTTTTTTATATTTATATATACCGGTACTTTGTGTATTCTTTTTGATAAAATTTGTAATAAAGTTATTGTGGCTTTTATGACATTTTGTATCTCCTAGTCCATGCCTTTAAAGTCCCGCCCTTAAGGGGAAACCTACGTTTAATTTAAGCTTGGGATGTTGGCTGGCATACACAGCAGATATTTATACAACCTCCACCCCGTCTTGATATGATCTTCTTATTCTGCCATTTTTTTTAAATCAGAGCAACAAGTTTATATACTGTTAATGGGCTGTATTGAAATTTCTGATTATTTAGAAAAAATTGTGCTTAGCCGGCGCAGAGGCTTAGTGGTTAGCACTTCTGCCTTGGGGTCCTTGGTTAAAATTCGGACCAGTACGCTAGCTGCATGGAGTTTGCATGTTCTCTCGCATGAAAGCATGGATCCATCCTGCATGGTATCACCGGTTCAGGCTGGTGGGGGTGTAATGGTGGGGGGGATATTTTCTTGGCACACTTTGGGCCTCTTAGTACCAATAGAGCACCGTTCAAACCCCACGGCCTACCTGAGTATTGTTGCTGACCATGTCCATCCCTTTATGACTACAGTGTCCCCATCTTCTGATGGCTCCTTCCAGCAGGATAATGCACCATGTCACAAAGCTCCAATCATCTCACCACTGGACAATGAGGTCACTGTACTCCAATGTCCTCCACACTCACCACATCTCATCCAATAGAGCACCTTTGCGATGTGGTGGAACGGGAGATTGGCATCATGAATGTGCAGCCGACAAATCTGCAGCAACTGTGTGATGCTATCATGTCACTATGGAGCAAAATCTCTGAGGAATTTTTCCAACACCTTGTTGTATCTATGCCACCAAGAATGAAGACAAAAAGGGGGTCCAACCAGGTACTAGCAAGGTGGACCTAATAAAGTGGTCAGCGAGTGTATATGCAAAGGCAGTGCGTTTTAAGCATGGAACGCACCTTTCCCGCACCACATTCTAGTGTGAACTAGCCCTTAGAGGTCTAGTGGAGTCCATGCCTTGGTAGGTCAGCGCTGTTTTGGTGTCAAAAGAGGGACCTACCTAATAATAGATGGGTGGTCATAATGTTATGGCTGATCAGTAATACAGTGGGGGAAAAAATTATTTGATCACCTGCATATTTTGTATGTTTGCCCACTTACAAAGAAATGAAGGGTCTATCATTTGTATCATAGGTGGATTTTAAATGATAGAGACAGAATAACAACCAAAAATCCAGAAAAAACACATGATACAAATGTTATAAATGGAGTTGCAGTTCAGTGGGTAAAATAAGTATTTGATCTCCAAACAGAACATGACTTAGTACTTGGTGGAGAAACCCTTGTTCGCAAGCACAGAGGTCAGACGTTTCTTGTAGTTGGTGACCAGGTTTGAACACATCTCAGGAGGGATTTTGGTCCCACTCTTCTTTACAGATCTTCTATAAATCCTGAAGGTTTCTTGGCTGTCGCTTGGCAACTCAAAGTTTCAGCTCCCTCCATAAATTTTCTATAGGATTAAGGTCTGGAGACTGGCTAGGCCACTCCACGACCTTCATGTGCTTCTTCTTGAGCCACTCCTTTGTTGCTATGGTGATATGTTTTGGGTGACTGTCATGCTGGAATGCCCATCCATGACCCATCTTCAGTATTCTAGCTGAGGGAAGAAGGTGCTCATCCAAGATTTTACAATACATGGCCCCGTCCACTGGCCTCTCAATGTGGTAAAGTCAGCCAGCACCAGCAGAGAAACGGCCCCAAAGCAAAATCTTTCCACCTCCATGCTTGACTGTAGGGATGGTGTTCTTAGGGTCATAGTCAGCATTTTTCTTCTTCTAAACACGGCAAATTGAGTTAATACCAAAGAGTTCAATTTTGGTCTCATCTGACCACAGCACTTTCTCCCAATCCTTCTCTGAATCATTAAGATGTTCATTGCCATACTTCAGATGGACCTGTACATGTGTCTTCTTGAGGAGGGGGACCTTGCAGGCACTCCATGGCGATGTATTGTGTTACCAATGGTTTGTTTGGTGACTGTGGTCCCAACTGCCTTGAGATCATTCACAAGCTGCTTCTGTGTAGGCTGACCCCTCACTTTTCTCGTGATCATCCTCACCCCATGAGGCAAAATCTGGCATGGAGCTCCAGACCGAGGTCGATTGATGGATATTTTGTATTTCTTCCATTTGCGAATAATCGACCCAACAGTTGCCTTCTTCTCACCAAGCTTCTTGCTGATGGTCTTGTAGCCCATTCCAGCCTTGTGCAGGTCTACAATCTTGTCCCTGATGTCCTTTGACAGCTCTTTGGTCTCACCCATGATGGTGAGGTTTGAATGAAAGAAAGAGTTTCTGTGGACAGGTGTCTTTTATACACATAACGAGTGTTATATAAACTCCTGTAATAATAACAGACCAATGGTGAGACGCTGAGATACAACGGTATTATTATATTATTACACTGCCAGGTGTTTTTTCAACTTAATGCATAGGATGCATTAAAGTGGAGGTCCGCCATTTTTTTTATTTTTAAAGTCAGCAGCTACAAATACTGCAGCTGCTGACTTTTAAAATAAGGACACTTGCCTGTCCAGGGCACCCGCGATGTCGGCACCCGAAGCCGATCTGTCCCTCGGCTCTCGGGTGGAGGCGCCTCTATCTGCGGTAAGGGAATCTGGAAGTGTAGCCTTGCAGGCCTCACAGCCTGGTTCCCTACTGCGCATGCGCGAGTCGCGCTGCACAATCCCACTGGTCCCTGCTTTCTTCTAGGACCTGTGTGTCTCCCAGAAGACAGCGGGGGGGACGAAGGAGGTGCCGGATATGGCATAGATATCTGCGGATACTGCGGCTATCTATGCCCGGAAGTAGGAGCAAATACCTGGATTAGACAGGTATCTGCTCTCCCCTCCCCCCTGGAAGGTGCCAAATGTGACAGCAGACGGGGGGGGGGGGGGGGGGATTCCGAAAAGCAATAGTTCCATCTTTGGGTGGAACTCTGCTTTAGGTGAAAAAACACGAGGGTTTACAACCCCTTTAATAGGTTTTAGCAGCCTTTTGTAATCTCCCCTCTAGTGGCCAGAAAAATAATGACGCCTCAGCAGCAGAAAAGGTTCCGATAATGACATCTGGAATGAGACACTGTGGCAACAAAAAGCAACAAAATCCGGGGAAAGCGTTTGACATAAAGGAGAAAGATGTGAAATTTGTTACAATCATCCACAGAAATGTTTCAGATCTTGAGGGGATCTCAAAGTATGATGTGCTGTATGCAACTCTCCCTGCAGCTTCTACTGGGATTAAAGAGGACCTGTCAGTCTGCATGGATATGTTCCTGACACATCACAATAGACAACAGTATTGTTTTAAAGAAAACCTCCGCCTTTTATCAATAACCCTTTCGCTGCCAGAGCCGTTTTTGCGGGGTCTTTTTGCACACGTGTTTAAAAAATCATTTTAGGCCTGAAGAATACACAAAACCCACAAATATTATATATTTTCTGAAAGCAGACACCCGAGAGAATAAAATAGCAGTAGTTGCAATTTTTTAGGCCACACAACATTACCGCAAAGGTCTAGGAAACACAAATTTTCCGTAAAAAACACACTAACATGAATTTTAGGGCAAACAAACGCAATAAATTCCCAGCATTTTTGGTAAAATATAAAGGACGAGGTTGCACCGAGTAAATAGATACCCAACATGTCAAACCTTACATTTATGTGCACCTGTGAAATGGCGACAAACCTCAGTACCCTATGTTTTCTATAGGCGACGCTTCAAAAGCCCCCTATAGGTATTAGTGTTACGGAGGAGGTCTGGTGTTAGAATTATTGCTCTCATTCCGGCATGCGCGGCGATATGTAACACGTGTATCGCAATCAACGTTTTCACACGCAGGCGTCCCGTTGCGTGCGTTTACGTTCATACGTGTGTATATGTGGGGGTGGGGGGGCCTCAAAAAAAATTGAGGGTGGGGGATTTTATGTGCTTGGGTGTAACTTTATTTTTTTACAAAAAAAAAAAACATTTTTTTTTTTACGTTACTTTATGTTTAATCACATAGGGGACAAACAGTCAGAGACGTCGCTTTCCGGGTCACAAGAAGAAGGGGAGGAGAGTGGATGCGTGTCTTCTCTTCTCCTTCCCCTCCACCCGCCGGCACCAACCATGGAGATCCCGGGCCTGCTAATGGGCAAGCAGAGCGCCATGGCGGGGGGGGGGGGGGCGCAGGTACCGGGGTGTGTCTCCTCCATATACCCAGTGTAGTGACTGACCTCAAGTGATACACAGAAATGAAACAGATCCTTTTACATACATTGTACCTGTTTATCTGCAGTCTTCTCTTCTCTCTCTGCATCCCTTCAAAATGCTCAATCTGAAAGCTTTTCTGAGAGTTCAGAAAAAAGGGGGCGGGGTAGGGTTGCCACCTCATCCCTTTAAACCCGAACACATGTGAATTACACAGGTTCTTTTGCTGATTATGGTGGTAATTAAACTCACTTGGTGCCTTATCTGCATTAAATTAGCCTTAGAACCCGTGTAATTCATATGTATTCGGGTTTAAATGGATGAGGTGGCAACCCTAGGGCAGAAGTGAGCTGAAGTTACATTCTGCAGAGCTTAGTGAAGAGAGCTCTGAGAGCTGATTGGAGGGAAGGGACACACACCCCCTCCAGACAGCACACAGGAGCAGAGCTGAGGCTGTCAATCAGCTGGAGGTCCCTCCCCTGTCACCTTTTTTATCTTGGTATCAGAAAAACTTGTCAGATGTAGAAGAATGCTGCTAGCATAGGAACAAAGCAGCAGACAGAAATGACACTTAGTGCTCTGGACTGAGACAAGTACACACTATAGAGGGATAGGCTTTGTTCATATTTCACATCACCCTGTGCCATCACCATAAGGGTCATATTTATAAGGGATCTTTCACACTGGCAACAATGCTTACCACCCTCTGAAAAGCAATCTGCAGTGGAATAGGAGCATAGCAGCAGCCGGCAGGTGTTCAGGGGTAGCTGCTGCCCCCTGCTGGTGCCTGTTTTTTTTTTTTTTTTAATTGTCAAACAGGAACTCTACATTGCGGGACTGCGCTGCAACTGCGAGCCAACGATTGCGTTTGCGGTGTGTGGCCCCCATTGATCTCAATTGGTGTGCCATAAAATTGCTGTCCTGCCCTGTCAGGCTGTAATGTTAGCATTCCAATGGTGGGCCAGGGGCAGTAAAAGCACAGCTCAGCTGCCTGTTTTCAACCCCCCCCATACTCTTGAGCCACCTGTGTGAAAGAGCCCCAAAGCAGCGACCCTGACATTTGCAAAGCATTCACTGCAGGTGAATCTTTCAGGTGTATGTGTTTAGGACCCCATTCACACCTGAACGATCTGAAGTACTTCAACGCTCAACATCAAGATTCCCATTATACTCTATGGTGCCCATTCACACCTAAGCTTGTCACTCGACAAAAAAAGTACATGATCAACTTTGGGGCACAGTCGGCATTTCTGGCCCCATAGACTTTATTAGGAGCACCACATAAATGCCAGAAATTGTGCACTTTTTGCACAATTTCTTGCCTCTAGTAGTGAGATTTCCATTGGCCAAATAGAAAACGTTTAATTCTGAATATGCTCAAAAATGTGTGTACAACTGCTGAGAAAAAAGAAAAAAAAAAGGAAAAAAAAAAAAAAGGCGGGATCCTCTTTTGTTCTGGGCCGACATCATATGACGTCTCCCAGTCTCTCCACAATCCCAGGCCTATGGGGGTGCACAACGCGGTGATCACGGATGCGCTGTGTCCCTGGGATCTCAGTAAGGAGCCTCTTTACCCATGTGACCAATCACAGCTGATCACATGTAAGCAAGGAAGTGCCATTTATTGGCTCTCCTCTCCTCACCCTGACAGAGTGTGTGGAGAGGAGAGGAGAGCCGATCAGCGGCATCTCCCCACACGGGGGACCTGCACATGTAGTCAGGGCACTGATTATCAGTGCAGCCCCAACAGTGCCCAGCAGTAATGCCAGTCTGTGCCCATCAATGACACCAATCTGTGCCCATCAGTGATGCCAATTTGTGCCCATCAGTGATGAAAGTCAGTGCTGCCTGTCAGTGCTCATCAGTGCTGCTCACCAGTGCCCATCAGTGCCACCTATTCGTGCCACCTATCATTGCCCATATGTGCTACCTTTCAGTGCTGCCCATCAGTGCCCATTTGAGCTACCTAGCCGTGCCACCTATCATTGCCCATAAGTGCCACCTATCAGTGCCCACCAGTGCCACCCATCAGTGCCCATCTGTGCTACCTATACGTGCCACCTATCATTGCCCATAAGTGCCACCTATCAGTGCCGCCTATCAGTGGCCATCAGTGCCGCCTATCAGTGCGCATCAGTGCTGCATGTCAGTCCCACCTCATCAGTGCCCAGCTGTGCCAGCTATCATTGCCCATAAATGCCAACTATCAGTGTCGCTTATCAGTGCCCATCAGTACAGCCATATCAGTGCCCATCAGTGCTGCTTCATCAGTGCCCATCAGTGCAGCCTTATCAGTGACCAGCAGTGTTCATCAGTGCTGCATATCAGTGCCACCTCATCAGTGCCCATCAGTGCAGCCTCATCAGTGCCTATCAGTGCTGCTTCATCAGTGCAGCCTCATCAGTGCCTATCAGTGCAGCCTCATCAGTGCCCATCAGTACAGCCTCATCAGTGCCCATCAGTGCAGCCTCATCAGTGCCCATCAGTGCAGCCTCATCAGTGCACATCAGTGCAGCCTCATCAGTGCCTATCAGTGCAGCCTCAACAGTGCCCATCAGTACAGCCTCATCAGTGCCCATCAGTGCAGCCTCATCAGTGCCCATCAGTGCAGCCTTATCAGTGCCCATCAGTGCAGCCTCATCAGTGCCTATCAGTGCTGCATCATTGGTGCCCATCAGTGCTGCTTCATCAGTGTCCATCAGTGAGGGAGAAAAATTACTTATTTACAAAATTTTCTAATAGAAGCAGAAAAGAAAAACCTTTTTTTTTTTTCGACTTTGCGGTATTTCGCTTTTTTTAGCAAAAAATAAAAAACCCAGCAATGACTAAATACCACCAAAAGAAAGTTCTATTTGTTAGGAAAAAACAATGATAAAAATCTCGTATGGGTACAGTGTAGCATGACCGCGCAATTGTCATTCAAAGTGTGACAGCGCTGAAAGCTGAACATTGGCCTGGGCAGGAAGGGGGTATAAGTTCCCAGGAGGCATGTGGTTAAAAAAACTCATGCTAAAGCGTGAATAGGGGCTTAAATGACAGTGGCTGATTTACCCGCAGTGAATGTTTGGTGAAAGTTACATTCACTGCTTCATAAACGTACCCCAAGGTGTGTCTGTATGACTTTGGGAAGGACATCGGAGTGCTATGGATGGGTCTATGTAAAGTGCTGCAGAACACGTCGTCTCTGTCAAAACCAAATCAAGTCCCCGCAGGATTCAGCTGTGCCGTTCACCCCCCCAGGCAGCGCACAGAAACTGGAGGGGGGAGAGAACACGGAAAAATCTTCACGTATGTGAGAATAAACTTCCACCCTCCCAGCGCTGCAGAATCCGTCTACTACTGCGCCACGCCCCCACCGCTGCTCGCTACAGGCGAAAAACAATGATCTCATATGCGGCCAGCCAGCATCGTAAACACTCAGCCATATGGAAGAGTCCCGGCTCCACCGGCACACATCACTCGGAGAGGAGGGGGAGGGGAGCCGGGGACAGGTCAGCACAGGTCGGGGCTGCGTTCTGCCGCTACGCCCTTTACCTGTGTGTCTCATCTCTCCAGGTCATGGTATAGCTAGTAGTAGTTAGTCATATTCAACTGGACTTGTTCTGTAATGGTCACCGTTCACCCGTCACTGTGCGGGAAACTATAACCCAATCACAATATTTATCATTACTTTATGGATAGACATTATTTCTCGGGTCCAATCCCAGAAGTCAATTACCTTAACATTAGAGGACGGACCACACCTGTATTCCATACTAACCCCCCCATCCCCCCCAGAGGACACTGCAGTTAGGGTGGTGCAGGGGACAGAGAACACTACAGTGGGGGGTGCAGGGGACAGAGGACACTATGGGGGTACAGAGGACACTACAGTGGGGGGGGTGCAGGGGAGAGAAAACACTATGGGGGGACAGAGGACACTACGGTGGAGGGTGCAGGGGACAGAGGACACTATGGGGGTACAGAGGACACTACAGTGGGGGGGGGGGGTGCAGGGGACAGAGGACACTATGGGGGTACAGAGGACACTACAGTGGGGGGGTGCAGGGGAGAGAGGACACTATGGGGGGACAGAGGACACTACGGTGGGGGGTGCAGGGGACAGAGGACACTATGGGGGTACAGAGGACACTACAGTGGGGGGGGGTGCAGGGGACACAGGACACTATGGGCGGACAGAGGACACTATAGTGGGGGATGCAGGGGACAGAGGACACTATGGGGGTACAGAGTACACTACAGTGGGGGGGTGCAAGGGACAGAGGACACTATGGGGGTACAGAGGACACTACAGTGGGGGTGCAGGGGACAGAGGACACTATGGGGGTACAGAGGACACTACAGTGTGGGGGATGCAGGGGACAGAGGACACTATGGGGGTACAGAGTACACTACAGTGGGGGGGTGCAAGGGACAGAGGACACTATGGGGGTACAGAGGACACTACAGTGGGGGTGCAGGGGACAGAGGACACTATGGGGGTACAGAGGACACTACAGTGTGGGGGTGCAGGGGACAGAGGACACTATGGGGGTACAGAGGACACTACAGAAGGGGGGTGGTGCAGGGGACAGAGGACATTATGGGGGTAAAGAGGACACTACAGTGGGGGGGGGGGTGCAGGGGATAGAGGACACTACAGTGGGGGGTGCAGGGGACAGAGGACACTATGGGGGTGCAGGGGACATTACAGTGGAGAGGGTGCAGGGCACAGAAGACACTATGGGGGTACAGGGGACACTACAGTGGGGGGGGTGAAGGGGACAGAGGACACTAGGGGGTACATACAAAGTACAATACCGTGGGGGTGCAGGGGGCAGAGAACACTATGGGGTACAGAGGACACTACAGTGGGGGGGGGTGCAGGAAACAGAGGACACTATGGGGCACAGAGGACACTACAGTGGGGGGGGGACAGAGGACACTATGGGGGTACAGAAGACACTACAATGGGGGTTGCAGAGGACAGAGGACACTAGGGGGTACAGACAGAGGACACTACAGTGAGGGGGGTGCAGGGGACAGAGGACACTATGGGGGTACAGAGGACACTACAGTGGAGGGGTGCAGGGGACAGAGGACACTATGGGGGTACAGAAAACACTACAGTGGGGGGTGCAGGGGACAGAGGACACTATGGGGGTACAGAGGACACTACAGTGGGGGGGTGCAGGGGACAGAGGACACTATTGGAGTACAGAGGACACTACATTGGGGGGGTGCAGGGGACAGAGGACACTATGGGGGTACAGGGGACACTACAGTGTTGGGGTGCAGGGGACAGAGGACACTATGGGGGTACAGACAGAGGACACTACAATGGCGGGGTGCAAGGGACAGAGAACAGTATGGGGGTAAAGAGGACACTACAGAAGGGGGGTGGTGCAGGGGACAGAGGACATTATAGGGGTAAAGAGGACACTACAGTGGGGGGGGGGGGTGCAGGGGACAGCGGACACTATGGGGTGCAGGGGACACTACAGTAGGGGGGTTGCAGGGGACAGAGGACACTATGGGGGGTACAGAGGACACTACAGTGGGGGGGCGGTGCAGGGGACAGAGGACACTATGGGGGTACAGAGGACACTACAGTGGGGGGGTGCAGGGGACAGAGGACACTATGGGGTACAGAGAACACTACAGTGGGGGGTGCAGGGGACAGAGTACACTATGGGGGTACAGAGGACACTACAGTGGGGGGTGCAGGGGACAGAGTACATTATGGGGGTACAGAGGACACTAAAGGGGGGTGCAGGGGACAGAGGATACTATGGGGGTACAGAGGAAACTACAGTGGGCGGTGCAGGGGACAGAGGACACTATGGGGGTACAGAGAAAACTACAGTGGGGGGGGTGCAGGGGACAGAGGACACTGCATTGGGGGCACAGGAAACTTGCTATGGGGGAAGGGGGGCAGAGGACACTATAGGAGTGATGTGAAGGGGGGACAGAGGACACTGCTATAGGGGGACCCTATTAGGGACCCCATCACCCCTGGATGCAGGGGCCCCTTCTCACTTGGGGACAGGACCCCTACTCATCTGGCGACAGGGACCCCATCACCCCTGGGGACAGGGACCACATCACCACTGGGGACAGGGACCACATCACCCCTAGGGACGGGAACCCCATCTCCAGACCATGCTGGCTGGCAAGGCTGGCCTCAGCCATCCTTGGATGCCAGGATGGGGGAGGGGGCAGTAAAATACGAATCCCCAGCAATACGCTGGGGATTTCTTCAGTGTTGACACAGGAAAAGATATAATAAAAAATTTACAAAAATGTGAGGGGTGTGCTCACTTTTGTGAGATACTGTATTTTGCGTGTATATATTATAATCAATACTTTTTTCAATTGGAATAAATGTATTCAATTTACAGTAACATTAACGTTAACAAAAAGATTACATAGTTATATAATCGATAGGGCTAAAAAAAAGACATGTCCATCCAGTTCAATCAATGGCCCCTTTCCCATGGGCGCTGTCCGGTCAGGTGGGGGGGATCAGTGAACAGGTCCCCTGCTGAATCGATGTAAAACAGGTCGGATTTTTGCTTTAGTGACATTTACAGTTTTTTCTGCATTTTAATTCCTGGAGTTTATCAGACCCGTGGACCCGTGTTGGATCTTTGGGCGGCTAGATGAAAGTACTTGCGTCCATTTATATCTGGCTACCTCCGATCTGTCTCATTTAGTCTTGGAAATGCTGAAAAGAACGCAAAGCTTTTCCATTTTTTTTTCTGCACCTGCATGCTAAGTGGATGTAAGGCCTGGTTCACACCTAAGCAGGTTGCAGTTTGCATATTCCAAGTGCATTTTGTGTTTTTTAATACTCGTTTTTGATCCATTGAAGTCTACGGAGCCAAAAAACAGAAGAAAGTCCCTGGCCCTTTCCATTAATTGCACAGATGTGAACGTGACCCATAGAAACCATGTTAAATGGACTGTAGTGTGTTTCTGCAAAACTGAAAACGCACTAAAAAATGCATAGGTGTGAACCAGGCCTAAATGGACGCAAGTTAATTTATAGCCACTTGCCCATAGATATACATGGAGCTTCCAATTAGGTCCACCTGGAAAACAGGTGGATCCGATCATGCCACTTGTGTGAAAAGGTTTTGAGACTTTACCAAACCCCCATAGCCCTTTATACAATGCCCCCTCAAGGAAGAAATCGAAAATAGTTATATAACTACAACTTAGAAAACAAAAATTATAAAAAAAGAACAATCTAAATGTTAAAAAGAGACTTGATGGACCATTGGTCTTCTTCTGCTATCATTCCTTATGTTTCTATCCAATAAGGCAGCAAAGACGGCACCGATCATAAGTCAAGTACATGTTAACCGATACATAGATTCTGAATGGTTGCTACAGGTCAGAGGTCTCCAAACTTTCTAAACAAAGGGCCAGTATACTATCCTTCAGACTTTAGGGGACCAGACCGTGGCCTTTGGAAGTAGAAAACGTCCCGACATCTTGGGTGTCAGAGAGAGGAATCGTGCCCCCATCGTTGGTGTCATTTGGTAGGAAGAACCATGCCCCATCGTTGGTGTCACTGGGAGAAACTGTGCCCCATCGTTGGTGAAATTTGGTGGGAAGAATCATGCCCCATCGTTGGTGTCACTGGGACAAACTGTGCCCCATCGTTGGTGTCATTGGGAGGAGTTATGCCCCTTTGTTGTTGCAAATGGGGAGAATTATGCACCAGTGTTGGTGTCAGAGCAGTGGTGACCACACCCCTAATCCATGCGCCCGGCCCCTAATCTACATGCAGAGCGCCGGATGCATAGATTTCAATCGTTTTTTTTATTTCTTATTTGAAGCACATGATTAGAACCCGAGGCTCTAATTGGCTTCAAAAAGAGTGAGCTCGGGGGAGCAGGGCACCCAGTTGTGTGACATAAGCAAATTTTTGTTCGGCTGATGTCTTCCTGCTTTTCCTCCTGGCCAATCAGGAAGCGGGGCTTAAGACCCGATTGGCCGAGAGGAGAAGCGACCATATTGCCGGGGGCAGAAGCACGGGGAAGCCGCCAAGGAGGGACGCAGAGGGAAAGCTGCCGAAGCTGCCTGCAACCTGGATGGAGTAAGTGCGGGGCTGGTGGGTGGACAGGCGAGCAATGGTTGGTGGGGGGGTCTTCGCCAATCGACCTAGCAACGGGGGGGGGGCTTGATAAATCGACTGCCTGAACAGGGGGGAGTCGCGTGGTTTGTTTGCCACCTGCTATAGGTGCTTTTCTCCCTGCTACTTCCAATGACCTAATAGAAAAACCTAAGTCATTGTTTATTTGCATGGGCAGAACTTGCTCTACACTCCTGTGACCTTTCTCTTCATACAATGTAGCAGATTTATTGATCTTAGTAAATAAACAAATATTCAGGAATCCTTGTGTTGATCTATAATATAAATATTGACACTGACTGATCTTTTTCTCTGAAATCACATAGTCTGTGCATTGATAGGAAGCCACCTTGTTTGTATCAGAATTAGATGAAGATACACAAGTGTTTTATCCAAGTACCAGCCATCCCTGATCTATAACAAGAAACAACCTTATACAAAAGTAATACCTGTAAAGACCGCAATGACAGGTCCACTTTAAAATGAAGGAACTTCTGGGGTTCCCCTAACAACAAATGCACACGACCTGATAATATGTAAGTTCACCCAGAGTTCTCATATCAACTTTTTTTTTTCTATTTCCCCGCTTAATAGTTAATAAATATTAATAAATTCATTAGTTAATTACTATAAATAATTAATAATATTAATAACCTAAATGAAATAAAATGTAGACATTAGTATTTAAGAAAGAACGAAATTACAAAGTCCAGTACAGCTTAATTCAGAAAGGTAAGTGATGAAACTATCAGAGGACAGTGGCAGGGAGCGGACTGAAGAGCTTACAATCTAAGAGTATGCATGGTCCCTAGTGAATGGATACAATGTGGCAATGGACGGCTGACAGATTCAGCCACACATAAGCATTACGATCCAGAGTTGCCATGTTCTGATATGTCCAACTCAATGTCACCCACCTAAAGTTCAACACCACGTTACAACCTGATTGTACAATCCTACATGGGTTGAAAAAAGACAGAAGTCCATCTACTGTAGTTCAACCAATAGAAAACATCTAAATGTATAAATAGAAAACCTCCATATACAGAATCCTCTACACGCCCAAAGGAAAGCAAAAAAAAAAAAAGCGAAAGTGGAGATTTACTTAAACTGGAACACCCAGAATGTAGTGCATCTGTGCATGGCAGCCAATCAGCTTCTAACATCAGTTTGTTCAGTTAAGCTTTGCCAATAAAACCTGGAAGCTCATTGGTTACTATGCAGAGCCGCACCAGATTTGCAGATCTCCCCCTAAAATCTTCTTTTTATCTGCCAACAATTATAATAGTGCAAGGGCCTGCCTGACTAGTTGCAAATGAATGTGAAAGTTTAGGTGTGTCCTCCAATTATAGAGTCTTGGTAGATCTAAAGTTGTTTGTGCAGAGGTTGTATGATCACATTCGGCGAGATTTACTAAATCTGGAGCGTGCAAAATCTGGTGCAGCTTTGCATAGAAACCAATCATCTCCCCCATTGTAATTTGTTTGGTGAGCCTAATCTATTAGGAAATGATTTACTAAAAAAGTTTAGAATCTTCACACAACAAACACTGACAAATTGTAGCTGTGCTTACTGCACCCCCCCCCCCCCCTCCCCCTTAAAGATGTAGGAGTATTATGTGTCAGCAAAGCTCCCCCTCCAAAAAAAAAACTGAGCGCTAATCTGCATGCTTAGTGCTAACCCCTATGCATAAATGCACCTATGCATAAATGCCCTGTACACATCTACACCCCCCCCAATCTCCCATATCCCTCCCTCCAAAATAATCACCTCTCCCAACACAAATCCTCTACTCCTAAAAATTACCCTCTGAGAACATATCTTCTTCTTCCTACTCCACTCCAATACCCCCCTCCTAGTGCAAATCCCCCCCCCCCCAATCCCCCCTCCTAGCACAAATCCCCCCTAACACAAATCCCCCTAAGTCACTAACTTGCCCCCCAAATTCCCCCTCCTACAACAATACTCAGCCCTACCACCCCCAAAACTCCCCCTCCAGCACAAATCCCCCCCAATCCCCCCTCCTAGCACAAGTCTTCCCCCCAACACAAATCCCCCTAAATCACTAACTTGCCCCCCAGATTCCCCCTCCTACAACAATACTTAACCCTACCCCCCCCCCAAACTCCCCCTTCCAACACAAATCCCCTCCTCCCCCAATCTCTTTGCGGTGCCCCCCCCCCCCTCCCCCCCACTTCACATGAGACCACAGTGCCCAGGGCAGCCATCCCTCCTGCCCACCCCTTGTCCCAGCCCTGGCTGCCCTCACTCTGGGGCTTGATTTGACTAAGTGCAAATAGACAGAGTTGCACTCTGCAAGGGCATTTGCTCCAGAGCTTAGTAAATAGGTGGAGGCTCTGCTGCCTTCCATCAACCAATTCCTTGCCAGCAAAAAATGCTGTTTTTTTGTTTTATCTTCCTTGCATGTGATTGGGTATTCTTTGCAAAGTCAAGCTTCACCTTGTTTACTAAGCTCTGCAGCAACTGCACTTGAAAGTGTACAGTCTGTTTGCTTTAGTAAATGAATCCCCCAGATGAAATAAACAAACAGGAATTTTCTTCTAACATGATTGGGTCATTGAAGTGAATATTCATTTTATTAAGTAAAAGTTCCCAAATTTCTTTAGTAACTATTATTTAAACCCCCCATTTAAACCCCCTATCCAATCAAACTGCAATTGAGTAAAAAAAAAATAATTGTGGGATGGTCCAGATCACAAAATTCGAATTGAACAAACCTATTGTCCACCCTTAAAAGAAAACAACGGGGTGGATTTACTTTGCGAGTGCAGTTGCTCCAGAGCTTAGTAAATGAAGTAAAAATTTTGCAAAGAACACCCAATCACATGCAAGGAAAATTTAAAAAAAACACATTTTTGCTTGCATATGATTGGATGATGGAGGTCAGCAGAGCATCCACCTATTTACTAAGCTCTGGAGCAAATGTCCTTGCAGTTGAAAATCCACAGTCTATTTGCCTTTAGTCAAATCAACCCCTTAGTGAACACAGCTACAATTTGTTGTGTGAAGACTCTTAACTTTTTAGCAAATCAACCCTAATGGGTTGGGCTCATCATTACAATCTGACCAATACCTAATTATAGGCAAGTAAAATAAAAAAAAAACAAAAACAGCATTTTTTTCTTGCATATGATTGGATGATGGAAGACAGCAGAACTTTCCCTTGTTTACCAAGCTTTGGAGCAACTGCTCTTGCAAAGTGCACAGTCTTTTTGCCTTTAGTAAATCAACTACAGATATACAATGCTACAACCTGCTAAGATGTAAATGAGACATTCTCATTGGATCCAATCAAACATCATCCAATTTTATGAACCACATACATGCAGATCTGTGTACAGTCTGCCCCATGTATGCTCTGATTGTAAGGTGTGTGGAGATGATCCTAAGTAGCAGTAAGTTAGAGGTGGAGGGAAGTTTTTGCTCAGCAGATGGCCTCCTCCATGCATTTTAATATGCTGTGGATAGCAGTGCTGCAGAGCTATTGAAATGTTAATAGAATTGTCTAAAGCAGGGAATCCCCCTGGACTGCACCCCATCCCCCCAACACCAGCTGGCATAACCCAGACAGGAGACCTGCAGCCACCCAACCAACACAGACCAGACAACCCCCCCCCCCCCACTGGCCACCACAGCCAGTCCCTGCATCCATACAGCATGCCAAGCACTGCACCCACCTTGTGCATCAAAGTTCACCCTGCTTCCTGCTTCCTTCTATTGGGAATTTCATGACTCCAGTGAGTGTGCAGCCCAGACAGTATATGTTGCAGGCTGTGTGTGGAAGCTGGGCTGTGATCTTTGGATGGCAGACACACAGATGGGGGGAATGATGAGAAAGGTGGTCCTGTGATATCATCAGATGCTCTCAGCTGTAGGCTGCACCCCTTCTGGATTGGAGCAATGCAGCATTACTAATATGACTCCATCTACAGCCATGCAGCTGCTGCAGCCTACCCTGGGCACCCAGACAATGCATTGTGCTAATCGATGGCCACCAGCCTCTCACATCACGTCATGCCTGCTGGTGGGTGACTGCAGTGAGAAGAACCCTTCCCTGGATGGACAGAGATGAGGAGGAGGTGGGCACTGCAGACTGGCTGCTTCTACTTACTGCCTGGCAGAGGAGGAGGAGGAGGAGGAGGATGAGGCGCTCCCTGGCTGCTGGATGCGGGAGACACGCTTGGATGGCTCTCAGCACATGGCAGGAACATGGGAGGCTGGATCTGCTCACCATACATATTCAAATGCAGCCAGCACAAAGGGGGCTCCGCACAATGGCACAGCTGCCAGCCTCACCTGCCACCCACAGCTCGCCCAGTCCAGCCCAGGTAAACAGCCGCCTCTCTCCTCCCTGCCCCTCCTCCTCCGATATCTATACTGAGCTGTGCTGAGGGGCTCTGCTATGTGCTGCCCCTCTCTGGGCATTATCTATAGGACTATCACATGTGCCCAGGGGCCCCAAGTCTGCCATGTGCCGCCCCTACCTGGGCATTAATCTATAGGACTATCACTGTGCCCAGGGGCCCCAAGTCTGCCATGTGCCGCCCCTACCTGGGCATTATCTAACTATCACTGTGCCCAGGGGCCCCAAAGTCTTCCATGTGCCGCTCCCTACCTGGGCATTATCTATAGGACTATCATTGTGCCCGGGGCCCCAAGTCTGCTATGTGTTGCCTCTCCTCTGGACATTGCCTGGGGGGTTTTGGGGGCTTTGGCTGTGCCCCGGGCTCTGATAGAAACAATAGGATCTTCTTGTCTTATAGAACAATAACCAGCCATATCCATTGCAACGTCCGTATGTCCTCCTCATCCTCACTCTGTCTATGCGTCTGTGTATTATCTATCTATCTATCTATCTATCTATCTATCTATCTATCTATCTATCTATCTATCTATCTATCTATCTATCTATCTATCTATTTTTAACCAATCCGTCCATCCATCTGACCTCCTTTTTATTTATCTTCTATCCATCCATTCTATATTACTCTCTCTCTCTCTCTCTCTCTCTCTAGCTATCATCCTATTCTTTCTTTCTTTCTTTCTTTCTTTTTCTTTCTTTCTTTCTTTCTTTCTTTCTTTCTTTCTTTCTTTCTTTCTTTCTTCTTTCTCTCTCTCTCTCTCTCTCTCTCTCTCTCTCTCTCTCTCTCTCTCTCTCTCTCTCTCTCTCTCTCTCTCCCCCCAAAGAAAAGGGCTAAGGTGTGACAAAAGAAGTACTTTACAGGTGTATGGTGATTTGTCCACATCTTTCTTGCTGTGTGTACCCATCCTGGATGTTAAGTGATGTATAATGTCCATCAATATGCAGTCTTGGTGTAAACCTATAAATAAATAATTTCTCTCTCCCTCTCTCACTCACAGATGTGTTAATTCCATTTCTCAGACTCTTCTTCATAAACTTCTCTCTTCTATTCCCCACCTTCCCCTCCCTTTCCTCTTCCTGGTGACACACATCATCCTCTTCCCTCCTCTCTTCTCTTATCCATTCTCTGCTCTCCTCCCAACTGTCACCTCCCTTACCTGACTTTTCTTCTCTGTTCTTCCATCTTTCCAGCTCTCTTTCCTCTGTCTGTCCTCTCTGTGCTCTCTGCTTTCTTCCTCCTCATCAGTGATTTCCTCCCACCCACACTTTCCAGTTTCCCCATCTCTCCCGTCTTCATTCCTCTCCAGGAATCCTCCTTATCTTTAGTTCCTATCACTCTTATTTCCACAATGTGCTCCCTCTTCACACCCCTTGCCCCATTTCCCCTTGCCTCCCCCTCTCCCTGCTTCTATCTATATTAGACTATATTATAATTCTAATCCTTCTAATTATCTCTTTATATTCTATCTCTTTTCTTATTGCAATTCCCACTTTTTTTTTATTTCCCTCCATCTGTCTCTCTGTAGATTCCTCTTTCTTTCTTTCTTTCTTTCTTTCTTTCTTTCTTTCTTCTTTCTTTCTTTCTTTCTTTCTTTCTTTCTTTCTTTCTTTCTTTCTTCTTCTTTCTTCTTCTTTCTTTTCTTTCTTCTCTCTCCAGTTCGTTCATACTTTTTCTTGCCCAGTTCTCTTCCTCCCTTCCTCTTTCTCCCCCTAAATAACAATGATTGAGATATATATATATATTATATACCTACCTAGATATCATCTTCTCTGTCTGTCTGTCTGTCTCTCTCTCTCACACACACACCTAATCTGCCTGGTTTTTGTTCATTATTTATTCTTTCCTTTCTATCATCTATTTTCCTCTATTTAATAATAATTCATCCTTCCCCCCCCCCCCCCTTTCTAATTATTACTGCATCTCTTTTTCTCCCTTCTCCCTCTATCTTTTTCTTCCTCTTTCTCTCCCTCCCCTATCTTTGAACACCTTCCTTCCTTCCATTCCTTCACTTTCATCTTCTCCTTCCTTCCTTCCTTCCTTCCTTCCTTCCTTCCTTCCTTCCTTCCTTCCTTCCTTCCTTCCTTCCTTCCTTCCTTCCTTCCTTCCTTCCTTCCTCCCTCCCTCCCTCCCTCCCTCCCTCCCTCCCCCCTTCCTCCCTCCCTTCCTTCCTTCCTTCCTTCCTTCCTTCCTTCCTTCCTTCCTTCCTTCCTTCCTTCCTTCCTTCTCCTTCCTTCCTTCCTTCCTTCCTTCCTTCCTTCCTTCCTTCCCCTCCTATTCCTCTTCCCCTCCTTATTTCCTTACTTCCTTCATTATGTAAATATGATATAACCCAATGGATCATAGTACTTACTGGGGTGGATTTACTTTTTTTTTTTGGATTTTTTTCTAGCACATGATTGGATGATGGAAGTCAGCAGAGCTTCTGCTCATTTACTTTGCAAAGTGCGCAGTGTATTAGCCTTTAGTAAATCAACCTTTTTTTTTTCTTTATAAAACATATCCACCTTTGACCACAAGTGTTGCCCACAGCCAGGAAGCAGATGGTGTATTTGATGGGAATAAAGAGCAGGACAGATGGGAGAGGTTTCAGGACCCTTCAATTGGTGTGACGCTTCCATTGTATTTACATTTCATCACTTTTACAGAATGAGCCGCAGTGTGAGCAGAATTAGTATTTCGGAGTACAGCCATACTGGGATTACCTACAGATGTCCCGTGTATTTCTTGATTTGACATTGAATGGGGAGTTTTTCAGGACCAGATCTTTCTTTCTCCATTTGTGTTCCCATAATTTCTCATTCCTGCTGAGATTACTTGGGCCACAAGTTATTGTGGCCCAAACAGTCAAGGTTCCTTCAAAATTTGTGTTCAGAGCAAACTGTAAGCTCATCCTTAGCAATGTCCATCAAACACCCTCAGGAGAACATTTGGGAGGCAGGGAGAAAACGTTGTCAGGAAGCTTCACCATGGTATCAGGACCAACGGGGATAATTTTATTGAAAGCTGAAGATTTAAAAATATTGAAAATTACATTTAGTGCCGGGGATGCCATATTCCATTGAAGAGGCTGATAGGACCAAAAGTTCTCTACAGATGTCTGGAATTGTGGTGCAAGAGCACGGGGGGTGGGGATCCTATTGCTATGGCTGCAATCAGAGAAATCTAAAAAAAAAAAATCGTAGTTGTGGAAGGTCATGGTTGAATGCAGAATAAAATTGTTACTTTTTTTATAACATAGTACAGATTAATGGGTTGTGTAATGATTGTTTCCATCTGAGCTTCTCCACAGATCTGGAATCCACCTTTAAAGCAAACATAATTATAGAGTATAGCAAATATGCAGCTCGTCTTCTGTCTGATGCAATCCGCTTCCTGGGGGGATTCCGGCAGCAGCTGCACATCAGACTGCGGAGCTCTCAGCATGCCCTGCCACGTGCCATCTATGTATGTAGAGCGGAATGGAGTCCAAATGGCAGCCAGGAAACCAGCATTTTCAGAAGGAGATCAGCAATAGAGGTCTTCATATTTTTCCCGTGACAGGTTCTCTTTAAAGCATATTTAAAACCCCTCCACGCCTAAGGGTAAAACAAATCTTAATGCCTAAGTACAATTTAGCAAAGTTTGACATGTGTTAGTAAAATTCGTACATATCGTCACAACTACTTTGTGCATCCAGGTGGATTGTACCACATTTTCAGGACAAATTGGTCTTTCATTTGGTGGTAAATTGTAATGGATATCTCCAGGGTTTTTATTATTTTTTTTGTATTATTATTGAAAGAAAACTGACCCAAAATAGTAAAAAAATGTATCCTTATATTTCTTGCTACTACTTTAACCAAAAAACAACCCAAAAATAAATTTGCCTACTACGATCTCAGCGATACCACATATGTATTTTGTAGTTGATGTTTGCACCCATAATATAGCACAGAAACAATAGTGCACATTTTATTTATTTTTTTTGTCCTACCGAAAACATGCTGACACTGACACTAATTATAAAAAAAAATAAATCCTACCCAAAATATACCTACCCTGACCTTGACCTTTGACCCTTACATGACCCAAACTCTAACCCTGGCACTGACCTAGATCAAACCTTGATCTACGTAATTTTTCTTTACTTTTTATTTTATTTTTTATTATTTCTTTACTTTATTTTTTACAGACACTTTTGTTTTCCTCTTTGCGAGGAAAGAGAAAGATACAATGTATCTTTCCTCTCCATTCACAGAGAGAGAAAAACACAGGGGTGGGCTTCACATCACAGTAACTGATCGCTGTGGCAGCCAGTCAGAGGATATCACAGCAATCTGGTGACCCAGAATCAGGAGTACCGGGTCCTGATCCTTAGTATGGGACCCAGGGCTCTCGCTGAGACCCCGTTCTCTGTGCTGGGAGCACGCTCTGTTGCACTCTCCCAGCACAATGGGAAATACGCATATATGCACCCCCAAGGAAAAAAAGCCCAGTGCAGTGCGGCCGCATATATGTGTTACGTTGGATACAGCGCAGGCCTTAATTGCAGGGAGGACGTCTATTGACAGAGCGCGGCGCGCTCTGTGATCACCGAGTCAATGAGACTCGACTCATCACAGATCGGAGTAAGGGGCTGATCCCCGGATTCTGACAGAGGGACATTGGTCCCAAACAGGGAGAGGCACTGCTGCTCTACAGTGCCCTCCAGTGCCATCTGCCAGTGTCCACCAGTGCCACCTACAGGTGCATATTAGTGCGGCCTACCAGGACCACCTACCAGTGCCCCCCAGTGCCACCTATTAATGCCCACCAGTGCCACCTATCAGTGCCCATCATCAGTACTGCCAACCAGTGGTCAGTTCCACCTATCAGTACTGCCTATCAGTGTCATCTACCAGTGCCCACCAGTGCCCATCAGTGCTCATCAGTGCCACCTATCAGTGCCACCCATCAGTGCCACCTATCAGTGCCACTCATCAGTGCCACCTCTCAGTGCCCACCAGTGCCATCTATCAGTGCCCATCAGTGCAGCCTATCAGTGCCCATCAGTGATGCTTCATCAGCGCACATCAATGAAGAAGAAACATTACCTGTTTTCAATATTTTATAACAAACTATGAAAGGTTTTTTTTCAAAATTTTCGGTCTTTTTTTGTTGTTGTTTTAAGCAAAAAATGAAAAACCCAGCAGTGATTAAATACCACCTATCAGTGCAGCCTATCAGTGCCACCTATCAGTACCCTTCAGTGCCACCCATCAGTGCCACCCATCAGTGCCCATCAGTGCTGCCTTATCAAAATTTTCAGTCTTTTTTTTGTTTTTTTAAGCAAAAAATGAAAAACCCAGCAGTGATTAAATGCCATCAAAAGAAAGCTCTATGTGTGAAAAAAATGATAAAAATTTAATTTGGGTACAGTGTTGCATGACTGCGCAATTGTCATTCAAAGTGTGACAGCGCTGAGAGCTGAAAATTGGCCTGGGCAGGAAGGGGGTGAAAGTGCCCGGTAAGCAAGTGGTTACATTTTGTTGAGAGTAGAAAATGGTGAAATCTGACCTCCGGGCTTCCCTTCAGTCTTGCAGAATTGTTCCGGTTCCTCTCCTGGACTGAAATGGCTTACTCTGATGATTTCACTGCACACTGTGAGCTTCTCACAATGTGCATAAGGCTACGTTCACACTGCTGACTTCGGCCAGTGTGAATTGTAGCGGCAGGAATCAGCACTTGTCCTTCTGGTAGATTTACGATTGCCCTCCTAGATTTGCGATACAGCACTACCTTATTTTAACTGACAATTGCGCGGTACTGGGACGCTGTACCCAAATAAAATTGATGTCCTTTTTTTTCCCACAAATAGAGCTTTCTTTTGGTGGTAATTGATCACCTCTGCGGTTTTTATTTTTTGCGTTCTAAACAAAGAACGACCAACAATTTTCAAATAATAAAACAATATTTTTTACTTTCTGCTATAAAACATATTAAAAAAAAATGTAAAAAATCGAATTTCTTCATCAATTTAGAGCAATATGTATCCTGCTGCATACTTTTAGTAAAAAAAATCCCAATCAGCGTATATTGATTGTTTTTCTCAAAAGTTATAGCGTCTACAAACTATGAGATAGATTTATTTATTTTTGGATTATTTTTTTTTTTACTAGTAATGGGGGCGATCAGTGACTTATAGCGGGGCTGCGATATTGTGGTGGACAAGTCAGACATCTAGCTGACACTTTTGACACTTTGTGGGAACCAGTGACACCAATACTGTGATCAGTGCTGAAAATATGCACTGTCACTGTACTAATGACACTGGCAGCCAAGAGGTTAACAGCAGGGACGATCAGAGGGTTAACTGTGTGCCTACCATAGTAGAAATTACAGAGTGCAGAGCACATGTGAACGAGTCCTTTTTTTTTTTTTTTTTTTAATATTTTATTTTATTTATTTTTTTTACATTTGTTGTTTTACATTGTTATTTATTTATTTTTTACATTTTTATTTATTTATTTTTTACATTTTTATTTATTTATTTATTTTACATTTTTAACTGCCCTTTTTGGGGGGCTTTGGTGAAATATCAGGGTTCTACACGGACCCCTGATGATCAACATGTAAGACTGAGAAAGAGACTGAGGACAGGATGGAGGCGCAGATACTAGAACTGATCCCCCTGCAGCGCAGCCGGAGGGAGAGAGAGGAGGAGAAGCTGGAAGCGCTGCAGGGGGAGAAACAAGAGGATCGGTATCTGCAATAAGGCAATACAGCCAGTCCTCCTGCTCACCAGGTGTCTGGGCCCCCACCCTTTGAATTAATAAAACATGGGCCTGGTACAGGAGGGCAGGCTGTACTGCCCTATTATTGGCTCTGGCGCACAGGGTGATTAGGGTGTGCCCAGGCACACCCGGCACACCCCTTGCATATGCCTATGGTGCCTAGCTAATGTTTCAGTGTGGTGGGGGAGGTGCTTTTACTAGAGGAAGGCATAGATCAGTGCCCCTGTTTTACAGGGACACAGGATCTAAGCCTTCAAAAAAAAACACATTTCCCTTCAATTAGTGAACTGCTGCATATTCAGACACTCTTTTCTTGAATGTCATGTAACTGATAGTAACAGTTTTTGTTTTATTTTAATGTGCAACGCCTTAATAAATATTTCACAACATACATGTAAAATTAATGGCGGATATGAGTTTAATGTGCAGAAGGAGATGGATTTTTATCAATGTGCTGGAAATGGGATGGAAATTTCCAGGGTTTTCAATTTTGAAAATTGTTTTTTAATTGGACAGACACTATGTTTAATTAAACAGATCTCACGTAAGCTTTACATGATACATTAGATGGTCAGAGACTGCAGACATACTACAGGAGATGGTCAGAGACTGCATACATGATACAAGAGATGGTCAGAGACTGCGGACATGATACAAGAGATGGTCAGAGACTGCAGACATGATACAAGAGATGGTCAAAGACTGCGGACATGATACAGGAGATGGTCAGAGACTGCGGACATGATAGAGGAGATGGTCAGAGACTGCGGACATGATACAAGAGATGGTCAGAGACTGCGGACATACCACAGGAGATGGTCAGAGACTGCAGACATGATACAAGAGATGGTCAGAGACTGCAGACATAATACAAGAGATGGTCAGAGACTGCGGACATGATACAGGAGATGGTCAGAGACTGCAGACATGATACAAGAGATGGTCAGAGACTGCGGACATGATACAGGAGATGGTCAGAGACTGCAGACCAGTGGCGGTGCATCCATAAGGGCGCAAGGGCACTGCCCCCTCTCTCCAGCCGCCCCTACTATCACCAATAGATAGATTTATGCATTGGCCAATCAGTCTGACGCCCTGCCTCCTGATTGGCAGGGAGGAAGGTTAGTGTGAAAATAGCGAAAATTTATTCGCTATCCTCACACAATTGGGTGGGATCAGGGCGCCCTGAGCCCACCCTATTTTGAAGCCTATTAGAGTCTCTGGCTCTTCAAAAGGTGCTTCAAAAAGTTTTCTATATTACAGGAGATGGTCAGAGACTGCAGACATACTACAGGAGATGGTCAGATACTGCAGACATACTACAGGAGATGTGAATATACTATAGCAGTTGGAGGCTGGGGACATGCTTCAGTAGACAGTCATAGACTGAAGACACATTTGATGACACTGCTGGAGATCACTGAAATGACAAAGCGATAAGGAAACACAGATTACTCTCTGCAGGAGCCCAGAGAGCTGCACAGACAATCCCAAAGGGCCACAGCTTGAGCACCGGGAGTGTTAAGGAACCAAAACAAAAAGCTTCTACTGAACTAGTTAGACGTCTTCTTTGAAATTCAGATCGGGTGTCACAGGGTAGTATAGAGCAGTATTGTCCGTAGGGTTTTCATTGCATTGCCTGCGTGTAGACAGAGTTCGTCCGTGGTCATCCACTACCATTTACTTTCTTCTATCATTGCTGTCAGTGGGATCAGCATTGTGAACACAAGGCCAGTGCAGCACATTATTTCCCAATGTCCTTGACTGTAAAACCAAACATGGCTTGGATGAAGAATCAACCCCATGGAACTCAACTGCCGCAATACAGTTCAGCTTTCTGTTATGGTGAATTCATTATTTTTGAAAACATTTTAACAATAGAAGCAATGTAACAAAAAGCACTCTGCTCGGAGCGTCACTGCATGGAATGCCAGCAAACACAAAGGATGTTTTGCTTGAAAAGCCATTTCAACCAAAATGTTTGTTTGTTTTTGGATATAGTAAAGAAGGTTTAAAGTAATATGTAATTCATGGGGTAGGCAACCCCTGGCACAGGTGCCACAAGTGGCACGCAAAGTCTCTTGTCGGCACGTGACTCCCTCCCCAGCAGCAGAGCAGCGCAGTGTCAGTGAGATACAGCGGGGGGGGGGGGTTACAGTGGTGGCACAGATGAGCAGGGGGGTACAGTGATCTGAGGTGAGAAGGTGCAAGAATTGGGGCTGATCTGAGGACTGGAGGTGCAGGAATTGGGGCTGATCTGAAGACTGGAGGTGCAGGAACTGGGGCTGATCTGAGGACTGGAGGTGTAGGAATTGGGGCTGATCTGAAGACTGGAGGTACAGGAATTGGGGATGATCTGAGGACTGGAGGTACAGGAATTGGGGCTGATCTGAAGACTGGAGGTGCAGGAATTGGGGCTGATCTGAGGACTGGAGGTGCAGGAATTGGGGATGATCTGAGGACTGGAGGTGCAGGAATTGGGGATGATCTGAGGACTGAAGGTGTAGGAATTGGGGCTGATCTGAAGACTGGAGGTGCAGGAATTGGGGCTGATCTGAAGACTGGAGGTGCAGGAATTGGGGCTGATCTGAAGACTGGAGGTGTAGGAATTGGGGCTGATCTGAAGACTGGAGGTACAGGAATTGGGGCTGATCTGAGGACTGGAGGTGCAGGAATTGGGGCTGATCTGAGGACTGGAGGTGCAGGAATTGGGGATGATCTGAGGACTGGAGGTGCAGGAATTGGGGATGATCTGAGGACTGGACGTCTAGGAATTGGGGCTGATCTGAGGACTGGAGGTGTAGGAATTGGGGCTGATCTGAGGACTGGAGGTGCAGGAATTGGGGCTGATCTGAAGACTGGAGGTGCAGGAATTGGGGCTGATCTGAAGACTGGAGGTGCAGGAATTGGGGCTGATCTGAGGACTGGAGGTGCAGGAATTGGGGCTGATCTGAAAACTGGAGGTGCAGGAATTAGGGCTGATCTGAAGACTGGAGGTGCAGGAATTGGGGCTGATCTGAAGATTGGAGGTGCAGGAATTGGGGCTGATCTGAGGACTGGAGGTGCAGGAATTGGGGCTGATCTGAAGACTGGAGGTGCGGGAATTGGGGCTGATCTGAAGACTGGAGGTGCAGGAATTGGGGCTGATCTGAGGACTGGAGGTGCAGGAATTGGGGCTGATCTGAAGACTGGAGGTGTAGGAATTGGGGCTGATCTGAAGACTGGAGGTGCAGGAATTGGGGATGATCTGAGGACTGGAGGTGCAGGAATTGGGGCTGATCTGAGGACTGGAGGTGCAGGAATTGGGGATGATCTGAGGACTGGAGGTGCAGGAATTGGGGATGATCTGAGGACTGGACGTGTAGGAATTGGGGCTGATCTGAAGACTGGAGGTGCAGAAATTGGGGCTGATCTGAAGACTGGAGGTGCAGAAATTGGGGCTGATCTGAGGACTGAAGGTGTAGGAATTAGGGCTGATCTGAAAACTGGAGGTGCAGGAATTAGGGCTGATCTGAAGACTGGAGGTGCAGGAATTGGGGCTGATCTGAAGACTGGAGGTGCAGAAATTGGGGCTGATCTGAGGACTGGAGGTGCAGGAATTGGGGCTGATCTGAAGACTGGAGGTGCAGGAATTGGGGCTGATCTGAAGACTGGAGGTGCAGGAATTGGGGATGATCTGAGGACTGGAGGTGCAGGAATTGGGGATGATCTGAGGACTGGAGGTGCAGGAATTGGGGATGATCGGAGGACTGGAGGTGCAGGAATTGGGGCTGATCTGAAGATTGGAGGTGCAGGAATTGGGGCTGATCTGAAGACTGGAGGTGCAGGAATTGGTGCTGATCTGAAGACTGGAGGTGCAGGAATTGGGGCTGATCTGAGGACTGGAGGTGCAGGAATTGGGGCTGATCTGAAAACTGGAGGTGCAGGAATTAGGGCTGATCTGAAGACTGGAGGTGCAGGAATTGGGGCTGATCTGAGGACTGGAGGTGCAGGAATTGGGGCTGATCTGAAGACTGGAGGTGCGGGAATTGGGGCTGATCTGAAGACTGGAGGTGCAGGAATTGGGGATGATCTGAGGACTGGAGGTGCAGGAATTGGGGCTGATCTGAGGACTGGAGGTGCAGGAATTGGGGCTGATCTGAAGACTGGAGGTGTAGGAATTGGGGCTGATCTCAGGAGTGGAGGTGCAGGAATTGGGGCTGATCTGAAGACTGGAGGTGTAGGAATTGGGGCTGATCTGAGGACTGGAGGTGCAGGAATTGGGGTTGATCTGAGGACTGGAGGTGCAGGAATTGGGGCTGATCTGAAGACTGGAGGTGCAGAAATTGGGGCTGATCTGAAGACTGGAGGTGCAGAAATTGGGGCTGATCTGAGGACTGAAGGTGTAGGAATTGGGGATGATCTGAGGACTGGAGGTGCAGGAATTGGGGCTGATCTGAAGACTGGAGGTGCAGGAATTGGGGCTGATCTGAAGACTGGAGGTGCAGAAATTGGGGCTGATCTGAAGACTGGAGGTGCAGAAATTGGGGCTGATCTGAGGACTGAAGGTGTAGGAATTAGGGCTGATCTGAAAACTGGAGGTGCAGGAATTAGGGCTGATCTGAAGACTGGAGGTGCAGGAATTGGGGCTGATCTGAAGACTGGAGGTGCAGGAATTGAGGCTGATCTGAGGACTGGAGGTGCAGGAATTGGGGATGATCTGAAGACTGGAGATGCAGGAATTGGGGCTGATCTGAAGACTGGAGGTGCAGGAATTGGGGCTGATCTGAAGACTGGAGGTACAGGAATTGGGGATGATCTGAGGACTGGAGGTACAGGAATTGGGGCTGATCTGAAGACTGGAGGTGCAGGAATTGGGGCTGATCTGAGGACTGGAGGTGCAGGAATTGGGGATGATCTGAGGACTGGAGGTGCAGGAATTGGGGATGATCTGAGGACTGAAGGTGTAGGAATTGGGGCTGATCTGAAGACTGGAGGTGCAGGAATTGGGGCTGATCTGAAGACTGGAGGTGCAGGAATTGGGGCTGATCTGAAGACTGGAGGTGTAGGAATTGGGGCTGATCTGAAGACTGGAGGTACAGGAATTGGGGCTGATCTGAGGACTGGAGGTGCAGGAATTGGGGCTGATCTGAGGACTGGAGGTGCAGGAATTGGGGATGATCTGAGGACTGGAGGTGCAGGAATTGGGGATGATCTGAGGACTGGACGTCTAGGAATTGGGGCTGATCTGAGGACTGGAGGTGTAGGAATTGGGGCTGATCTGAGGACTGGAGGTGCAGGAATTGGGGCTGATCTGAAGACTGGAGGTGCAGGAATTGGGGCTGATCTGAAGACTGGAGGTGCAGGAATTGGGGCTGATCTGAGGACTGGAGGTGCAGGAATTGGGGCTGATCTGAAAACTGGAGGTGCAGGAATTAGGGCTGATCTGAAGACTGGAGGTGCAGGAATTGGGGCTGATCTGAAGATTGGAGGTGCAGGAATTGGGGCTGATCTGAGGACTGGAGGTGCAGGAATTGGGGCTGATCTGAAGACTGGAGGTGCGGGAATTGGGGCTGATCTGAAGACTGGAGGTGCAGGAATTGGGGCTGATCTGAGGACTGGAGGTGCAGGAATTGGGGCTGATCTGAAGACTGGAGGTGTAGGAATTGGGGCTGATCTGAAGACTGGAGGTGCAGGAATTGGGGATGATCTGAGGACTGGAGGTGCAGGAATTGGGGCTGATCTGAGGACTGGAGGTGCAGGAATTGGGGATGATCTGAGGACTGGAGGTGCAGGAATTGGGGATGATCTGAGGACTGGACGTGTAGGAATTGGGGCTGATCTGAAGACTGGAGGTGCAGAAATTGGGGCTGATCTGAAGACTGGAGGTGCAGAAATTGGGGCTGATCTGAGGACTGAAGGTGTAGGAATTAGGGCTGATCTGAAAACTGGAGGTGCAGGAATTAGGGCTGATCTGAAGACTGGAGGTGCAGGAATTGGGGCTGATCTGAAGACTGGAGGTGCAGAAATTGGGGCTGATCTGAGGACTGGAGGTGCAGGAATTGGGGCTGATCTGAAGACTGGAGGTGCAGGAATTGGGGCTGATCTGAAGACTGGAGGTGCAGGAATTGGGGATGATCTGAGGACTGGAGGTGCAGGAATTGGGGATGATCTGAGGACTGGAGGTGCAGGAATTGGGGATGATCGGAGGACTGGAGGTGCAGGAATTGGGGCTGATCTGAAGATTGGAGGTGCAGGAATTGGGGCTGATCTGAAGACTGGAGGTGCAGGAATTGGTGCTGATCTGAAGACTGGAGGTGCAGGAATTGGGGCTGATCTGAGGACTGGAGGTGCAGGAATTGGGGCTGATCTGAAAACTGGAGGTGCAGGAATTAGGGCTGATCTGAAGACTGGAGGTGCAGGAATTGGGGCTGATCTGAGGACTGGAGGTGCAGGAATTGGGGCTGATCTGAAGACTGGAGGTGCGGGAATTGGGGCTGATCTGAAGACTGGAGGTGCAGGAATTGGGGATGATCTGAGGACTGGAGGTGCAGGAATTGGGGCTGATCTGAGGACTGGAGGTGCAGGAATTGGGGCTGATCTGAAGACTGGAGGTGTAGGAATTGGGGCTGATCTCAGGAGTGGAGGTGCAGGAATTGGGGCTGATCTGAAGACTGGAGGTGTAGGAATTGGGGCTGATCTGAGGACTGGAGGTGCAGGAATTGGGGTTGATCTGAGGACTGGAGGTGCAGGAATTGGGGCTGATCTGAAGACTGGAGGTGCAGAAATTGGGGCTGATCTGAAGACTGGAGGTGCAGAAATTGGGGCTGATCTGAGGACTGAAGGTGTAGGAATTGGGGATGATCTGAGGACTGGAGGTGCAGGAATTGGGGCTGATCTGAAGACTGGAGGTGCAGGAATTGGGGCTGATCTGAAGACTGGAGGTGCAGAAATTGGGGCTGATCTGAAGACTGGAGGTGCAGAAATTGGGGCTGATCTGAGGACTGAAGGTGTAGGAATTAGGGCTGATCTGAAAACTGGAGGTGCAGGAATTAGGGCTGATCTGAAGACTGGAGGTGCAGGAATTGGGGCTGATCTGAAGACTGGAGGTGCAGGAATTGAGGCTGATCTGAGGACTGGAGGTGCAGGAATTGGGGATGATCTGAAGACTGGAGATGCAGGAATTGGGGCTGATCTGAAGACTGGAGGTGCAGGAATTGGGGATGATCTGAGGACTGGAGGTGCAGGAATTGGGGATGATCTGAGGACTGGAGGTGCAGGAATTGGGGATGATCGGAGGACTGGAGGTGCAGGAATTGGGGCTGATCTGAAGACTGTGAAGACTGGAGGTGCAGGAATTGGGGCTGATCTGAGGCATGAGAGTGCAGGATGTAAATTTTCCACTATTACTGAAGTAGTTTACTTTATAAAAGATCCTTTTTGTGATTGAGAGTGTGAAGTTGACATTTTTTTGTTATTAAATCGGCACGCTTAATTTCTTGGAAAACATTTTTCGGCACACTGTGATCAAAAGGTGCCCTACCCTCGATCTACAGTTTTTTTCATTAAAGCTTCACCTGCTTTAACTTGAAGACCAGGTCTTTTCTGGCACCTTTTGTTTAAATCAGTATTTTTTTTTTGCTATATTTTTTTTACAAAAAAATTAGGGAATATATTGAGTTTTTTTTAAAGTGCATTTTTCCAAAAAAACAATTAAAAAATGGCTTTGCAAATACCGTGTGACATCAAAAATTGCAACAATCTGTATTTTATTCTGTACGGTCTCTGCAAAAAAAAAAAGTATATAATGTTTGGGGGGGGGGTTATATGTAATTTTCTAGCAAAAAATACTGATTTAAATTTGTAAACAAAAAGTGCCAGAAAAAGTCTGGTCTTCAAGTGGATATAAACACAATACATATATATAATATATATATATATATATATATATATATATATATATATATATATATATATATATATATATATATATATATATATATATATATATATATATATATATGTATGTATATATATATATATATATATATATATATATATATATATATATATATATATATATATATATATATATATATATAATATAAATATATATGTATATATATATATATATATATATATATATATATATATATATATATATATATATATATACATACATACATACATACATACATACATTTATATATATATATATTTATTTATTTTCCTGTTTTTATGTTAATAAATCCCAAACCAAAAACAAGCCAGACCAAAACATCGTAAAAAACGGACATAAACCATTTTTGGCAAAGTACCGCTACAATGCAACTCCTGACATGTGTCGCCCACCCACGGGCTTTAGTCACGGAGGTTCCATAACTAAGTGCTGTGGACGGGGCGAAACATGTCAGTGGGCGTGGCCTGAATGGAGTTAGGCTAATAGGCTATCACCTATTATACGCTTGGCTTGTATGGTGTGCGGTAGCTGAGATTTTTCTCTATTTGTTCTGTACAACATACGCTATATTACCAAAAGTATTGGGACGGCTGGCTTTTTCACGCACATGAACTTTAATGGCATCTCAGTCTTAGTCTGTAGGGTTCAATATTGAGTTGGCTCCGCCCTTTGCAACCATAACAGCTTCAACTCTTCTGGGAAGGCTGTCTACAAGGTTTAGGAGTGTGTCTATGGGAATGTTTGACCATTCTTCCAGAAGCACATTTGTGAGGTCAGGCACTGATATTGGACGAGAAGGCCTGGCTCACAGTCTCCACTCTAATTCATCCCAAAGGTGTTCTATCGGGTTGAGGTCAGGACTCTGTGCAGGCCAGTCAAGTTCCTCCACCCCAAACTCGCTCATCCATGTCTTTATGGACCTTGCTTTGTGCACTGGTGCGCAGTCATGTTGGAACAGCAAGGGGCCATCCCCAAACTGTTTCCACCAAGTTGGGAGCATGAAATTGTCCAAAATGTTTTGGTATGCTGACTCCTTAAGAGTTCCCTTCACTGGAGCTAAGGGGCCAAGCCCAACCCCCGAAAAACAATCCCACACCATAATCCCCCCTCCGCCAAATTATTTGGACCAGTGCACAACGCAAGTTCCATAAAGACATGGGTGAGCGAGTTCGGGGGGGAGGAACTTGACTGGCCTGCACACAACCCGATAGAATACCTTTGGGATGAATTAGAGCAGAGATTGCAAGCCAGGCCTTCTCATCCAACATCAGTGCCTGACCTCACAAATGGTCAAACATTCCCATAGACACACTCCTAAACCTTGTGGACAGCCTTCCCAGAAGAGTTGAAGCTGTTATAGCTGCAAAGGGTGGGCCAACTCAATATTGAACCCTACAGACCATTTATGTTGTTGAGATTAACTCGCTGTGAACGCTGATTGCGGTACCTTTAGACACCAGCGTGGCTACCAGCGGAGGATTCTGGGAACAGAATCTCCCAGCTGAATGCCAAGTAGCCTCTAAGAGGCGATGGGAGGGGCGGGTGATGGGATTTTCCCAGGTTTCACCTTGCTGTTGCCCCCTGCGGCTCTCGCCCTCCTCGCAGCACAGTGCAATAAAGAGATTTAGTTTGGCAGGCCAGATTTATGTGTTTGTTTTAATTAGCCACTTTGTACATTGCTGAGCAACCTCAATTACTCCTGTAGAGGAGTAAAAAAAAAAAAACGTATTATTAACGCTCGTCGAGGAGTTTTATTACGCCGTGAGTTTTATTACGCCGTGACAAGCGTACTATGTCACTTATCAGGTCTGCAGGCCGCCGCTCTGCCACGCCAGAGATACAGCCTTTCATTCCAATAATAATTACGCTTATCTGCATGCCGCGCAGCCTTCAGGAAAGCGAACGCACTTCAGCTGGGCAAATATACAGAGACGATCGGCTGAATATTAGCGGCGCTGCTTATCGTAACAATTATATAGACTGGGTGGAGTTAATGGAAGGCCGTAATTATTAACACAGGGAACATGGAAAGGTTGCTAGGTGCATGACTGCGACGCCAAACACAAAATGAAGGTGACGTCGTATGATGGCGGAGCATTGCAAATTAGACAGAATTTTAGCCAATAGATGAAGGAGAGATTTACTACGGGGGGCTGTTTACTGTAATCCGTTATTGCACGTGCCTGAACATGCAATAAAATAAATGGGCTTCCAAGGCACCCTAATACGCTGAAAAATGCACACGACCCCTTCTTTTTATAATGCGTTGTGTCTTGCTGAAAATCAGGTGTGTTGCTTTAGTGTGTTGGGTGCCGTTCAAAACGAACAACTCAGCAACGCATGCTATATGAGTTGGCGCAACATGCGTGGTGACGCAACATGCAAATGTGAATCTGGCCTAAAGGAGCAAAAAAGGTTCACATAGGACCTGTTTAACCACGACTGCATTCTGGTCAAGCGCGTTACCGAAACTCGTGGCAAAGCGTGTTCTATGCGTTACTTCAATGCAGTGCCATTCATTCTGAATTCTGATTCATTCCTCTAATGCCGCGTACACACGACCGGTTTAGCTGTCGGAATAAACTCCGAAGGTTTCTCAGACGGAACTCCGACGGAATTCCATTCAAGCGGTCTTGCCTACACACGATCAATCCAAAGTCCGACCAAAGTCCGACCGTCCAAAACGCGGTGACGTACAACGGGACTAGAAAAAGGAAGTTCAATAGCCAGTAGCCAATAGCTTCCGTCTCGTACTTGCTTCAGAGCATGCGTCGTTTTTGGTTCGCCAGAACAGCATACAGACGATCGGTTTTCCCGATAGGAATTGGTTCCGTCGGAAATATTTAGAGCATGTTCTTTTTCTAGGTCCGTCAGAATTTTCAAAAAAGGAAGTTCAATGAGGCACATACACGATCGAAATAGACGATGAAAAGCTGACTTTTTCTGTCGGACATTCCGCTCGTGTGTACGCGGCTTTACACTTCCTGAGACTGGAAAGTTTCATACTTACACTGGGATCACCATTGAGATTATTGTATATCGCTATCATATCTCCTCTCAAGTGTCTCTTCTCCAGGGAGAACAAATTTAGCGATTGCAGTTTTCAAACTACCGACGTTAGACTGATAGGCCCAAAGTGCCCTGGAACGGATCTCTGCCCTTTTTTGAATATTGGTAACCACATGGGCGTTTTGCCAATCAGCTGGTTCCAATCCTGTCAGTATGCTGTCCATGAAGATTAGGAATAACGGTCTAGCTATAACCTGACTAAGTTCTTTAAGGACTCTTGGGTGTAAGCCATCCGGTCCTGGTGATTTATTTACGTTAAGCTTCTCTAATCCTTTCCGGACTCAGGCCTCTGTTAGCCAAAAGGGTAGATCCTGTGGCGTGTTGCTATCAATTCTGTCTTGGTCGGTACACCCCTCCTTTACCTGTGTGAAGACTGAGGAGAGGAAAGCATTTAGTACAGCTGCCTTCTCCTTGTCCTCTGTAACCACCTCCCCTTCCTCGTCCTTTATGGGGCCTATGTGTGTTCTGTCCTCGCCTTTTTACTGTTAATATATTATAAAAACCCTTTCATGACTAAGCCTATTTCTGACATTTGGTGTTTACAAGTTAAAATCTGTATTATTTGCTAGAAAATTACTTAGAACCCCCAAACATTATGTATATTTTTTTTAGCAGAGAATATAGAGAATAAAATGGCGATGGTTGCATTATTTTATGTCACACGGTATTTGTGCAGCAGTCTTTTAAACGCAACTTTTTGGGGAAAAAGACACTTTCATGAATTTTAAAAAAACCAAACAGTAAAGTTAGCCCAATTTTTTTGTATAATGTGAAAGATGATGTTATGCCGAGTAAATAGATACCAAACATGTCATGCTTTAATATTTCTATGGGGTTTCTCTTGTTGCTTTCTAATTAGGGATGTGGTGACTGAGTACCTGTTATTTTCTCTGGAGATGTGGTTTTTTTTTTCATGCTTTAAAATTGCGCACACTCGTGGAATGGCAACAAACTACGGTACATAAAAATCTCCATAGGCAACATTTAAAAAAAAAAAAAACAGTTACCAGGTTAGAGTTACAGAGGAGGTCTAGTGCTAGAATTATTGCTCTCGCTCTGACGATTGCGGCGATACCTCACGTGTGTGATTTGAACACCGTTTACATATGCGGGCGTTACTTCCTTATGCATTTTCTTTGCTGTGCAAGCTCGTGGGGACGGAGGCGCTTTAAATTTTTTTTTTTTTTTATTTCATTTATTTTTATTTTTTTAAATTGTGTTTTTTTTTAAATAATTTTTAATCACTTTTATATATTTTTTAATCACTTTTTCTAAACATCCCTTGTGACAGTAATATGCGGTGACAGGTACTCTTTATGGAGGGATTGGGGGGTCTAAAAGACCCCAAACCCCTCCTTTGCACTTCAAAGTATTCAGATCGCCGAAAACTATGATTCTGAATACTGTATATTTTTTTTAAAACGGCGCCATTGGCAGCCGAGTAAACAGGAAGTGACGTTGTGACGTCACTTCCGTGTTTACAGAGAAAAGACTGGAACAAAGCCATTTCCGGCTTCATGGCAGTCTGTCTCTAGCCGCCGGAAGTGGCGGATCGAGGATTGGGTCTCCCAGTGGGATGGGAGGCTCGGTAAGAGCGGCGGAAGGCTGAGGGAGGGGGGGATGTCCCCTCCCGCTCCTCCGGGATAACAGCTGAGCAGCTTTTAGCCGCATTGGTTGTTATCCCTGGATAGCCGATCACCCGCTTTAAAAAACGGTACTGGGATGATGCCTGCAGCTGCGGGCATCATCCCAGTATAACCCCCAAAAGCCGAGGCCACATATCTGTGTACGCTCGGCGGCAAGGGGTTAAAAAACTTATTGGGATTATTTTTACTCTCCTACGCTATGTGTCTCTGATTGTGTTCTTACACCTCGCATTGCATAGCTTGTAGTGTTGGAATGCTGACAATGACCCCTTCACTTTGTACTTTTTAAAGTCCATTTTTTTGTCCTTCATATAACATTTTACGTTTTGGTTTAGCCACCCAGTTTTAACTTTTGTTCTTCTATATTGATTACCCCTTGGAATGCACTCAGTGGCATATTTGTTTAATATTTTCCTAAAGCATTACCATTTTTTCCTCTGTGTTCAATGCTTCAAGGATTTGGTCCCACCTAATATCCTGCATCATTGAGCGCAGTTTAGAAAAGTTGGCTCTTTTGAAATTTAGTGTTCTTGTACTCCCCTTGTGCCTCCCTTTCCTATGATTTATGAGGAATGTAATAATTCTATGGTCGCTAGTTCCCAAGTTGCCCCATATTTCCACATCTGCAATCAGATCTGTATTATTTTTAATTAAAAGATCTAGCAATGCCTTACTCCTAGTCGGGAAATCCACCAATTGGGACATGAAGTTGTCCTGTAGAACATATAAGAACATTTAAGAAATAGTGGGCCTTTAATGAGTGGGCTATCCCTTCCAGTCGATGTCGGGATAAAAGTCCCCCATTATGATGACATTACCCTGTCTTGCTGCCATTTCTACTTGTGAAGGGAGATCCAACTCCACCTCATCCCTCAGGTTAGGGGGCCTGTAACATACCCCCACTAGTAATTTCCAGCTTACTTCCACCCTTTGGAGTTCCACCCATACAGACTCCACCTCCCCCCCACCCCATCAGTGATGTCATTCTGCTCTTCTACCCGTAAATCATTCCTGATATATAGACACATCCCTCCCCCACTCCTACCCTCCCTGTCCCTCTGATACAAGGAATATCCCTGGATGTTTGCCAGCCAGTCATGTGAGCTGTCAACCAAGTTTTTGTTATTCCCATGGAGTCCACATCCTCCTCGTGTAATAGCAGCTCCGGTTCCTTCATTTTATTGACTAGGCTCCTGGCATTTGTGAACACTCCTCTGAGGTTGTATTGGTGCATATTTTTTTTTCCATATTCTTTCTCAGGCTTCGTTTTTGATTTGGTAACTCTTTAACCCCAGTATTAGATGTTATGGATATAATATCACTAATGTCTCCACTATTCCCCACTGTCCTATGCTCACTGCCGGTTATCTCTACCTATATACCCTCCCACCCAACACCTAGTTTAAAAGCCACTCCAACTTTGTGGCCATCTTGTTTCCCAATAGAGCTGTACCATCCCCATTAAGGTGCAGCCCGTCCTTACTAAAGAGCCGGAAACCGACTAAGAAGTCAGCCCAGTTCCCCAGGAACCCAAACCCCTCTTTCTTACACCAGTTGCTTGGCCACTTGTTCAGCTCCCTAATCTCCTGCTGTGTTTCTGGTGTGGCTCGAGGTACAGGGAGTATTTCACAGAAAACCACCTTGGAGGTCCTTCTTTATCATTATTTATTTATTTGTGTATTGTGTATGATGGAGTTTTTTGTTTTGGATATAGGTTTTTGATATGGATTCTGTCTTTTTTACATTAGTGAAACTATTTATATATGAGTGCTGCCAGCACTGGGGAGTACAGATCATTAAGGGAACCATGAATGCCAACATGTACTGTGACATACTGAAGCAGAGCATGATCCTCTCCCTTTGGAGACTGGGCCGCAGGGCAGTATTCCAACAGAACGACCCCAAACACACCTCCAAGACAACCACTGCCTTGCTAAAGAAGCTGAGGGTGAAGGTTATGGACTGGCCAAGCATGTCTCCAGACCTATTGAGCATCTGTGGGGCATCCTCAAACATCCACCACCTCCGGAGGAGTGGAAGAGGACTTCAGTGGCAACCTGTGAATCTCTGGTGAACTCCATGCCCAAGAGGGTTAAGGCAGTGTTGGAAAATGATGGTGGCCACACAAAATATAATGTGGGCCCATTTTGGACATTTTCACTTAGGGGTGTACTCACTTTTTTTTGGTTTGGGGCCATGCCGCATTAGCGGTAAAGTGCCGCTCATTTTAGCAGCGATTTACCGTCGTTTTAGTGGTGCTTTTTTTGCCCACTAGTGGGGTGCTTTTAACCCCTGCTAGCAGCCGAAGAAAAGGTTAAAACTGCCCATGTTGCAGCGCTTCTGAAGCGCTTTTCAGGCGCTTCAGAAGCGCTGCCCATGCATTCCAATGGCAAGGGCGGTTTAGGAGCGCTGCATACAGTGTTCCCAAATCGCCCTAAAGATGCTGCTTGCAGAACTTTTTTTCCCGTCCCGCAAGCACACCGCCCCGGTGTGAAAGCACTCAGGCTTTCACACTAGGGTGGCACGGGAAGCAGTTTTCAGGCACTTTACAGGCGCTATTTTTAGCGCTAAAAAGGCCTGAAAAACACCTTCAGTGTTAAAGTAGCCTTAAGGGTGGCAATGCTCAGCAATGTAGTGTAATCCCTCCTACACACGGTCAGATTTTCAGACGGAAAATGTTCGATGGGAGCTTTTTGACGGAAATTCCGACCGTGTGTAGGCTCCATCGGACATTCTCCATCGGAATTTCCGTTGCACAAAATTTAAGATCTGGATCTCAAATTTTCCCACAACAAAATCCTTTGTCGGAAATTCCGATCGTGTGTACACAATTCCGACGCACATGCTTGGAATCAAGCAGAAGAGCCGCATTGGCTATTGAACTTCATTATTCTCGTCTCTTCGTACGTGTTGTACGTCACCGCGTTCTTGACGTTCGCAATCTCCGACCGACTTTGTGTGACCGTGTGTATGCAAGACAAGTTTGATCCGACATCCGTCGGAAAAAAAAAACATGGATTTTGTTGTCGAAATGTGCGATCGTGTGTACAGGGCATAACACTTCCAGGTATTTATTGCCTCTAAGAGAGATCGCAGTACACCCCCTGACAAAGCCTTCATCTGCTTTCTAATCCAATGAATGAAAGGGGCGGGGCCAGGGACAGTCAGGCTAAGGAGGAAAGAGCTAGATAATGCTGGAAGTCCTCCAGCCAAGAAATGAGACAGGCTTTATGTGACTTGCTGCAGCTTCTAATGCACATTGTGAGAAGCTCACAGTGTGCAGTGAAATCAGAGTAAGCCATTTCAGACCAGGAGAGGAGACGGTGCAACTGTGCAAGACTGGAGGTGAGGGAGGAGTTCTGCTTTAAATGTCGCACAGGTCGTCTTTATTACAGGGAGAATTATAAGTGATGCAGTGACACTCAGTTTAAAAATAACGATGAGCAGCTATTGAGGGAATCGGTTCATCAACAGAGCAGTCTCAATTTCCTCGCAGCAGCCGTGCCGTCATCCCCCATACACGGAGAGCGGAATGAGATCAGCAAACGCTGCAATGAAAGCCATGCACTGGAGCTGCGACCTCTGACCTGCTTGGATTCCAGAGATGGGAGAAAATAAATCAGAATGCCTCCAGTGATGGTAAATGGGAGGGCCGGGGGGGGCGGAATAATTAGATTTTCTTTGTCCCAGAGGGACCTTGAAATACAAATTGGTCACGGCGGCGTGCCTGCTGTTGTGTCATTGGAATATATTCCATCCTATTGGAGGTTTATGGGACGGATTTTATACCATTGTCTATAAAATATCCCTGCATTATCAACAGAATCGATACAAAGATATAAACACTAACACATTCTAAAGGTCCCCATCAGCTTTACAATACAATGATAAAATGTATCAATGCCCAAAAAAATGATCTCCTACACCGACCAATGGAGTTCTATTGGTCATTAGATCAATTTATTTATTTATTTATTTATTTATTTATTTATTTATTTTAACTCTTTATTAAATTTTCAAAACTTTAACATTTCAGTAAAAGTAACAAGAGAGAAGAAAGGATACAAGTAGACATAATCTTATCTACATAATAAGATAAATAAATAAGCAAGGGTGGAAATACATTATACTAAAAGGAGACAAAAAGACAAGTAAAAACCACCTGGGCAAGGGAACAGCCTCACCCCCCCCCCAACCTCACCTATTTCCAATATTATAAAATTAATATTACACCTTAATTCCACTTTAATTCCACCCCTATTTCCCAAACCTCCCCTTTGAATAAGTGTGTGTGTTTTAATTCCTATATCGGGTTTATCAATCTTTTATTGCCTTTGGGTGATTTTAATTATTAAAATTAGTTATCTCTTTACTTCCACATTATCTAACATTTCCCTTTCCTTTTAGTTTATCTGTTCTGGTTGTTTTTATACTTTTTACACTTTATACAGGGGGACCTATTTTTTCCAGCCAGGGCCTCCACACCCTGTCAAATTCCTTGAGATTGCCTCTCTTTGTATACACTACTCTTTCTCTACATAGGGTCCTGATCCATTCTCTAACTGTAGGGGGCGCCTTCGATTGCCATCCCAAAGCAATCATTTTCCTAGCTTGAAACAAGCATCTCAAAATTGCTATAGTAGTACTCTTCCTCTCTCCCTGTTCCCTCCTATACCCCAGTATACATACTATAGGCTCCTTCTCTAATGTGGTTATTGGTCATGGTATTGATCACTCCTTCCCAATATTGGAACAGCTTGGGGCATCTCCACAACATATGTATGAGATCGCCAGTCCCCTGACATCTGGGGCATTTATCATCAGGTCTTTTCCCAAATTTAAATAACCGCTTGGGGGTATAATAAGCTCTATTTAGCAACATTAGGTGAGATATCTTCTGTGGGGGAGAGACCGATACCATCGGTCCCATTTCCAGGATTCTCCTCCACTGCTCCTGTCTTATTGCCCCTATGTCCTCTCCCCATCTTACCCTTTCAGTGTGGAGTTTCCCCTCACCGTTAACTTTTTTACTTATTTGCCCATATATTTCAGAAAGAGATCAATTTATATAACAGAATAGAAATTCTGTACAATGTATCATCCGAATACAGATCTGATGTATAATTAATACACTGAGGGCTGCTTCACAGCACATGCCCCGCCAAACACCCTGCAATGCGCTGCACAGTGCATTCTGCGCAGTAAAAACTGGTTGTCAAGAAGCGGGGCCGGGATGCCGGCTGCGGCGTCCTTAATAACCAGTGAGTCATTAGCTATCAATAGGCTTTCCCACTGACAGCTGAATAAAAAAAAATAAAAAAAATAAAAACATTTTTTTTTAAATGGTAAAAAAAGAAGCACCGTGGGGTACCCCCCCCCCAAATCCATACCAGACCCTTATCCGAGCATGCAGCCTGGCAGTTCCTGAACCATACCAGGCCACATGCCCTCAACATGCGGGGTGGGTGCTTTGGGGCAGGGGGGCTCTGCCCCCCCCACCCCTAAGCAGCTTGTCCCCATGTTGAAAAAAAAATTTCTGGTAAAAAAAGAAACACCATTGGAGCCCTCCACCCCAGTCCATACCAGAGCCCTCGGGGTATGGTATGGATTTTAAGGGGAACCCCACGCCTAAATATAAACAAAAACGGCGTGGGGTCCCCCTCAAGATCCATACCAGACCCTTATCCGAGCATGCAGCCTGACAGTTCCTGAACCATACCAGGCCACATGCCCTCAACATGCGGTGTGGGTGCTTTGGGACAGGGGGCTCTGCACCCCCCACCCCTAAGCACCTTGTCCCCATGTTGAAAAAAAATTGCCAGTAAAAAAAGAAACACAGTGGTCCCCCCCCAGTCCATACCAGACCCTTCAGGGTCTGGTATGGATTTTAAGGGGAACCCCACGCCTAAATGTAAAAAAAAACAGCGTGGGGTCCCCCCAAAATCCATACCAGACCCTTATCCAAGCATGCAGCCTGACAGTTTCTGAACCATACCAGGCCACATGCCCTCAACATGTGGGGTGGGTGCTTTGGGGCATGGGGGCTCTGCCCCCCACCCCTAAGCACCTTGTCCCCCTCCCCCCCAACCCTAAGCACCTTGTCCCCATGTTGAAAAAAAAATTCCGGTAAAAAAAGAAACACCGTGGGGTCCCTCCACCCCAGTCCATACCAGAACCTTCAGGGTATGGTATGGATTTTAAGGGGAACCCCACGCCTAAATGTAAACAAAAACGGCGTGGGGTCCCCGCCAAGATCCATACCAGACCCTTATCCAAGCATGCAGCCTGGCACTTCCTGAACCATACCAGGCCACATGCCCTCAACATGCGGGGTGGGTGCTTTGGGGCAGGGAGGCTCTGCCCCCCCCCACCCCTAAGCACCTTGTCCCCATGTTGAAAAAAATTTCCGGTAAAAAAAATGGTAAAAAAAGAAACACTGTGGGGTTCCTCCACCCCAGTCCATACCAGGACCTTCGGGGTATGGTATGGATTTAAGGGGAACCCCACGCCTAAATGTAAAAATAACCGACATGGCCCCCCCTAAAATCCATACCAGACCCTTATCCGAGCATGCAGCCAGACAGTTCCTGAACCATACCAGGCCACATGCCCTCAACATGCGGGGTGGGTGCTTTGGGGTGCCCCCCCACCCCTAAGTACCCCTAAGTACCTTGCCCCCATGTTGATGAGGACAAGGGTTTCTTCCCAACAACCCTGGGCTGAGGTTGTGGAGGTCTGCGTGCGGGGGGCTTATCGGAGCTTGAAAGCCCCCTTTAACAAGGGGGCCCCCAGATCCCGCCCCTCCCCTTATGTAAATGAGTATCGGGTATATAGTACCCCTACCCATTCACCAAAAAAGTGTCAAAAAGTAATAAAAACACAGAGAGTTTTTGACAATTCCTTTATTAAAAATAAAAAAACAATGCCCCCGATATAAATCTATTATCAATCACTTCGCCCACCGCACCCGAAAAAGATCACATAAAAAAAACGCTCTGCCTTCATTGACGGCCGACCACCCAATGCCTCTTCAGCCAATTGACAGTTCTTATATAGGTCAGCGACCCAGCATGCACTGGTCTGTGACGTCACAAGGGGGGCGGTATAGACTGGGGAGGACCCCACACTGTTTTTTTTCTTTCTTTCTTTTTTTTTTTTCAATAGCCGGATTCCGGCAATTGCAACTGCAAGTCAATTTAAATGTGATTTTTTTCTTTAGAAATGTAATTTTTTCTGCAGCATGGGCTATGCATACTACAGATCTACCACTTCACAGGCTGACTAAGGGAACCCCCAGGCACTATATTTTAACTAGAGCCTATATGTGGTGTTTTTTCAGACGTAAAATCATTTTTTTTTTTGCTATAAAATTACTTAGAACCCCCAAGCATTAAATATATTTTTTCAGACACCCTAGAGAAGAAAATGGCGGTCGTTGCAATACTTTATGTCACACCGTATTTGCGCAGCGGTCTTAGAAGCGCACCTTCTTTGGAAAAAATACACGTTTTTGAATTAAAAAATAAGACAACAGTAACGTTAGCCCATTTTTTTTTATATTGTGAAAGAGAATGTTACACCGAGTAAATTGATACCCAACATGTCCCGCTTCAAAATTGCGCCCGCTCGTGTAATGGCGACAAACTTTGACCCTTAAAAAATCTCCATAGGTGACTTTTAAAAATCTCTGCTGGAATTATTGCTCTCACTCTAACGATTGCGGCGATACCTATTATGTGTTTTTTTGTCTTATTTATTTTACCTTTTATTTTATATTTTTACACTGTTCTTTTAAAAAAAAAATTGGGTCACTTTTATTCCTAATACAAGGAATGTAAACATCCTTTGTAATAGAAAAAAAAGTATGACAGGACCTCTTAAAATGGGGTCAAAAAGACCTCAGATCTCATATTTACACAAAAATGCAATTAAAAAAAAAAAATTAAATGTCATTTGAAAAAAAAAAAAAAAGTCCCTTAAAGAGCTGTGGGCGGAAGCCACGTTTTGACATTGCGTCTGCCCTGCAATGATATGGGGATGGGTGAACACCGTTTTCATATTAGGGCGCGACTTACATATGCGTTCGCTTCTGTGTGCGAGCTCGGCGGGACGGGGCCCTTTAAATTTTTTTTCTTATTTATTTTACTTTTTAGTTTTTAGTTTTACACTGTCCTTTATAAAAAAAAAAATGGGTCACTTTTATTCCTATTACAAGGCATCTAAACATCCCTTGTATAATAAGCAAAAGACAATATATGGGACTTATAATATATATATAATATAATATAAGGGTGCTTATTACTACAGATACATATGCCACAGTAATTATAAAAATTATATTTTTATTTCAATGAAAAAAAACATGAATAAAAAAATTCTTTTTTTATGAATAAAAAGTCACCCCTTGTAATAGAAAAAAAGCATGACAGGACCTCTTAAATGTGAGATCTGGGGTCAAAAAGACATCAGAACTCAAACTTACACCGGAATGTAATAAAAAAATTAAAAAAAAATAATTAATTTTTTTTTTGCAAAAAAAAAAAAATTCACCTTCAAGACCATTGGGCGTAAGTGACGTTTGACATTGTTTCCGTCATCCAATGTCATAGAGCCGAATGGGGGCCATCTTTTCCTCACTCGGCATCCAGCCTCACAGGGGAAAGGACGCGATCGTCTCCGCCACTTCCAACGGCTCCGGTAAGCGGCGGAGACGACCGGAGCATGGCAGGAATGCGCCAGATCTTGCAGTGAATGCGCCGCAGAGACCATTTTTATCTGAAAGAGAACCGTCCGCCGTTGAAGAGGATACCAGGGTTATGGCAGCTATCTGCTGCCATAACCCCGGTATTCTACGTCAAAGTACCGACGTACAAAGGCGGCGGGTGGTCTGCAAGTGGTTAAGGAATTTTTCATTTCTATTGTTGCAAAGCATCATTAAAATCACTGCTCCTGAAAAAACGATTGTTTTAAAAAAAAAAAAATGGTTGCATTGATACATGTCCCCCAGGGCAGTACCTGGACCCCCGTACCCCTTGTATGGCCAATGATTTGCATCAAAAATAAGCCTTCAAAAATGGTCACTTTTGCTTGGCCCATCTCTATCAGTAAACAAAGTGGGGGACCTTTAACATTGTCTTCCACATTTAATGCCATTTTAAGATCTCTACCTCAGCGTTTTCACAATTCCCACCTTCATCCATGGAAATCAAAGGATTAACATTTATGAAGCTTTCCTGCCACCAAGGATGGGATTATGTAACTATAACAGGGCGGTTCCACAATTTTCACACCACCCATCCTATTTTTGGACAACAACATCTGCCCTTCCATGGTGATTAGAACAAGGTGTTGGTGCAACCTGTTTGGATATAAAAATAGTTTTCCAGACACTCATTAGAACTAGTGATGAGCTTGGCTTTGTTCCAAACACAAGTTTATCTGAACCTGGAAGTAGGCTGACACTGCAGGGCCACTGAGCTGTGGGTGGAGGGAAATACACAAAGAGTTGGCGATGCTCATGACATCATTGACCTTACATGGACACATGGCCATATTAGGTCCACGATGTTATAAGGATCTAAGCCCTTTTGTATATGTGCAGCTGCTGCCCTGGAATCTCTTACCTGTAGCTCATTGGCCCAGCAGTGACAGCCAACTTCCAGGTCCGGACCCAACTTCCAGGTCCCTACTTAGAACTGAAGAAGAAGAGGCTTGGACAATCCATGAAACTTCCTTCAACATTCAGTTGAATGTGACCAACTATTACTAGATATACTGTACCATGACCTGGGTACATGAGAACCTTCACAGACATACAAAACCTAATATTACTAGATGTTGGAAGCCCCCCACGCCACTCGTAGTTACTGAGATCACTGGAAATGTTAATAACCAGTGTGCCACGGAATGTTGGCATTAAGGCCTCATTCACATGGACATACCTATCTATAGACACTTGCGAAGGGCTGTATTTGCCCACATGGGACACAGAGGTGTTCTGTGCATCTACATGCAGACAGTCCCAATCTCAGAGCCACTGTTAGGAGGTTAGGGGTGTGTCCCCGGACACAGACAGTTAGTGTTCAGGGACATGCGCAGGCACTGCTGTCCAATTGGGTCCAGTGCCCTTTGGGGCCCCCTACTAAGATCATAATCTCAGGTATGGGGGACGCCACTTTTTTTTTAACCACTTCAATACTGCTGTCACACTTTGAATGACTATTGTTCGGTCATGCAATGCTGTACCCAAACATCGTTTTTATCAATATTCATCGTTTTTATCAATATTTTTAGATAGATAGAGCTTTCTTTTGGTGGTATTTAATCACCATTGGGGTTTTTATCTTTTGCTAAACAAACACAAAAAGTCCAACAGTTTTGAAAAAAAAAAAGGTTTTCTTAAAGCGGAGTTCCACCCAAAAATGGAACTTCCGCTTTAAGTGTTGGTGACCCCTTGACATGCCACATTTGGCATGTCATTGTTTTGGGGGGGGGGGGAGTACCATGTTTTTACTGGCACCCAGCTCCCACTTCCTCCGCTGGCACTGTGGTGCCGGTAGGAAAATCACCTCTTCCCCCCTCCCTCCCTGCAATCTTCTGGGACACGTCACAGGTCCCAGAAGATTGCCCGGCCATTCAGAGCGAACAGCGTGTCTTGCGCATGCGCAGTGTGCGCCCAGTTGTGAAGCCACAGCCGGGCGCCCACAGTGACAATGCCGGCGCCGCGGGGAGGAGGGGGAGAGGAGCTGGGGCTTCGTACGCCTGCATCGCTGGATCGTAGGACAGGTAAGTGTCTGATTATTAAAAGTCAGCAGCTACACTTTTTGTAGCTGCTGACTTTTATATGGGTGGAACTCCGCTTTAAGTAATTTTTCTCCTTGCCCTAATGTGCACTGATGAGGCCACACTGATGAGCACTGATGAGGCGGCACTAATATGCAGCACTGATGTGCACTGACAGGTAGACATGTGCAGTTTTGTTCCGAATTCCTTTTTTAACAAATTTTGATAAACTAGTTAATTATATATAATATCCAAATTAACGAATACCCCTTTTTCAAATTTTTCCGAATATTCGTAAATTTGAATAGTTGAAAAATTTCTAAATTCATAAATACTTAAATACGGAAATTCAAAAATTCGTAAATTTGAAAATTCGGAATTTCGAAAATTCGGAATTTAGAAATTCGAAAACCCGAAAATTCAAAAATCTGAAATAATAGCTAACTAATAATAACTTAACTATTACTATCTATGAAATTATAGGTATTGGAATTTCCTTTCAAATTTGGCTATTGGTGAACGTAACGAATACAAATTTATCCGAAATTACGAATTATCTGAAATAACGAATGCCTTATCTAAACAGATGGAACGTAACAAATTAATAATAATACATAACAATCATAATTATTATAAAAACATTTTACTATTATTAATATTTATTCATAATTCATTCTGTTCCATTTGTTTAGATGCGGCATTCCTTATTTCGGTAATTAGTAACTCCGGTTAAATTCGTGTTTGTTACGTTCACTAACAATTTGAAAGGAAATTCCAAAACCTATAATTTAATAGTTAGTTATTATTAGTTAGTTAGTTATTATTTCGAATTTTGGGATTTTCGTTCTTTCGAATTTTCGGATTTTCTTTCTCATTTTCAGATTTTCGAATTTTCAGATTTTCGAATTTTCAGATTTTCGAATTTACTAATTTTCAAATTTACGAATTTTCGAATTTACGAATGTGGCCTCCATCATCCATCATTGGAAGAAGTTTGGAACCACCAGGACTCTGCCAAGAGTGGGCCACCCGGTCAAACTGGGCGATTGGGAGAGAAGAACCCTAATCAGGGAGGTGACCAAGAACCCGATGGTCACTCTGACAGAGCTCTGTGGAGAGAGGAGAACCTTCCAGAAGAACAACCATCTCTGCAGCACTCTACCAATCAGGCCTGTATGGCAGAGTGACCAGACGGAAGCCACTCCTTAGTAAAAGGAACATGACAACCCGCCTGGAGGTTGCCAAAAGACACCTGAAGGACTCTCAGACCATGAGAAACAAAATTCTCTAGTGTGATGAAACAAATATTGAACTCTTTGGCCTGAATGGCAAGCGTCAAGTCTGGAGGAAACCAGGCACCGCTCATCACCTGGCCAATACCATCCCTACAGTAAAGCATGGTGGTGGCTGCATCATGCTGTGGGGATATTTTTCAGCGGCAGGAACTGGGAGACCAGTCAGGATCGAGGGAAAATGAATGCAGCAATGTACAGAGACATGCTTGATGAAAACCTGCCCCAGAGCGCTCTGGACCTCAGACTGGGACAAAGGTTCAAAGCTTCCAACAGGACAATGACTCTAAGCACACAGCCAAGATAACAAAGCAGTGGCCATGGGAAGACTCTGTGAATGTCCTTGAGTGGCCAAGCCAGAGCCCAGACTTCAACCCGATTGAAAATCTCTGGAGAGATCTGAAAATGACTGTGCACCGACGCTCCCCATCCAATCTGATGGAGCTTGAGAGGTCCTGTAAAGAAGAATGGGAGAAACTGCCCAAAAATAGGTGTGCCCAGATTGTAGCATCATACTCAAAAAGACTGGAGGCTGTAATTGGTGCCAAAGCAGCTTCACCAAAGTATTGAGCAAAGGCTGTGAATACTTATATACATGGGATTGTTCTCCTTTTTTATTTTTAATTAATTTGCAAAGATTTCAAACAAACGTCTTTCACGTTGTCATTATGGGGTATTATTTGTAGAATTTTGAGGAAAATAATGAATATATTCCATTTTAAAATAAGGCTGTAACATAACAAAAATGTGGAAAAAGTGAAGCGCTGTGAATACTTTCCGGATGCTCTGTATGTTACCTGCCTTTCTAGGTTGTTGTTTATTGTATATTTTCTTATCTGAATGACTTGTATTTAGCTGGATAATTATTGTCCTCATTATGATATACTCCTCTGTTGTGCTGGTGATAACTGAGATGTTGTTGACATTTTTTGGATTATTATTATTATAATAATTTTCTATAAAAATATTGGAAACGAATTTCGTCCAGTGGCTGTCCGTGCAGCTGCTGAGCCCCAATAGGCATGATGGGTTCTACCTGCATGCACAGAACACCTCATCAATCATGTTGCGGTTGCAGCCTGGTGGGCTTTCGGTGATTAACCCAGGTGGTGAGATTGCGACATATCACCTGTCCGATGCCTTTGAAAAGTGAGCCACTGCAGATCACTTTTCAGAGGGGCAGCAATGATGGCCCTTCCTGTCCCATGCCGAGTTTATGGAAAGGCATCGTTATCAACCTAGGAAGGTAAGTGTGTTAGTGCTACAGAACACCCCTTTCCTTCTATAGTAATTTATAAGAATCCACCCAAGAAGGCCCATATGTTACCAACATCCCGTTGTAAACATATTATATACAAAGTACCCCCCAAGGGAATACTAGGGACTACAGAGCACCTCCCCATCTGTGTTATAGAGGATAGGGTATTATATATGAAGTACCCCGCAAGGAACTACTAGGGACTTTATAGGCAACTGAACAAATTAAGTAGAAAAGATAAACTTTTATTACTTTAAAAAATATATTTTTTATTTATTTTTTCTACTTAATTTGTTCATCGGTTGCCTATAAAGTCCCTAGTAGTTCCTTGCGGGGTACTTCGTATATAATACCCTATCCTCTATAACACAGAGGGGGAGGTGCTCTGTAGTCCAGGCAGAGCTGATAAGATTGCTTGATCTAACACTACAAAGTGAACAGGACAGCGCTCAATTTCTGGCAGGATCAACAAGTATTTTTTTTAAAAAACTTTTTAACTTATCAAACAGATATAATAAAAAAAAAACACTTTCAGTGGTAAAGTTGGGTGGAGTGGCTTACCGGCACTGTGTGTGCCTGTGGACGCATACAGCCCGGCTCAGAACAATCTTTATGTGGAGCAACAATTATTTTTTTTTTCAGATCCTCAGAGAGTTCTTTGCCATGAGGTGCCATGTTGAATATCCAGTGACCAGTATGAGAGAGTGAGGGCGATAACACCAAATTTAACACACCTGCTCCCCATTCACACCTGAGACCTTGTAACACTAACGAGTCACATGACACCGGGGTGGGAAAAAGGCTAACTGGGCCCAATTTGGACATTTTCACTTAGGGGTGTACTCACTTTTGTTGCCAGCGGTTTAGACATTAATGGCTGTGTGTTGAGTTATTTTGAGGGGGCAGCAAATTTACACTGTTATACAAGCTGTACACTCACTACTTTACATTGTAGCAAAGTGTCATTTCTTCAGTGTTGTCACATGAAAAGATAGAATAAAATATTTACAAAAATGTGAGGGGTGTACTTACTTTTGTGAGATACGGTAGGTGTTTAAAGGCGTTTAGCATCAGGGGCGTTTAGAAGCAGGAAAAAAAAACCAACCATTATTTGCACAGGAGAGGAGTGTTATGGCACAAATAACGCCCAACGTGCCTAAAATGCTCTTGAACGCATTTAGCACTTGAGTATTCATTCCGATGGGCAGAATAAATGAATATTAATTTCTGGCCAATGGAATGAATGAATGCTCAAACGCTTGATGCGCCTAAACGTATTTTCCGAACGCAGCTCATCTTCTCCAGGCAGGAGAAAAGGCTTTTAGAAGGCTGGGAAAAATCCTTGTGTACAATACGACACAGAGATTAGGTCCCCTACGTCTTGTATTTGTACTATAGAATGCATTTTTTTTTTTTTTTTGTTAACATACATCAGGATTTAGTACGGCAATTCCATCTGTGTGCCGGTGGCAGGGCTCAGCCGGTGGCGCGTTGCGGTGAGTCATTCTGCAGGTTTATGACAAGTCATGCAAGTCGTTTAAATGGGGAGAACCTTCAATAGAAGATGAATTCTCCTGACAGCCGTGAGTCATCTGTGTACACCATAAAAATGCTGATCTCGTCCAATTACTGTATATATTATCACATTACAAGCTTACGGGAAGATTGTATAATGTGTGTATCTGTAATAGAATATACCGGTCATCAAGATTCCTCTTCATTCCTCCAGTGTGGCATCACCAAAAATGATTAGCACCCTTCAAGGGTTGGTCCATTCATAGGTTGAGGCATAGATGAAGTTTAAGGGCTTGCTCACACCAGGTGCCGTGGGGGGGCGCGTTTATAATCAAACACTCTGTCTTTTGTACTTTTATTGGCACTACCATTCATCTGGCGAACACACGCATTTGCGCCCACCAAAATGCAGGGTACTGCAGCACTTTGGTGTGGCATGATTTTAACCACTTCAATTCCGGACACTTCCACCCCCTTCCTGCCCAGGCCAATTTTTCAGCTTTCAGCGCTCTCACACTTTGAATGACAATTGCGCGGTCATGCAACACTGTACCCATATGACTTTTTTATTATTGTTTTTTTTTTAGACAGATAGCGCTTTCTTTTTGGTTGTATTTAATCATCACTGGGTTTTTATTTTTTGCTAAACATGCAAAAAAAGCCAGAAATTAAAAAAAAAAAAAAAAAAAGTTTTTCTTAGTTTCCGTTATAAAATTTTGCACGTAAGTAATTTTATTTCTCCACTTTTGTGCAATGCTGAGGCTGCCCTGATGGGCACTGATAGGCTGCACTGATAGGCACTAATTAAGATGCACTGATGGGCACTAATGAGGCTGCCCTGATGGGCACTGATAGGCTGCACTGATGGGCACTAATGAAGATGCACTGATGGGCACTAATGAGGCTGCCCTGATGGGTACTGATGAGGCGGCCCTGATGGGTACTGATGAGGCTGCATTGATGAGGTGGCACTGATGGGCACTGACAAGGCTGCACTGAAGGGCACTGATGAGGCGGCACTAATGGGCAAAGTGAAAAAAAGGGTGTGGAAGGTGTGTGATATAACGCATGAATCAAAGTGATTGATTTATTCATAGACAAAGTAGATAAATACAAAGAAATTACTACAAATTCATTAAAATGGGTTACAAGATATTCATTAAAAATTAATAATTAATTATGCCCATGCAAGGGCAAATGCTCAAGGTACTGTAGGTACTAATGGGCACTGATGTATACTGATGAGGCTGCACTGATAGGCACTGATGAGGGTCCACTGATAAGGCGACAGTGATGAGGCGGCACTGATGGAGACTGATAGGCAGCACTGTAGAGCTGCACTGATTGGCACTGGTGGGGCTGCACTGATAACCAGCGGAATTTACCAGTGTAAATAGCGTGCTGACAGCCTTGCGGGTTATCACCACTCCTTTCCTCACACAGCATGAGAGGAAAGGACTGCCGATAACTGGTTGATTGGTGATTGGACACAGCTGACCACATGGCAAAGGGCCGCTGTGATTGGCCTTTACCGCAAACTGTAATCAGCTGTGTCTGAAGGGCACAGCAGTAACAGAGCACACCCGATGCGCGGCCCAGGGGACACCCTCCCAGAAATATAATACAGCGCTGTAGCCATCTTTGAAAGCCGTCCATTGAAATTACCTGGATGCCCTAAAACGCGATGTGCAGGAACGCACAGGACCGAGCATGCGCACTCAGGTGTACCTCCTGGTGTGAATAAACCCTAAACCCAAGATCAAAAATGTAATATATTGCAGTTTACCAATCATCAGATGTGGTGGCTGCATTTGTTTTTCCTAGGCTTTTTCCCCCCTCTGTTTTAACCTGGTGATCTGGCCAATAACACACCTCCTGTATTAGAGCGCCCCCCCTACACTACCTAAGGAGTCTAAGGAGGTAAGTCAATGCATAAAGGGGCATTGGACAGAACAGGGACTTCCTAGCTGGCTGTCAGAAACCATGAAATCAGGCCGAGACAGAAGTACAGTTAAATCACACGTGTTCAATAATAAAAGTAAAAAGAACAAACGTAGTCAAAACATAGCCAAAGTTCACTAACCGGAACAGATAGTCAGCCAAGCCAGAAGTCAGGGATCAATGTAGTGGAACAGCAAGCAGGATCTGCAGCCAGAAGGGATGTCAGCAAAGCAAGTCTTTAAACAGGAACGCAGGAGAATGTCTCTGTGATGTTGACCAAGGCGAAGGCAGAGATCCTCTGGGCTGAAAATAAAGTAAACAGGACTGACGAGCAGGATATCATCAACAGCTGAGTAACTGTGGAGAGAGATAGGAGCTGGCAATTAGCCGACAGCTGAGCGGCCAGCTCAGAGAAGGAAGGGCTGAGCCCAGCCCTGACACTGGCATCTATGCAGTCCATGCATTGGAGGAGATTTACTAAACCTGGAGTGTGCAGAATGTGGAGCAGCTGTGCATGGTGGCCAATCAGCTTCTACAGTAACATTAGCTTGTTCAATTAAGCTTTGACAAAAAAAAAAAAAAACTGGAAGCTGATTGGTTTTGTATGCAGAGCTGCACCAGATTTTGCACTCTCTGGTTTTAGTAAATAAACCCCCATAGTGTACAGAACACGCCCAGAGATATAATGTACTGATTACATAATTGGCTTCTTATTATGAGGCTTATATAATAATGAGCACATACCTGGATATGTTGCCACGCCCCCTGCACATAGTAAAAGCTAAAAAGAAAAGCCTGTGCGGTCACGTGACCGCAGAATAAAAAAAAGTAGCATTTATGGGAAACACGAGCTTTATTTTTAGCGATGGAATTTTATGGGAGACTTAGGAGTGTTCCTTAACCACTTACCGACCGGCCTATAGTACAAATACATCATTTGTTTGACCTTAAATACCGGGGTTATGGCTGCAGCCAGCTACCATAACCCGATAAAGGTGGTCCAGAGGGTGGATTCACCGCAGGATCACTTTTAGAAGCGGCGGGAGAACCCCCCCAGGCCGTTTCCTGGTTGTTCCCGACTTACCTGACCGATCGGTGAAGCCCAGGAGCGATCAGATGCTGGTGGTAGCTAGGTATGGAGAAGAGTGAGGCCAAGATGGTCCGCACTCATCTCTATGACCTTGGAGGACCAGAGCGACGCCACAACATCACTTGCAGTTCCCGGGCCATAGACTTTTTTTTTTTTTTACTTAAGTGAAAGTTCTTTTTTTTTTTTTTGCTTTAACAGGAAATGAAAGATCTGAGGTCTTTTTGACCCCAGATCTCTCCATAAAGAGGACCTGTCATCCTTCTTTCTATTACAAGGGATGTTTCTATTCCTTGTAATAGGAATAAGGCTGCATTCACACCATGCGTTTTCAATCACAGGCAGATCTGCCGCAATTCTGACCGAGATTTAAAAGCACCGAGGTGTGAAAGAAAAATCACAGAACGAATATTTGAGATGCCACCCAAAATTGTGGTGCGGTTCTGCCGTGATTTACGTGCGATCAATCGCGCTGCAGTCGCGGCAACACCCCATTGCGTGAAGCTTGTCGTCCAAAAAAGTTCAGGAGCTACTTTTGGGGCGACGTGCTTCACGCAATGGAGGTTGCCGCGACAATCGTGGCAGAACCGCACCGCTATTTTAGGTGCCATGAATGGCATCTCAAATGTGTGTTCTGCAATTTGTCATTCACACCTCGGCACTTTGAAATCGCGGGAAGAATCGTGGCAAATCTGCCCCGCAATTTAAAACGCCTAGGTGTGAATACAGCCTAAGCCCTCATTCACACTGGAGCCATTTGTCATGCAATTTGACAGGTCAAATCGCATGACAAGGTCGCAGCCTATTGCCGGCAATGGCACCGTTCCAATCGCAATTGCAAAAGTAGTTCCTGCGCTACTTTTTGCCCATTTCGGGGTGCGACTTCAATAGACATCTGTGCATGAAGCCGCACAGATGCCTTTCAAGTCGGACCCGAAGTCGCACTGAAACGCGGATCTGAAATCGTACAATTGACGTTGCACGATTTCAAAGCCGCGTTCAGTGCGAACGAGGGCTAAAAGTGATCAAAAAATAAATGGAACAGTGTAAGAACAAAAAAATGAAAGGTAAAATAAATTAGAAAAAAAATGTAAAGTCATCTTTACAGTGATGTGCTGCACGCAAGCACATCCCTCTGTGCTCACGTGCAGAAGCGAACGTATATGTAAGTCGCGCAAGCATATGTTAAACCACACATGTGAGGTATCGCTGTGATCGTTAGAGCGAGAGCAATAATTCTAGCGCTACATCTCCTTTGTAAAACCTGTAAAAAAATTAAAGTGTATTGAGATTTTTAAGTACCGTAGTTTGTCGCCATTCCACGAGCATGCGCAATATTAAAAACGGGACATGCTAGGTATCTATTTACTCGGCGTAACATCATCTTTTATATTTTACAAAAAATTTGGGGTTATATGTGGTGGGTTTTTTTTTGCATTAAAGTTCAAGGAAATGTATGAAAGATGTTTGGAAAGCGTTTGCTACTAAGCGACTGAGGCTGTTGCCGAAACGCGTCAGCTGTTTTGCTTCTCACTTTTTGTAACCAAACCTTAAAATGGCTATATGGACTACAGAGTTGCCGGCTCAATCCTTTGACTTAAAGCGTTTGAAAGACCGCTGCGCATATACTGTGTGACATAAAATACTGCAACAATCGCCATTTTATTCCCTAGTGTCTCTGATATATATATATATGCATATATATATATATATATATATATATATATATATATATATATATATATATATATATATATACATACATATATATATATATATATATATATATATATATACATACATATATATATATATACATACATATACATATATATATATACATACATATATATATATACATACATATATATATATATATATATATATATATATATATATACATACATATATATATATATATATATATATATACATACATACATATATATATATATATATATATATATATATATATATATATATATATACATATATATATATATATATATATATATATATACATACATATACATATATATATATATATACATACATATACATATATATATATATATATATACATACATATACATATATATATATATATACACACATATATATATATATATATATATATATATATATATATATATATACATACATATACATATATTTATATATATATATATATATATATATATATGTATATATAAGCATCATATCGCGTCTGCTGTCTTGCTTGTCACTTTTCGTAACCAACCCTTAAAATCGCTATTATGACTACAGAGTTGCCGGCTCAATCCTTTGACTTAAAGCGTTTGAAAGACCGCTGCGCAAATACTGTGTGACATAAAATACTGCAACAATCGCCATTTTATTCCCTAGTGTCTCTGATTATATATATATACGTATATACACACACACACATACACACATACATACATATATATATATATATATATATCAGTATTTTTATATAGTTTAAATCAGTATTTTTAGCTGAAAAATTACATATAACCCCCAAACATTTTTATATATATATAAAAAATGTTTGGGGGTTTGGAAGTCATTTTCAAGCTAAAAATACTGATTTAAACTTGTAAACAAAAAGTTCCAGAAAAGGCCAGGGTCATGATGCGGTATTTGGTGTCACTTAAAATAAATAATTGACATTCATCATAACATTTAATAAAACCAAATATGCTATAACAACATGAAGTCATATGAAGAAGCTCTTCTTATAGATTATTTATTCCTAAATGTAGTGTTTTGCCCGGAGTTCAGCTTGAATTATTGATGGGAAACAGAAGCTTGTCAGCGGAGATCTGATGGATCATAGAGATGATGAAGAGCTCAGGACCATGGACAGCAATCAGTGACCAGAGGAGGGACCCAAGAGCCCATATCCTGCAGGGGGGAGCTCTGCGGAGACACTAAGAAATGAGACCAATGCTTTCATTAAAGGTCAGATTATATAATGTTTACAGATATCTTAAAGAGTAACTCCACTTACTTACCTTCCTCTCTGGGTGATCTCTGTACATTTCTGGGTTTGTAACAAACTTTGCTGCAGATTACTACTTTTTGTTATTCTGAAGAAATAGCTGCTTGTTTGTACATGTGTAGAGTGAATGATAATTATAAAATCACTCCCATTCACAATCAGCTGCTGCACCTGCAGGGCTCTGAGGTAAGTGGCAGGGTCTGTATCCTTTCAGATTTAATTTCCCTTTGGGTGTAACTCACCAAAAATTACATTTTTGTTGCAGGGGATGCCCAAAATCTGACTTGCATCTTAGTGCAGACTTCTTGGAAAAATTAGTGAGCCAATCACACAATCAGGAAATTTTGTTTCTGGGGGACGTTTCTGTATAGCATTGATCTACCATTGATCTGTGTACAGAACACCTCCAGGTGGCCGTATTGCATTTTACAGAAAATTACAGAGCTGCAGATTGAAAGGGGATTGTCATTTGTAATAACATTCAATTACAATGTGACTTGTGTCGCCAAGGTATACACTATATTGTTATTTATTTATTTTTTGCTACTTTTCCCCCCACAAAAGTAGAGTTACCCTTTAAACAACTTGCCGACCAGCTCACATACATTTACTGCGGTGGGTCGGTTCTCCTGCTACCCGTACGTCGGTCCGTGCAAGAAGGATAGCGGGTGCCACGCCCCGCGGGAGTGTGCCTGCGGGTTTCGCGGACTCGATGTCTGCGTGCTCAGAGGCAGAATGAGGAACTGCCTATGTAAACAAGGCGATTTCCCGTTCTGCCTAATGACATGTCAGAGATCTTCTGTTCCCAGAAGACACAGTGAGCCCATCCCCCCTACAGTTAGAACACACCCAGGGAACACACTTAACCCCTTGATCGCCCCCTAGTGTTAATCCCTTCCATCCCAGTGTCATTTTTACATTGATCAGTGCATTTTTATAGCACTGATCAATGTAATAATGTCACTAGTCCCCAAAAAAGTGTCATTTGGGGTCAGATTTGTCGCAGTCTGGCTAAAAATCGCAGATCACTGCCATTACTAGTAAAAACAATTTAAAAAGTCCATAAATCTATCCCATAGTTTGTAGATGCGATAACTTTTGCGCAAACCAATCAATATACAGCTATTGTTAATTTTTTTACCAAAAAATATATGTAGAAGAATACATATCGGCCTAAATTGATGAATACATTTTTTTTTTTTTTGGATATGTATTATAGCAGGTGATCAAATACCAACAAAAGAAAGCTCTATTTGTGGGAAAAAAAAGGACATCAATTTTGTTTGGGTACAACATCGCACGACCGCGAAAAAGTTAAAGCGACGCAGTGCCGCATCTCAAAAAATGGCCTGGTCATTAACCGCTTGCCGATCTTCGCACAGAGATTTACGTTGGCAGAATGGCACAGGCAGGCAAATGGGCGTACCTGTACGTCCCTTTAAATTTGCTGCCTATCGGGCACGCATGCCCGCCTCATGCTGCGGGAGCATGCCCGCGGGTCCCGGGAACTCGATGTTCACCGGCGGCCCGCGATTGAAGTGTGGAGAGGTAAAACGGGGAAATGCCTATGTAAGCAAGGCATTTCCCTGTTCTGCCTAGTGACATGACAGGGATCTACTCCACCGTGTCATCGGGAGCAGTGATCGCTGTCATGTCAGTGGAAGCCCATCCCCCCCACAGTTAGAATCACTCCCTAGGACACACTTAACCCCTTGATCGCCCACTAGTGGTTAACCCCTTCCCTGCCAGTGTCATTTACACAGTAATCAGTGCATTTGTATAGCACTGATCGCTGTATAAATGACAATGGTCCCAAAATGATGTCAAAAGTGTCCGATGTGTCCGCCATAATGTCGCAGTCACAATAAAAATCGCAGATCGCCGCCATTACTAATAATAAAAAAAATAATAAAAATGCTATAAATCTATCCCCTATTTTGTAGACGCTATAACTTTTGCGCAAACCAATCAATATACGCTTATTGCGATTTTTTACCAAAAATATGTAGAAGAATACGTATATTTATTATAGTAAAATATACAAAATATTGCTTTTTTTTTTCAAAATTGTCGCTCTTTTTTTGTTTATAGAGCAAAAAATAAAAACCGCAGAGGTGATCAAATACCACCAATAGAAAGCTCTATTTGTGGGGAAAAAAAGACGTCAATTTTGTTTGGGTGCAACGTCGCACGACCGCGCAATTGTCAGTTAAAGCGGCGCAGTGCCGTATCGCAAAAAGTGCTCTGGTCAGGAAGGGGGTAAATCTTTCCGGGGCTGAAGTGGTTAAATAATATGCCGCATATTTCAGTACCATTTAGGCAATTATATCGTGCTCTAAACATTATTTCCATGTGCACCACTTCAGGTTTTAGCAGAGTAAGGGTTTGGGCGCTATTTGGTTTCAGGGAACTATAGTAAATTTGATTTTGGGAGTATTTTTTTTACCAGCGCTATAGTGAATACCGTTTTAATGTTAATTAGCGCCGTGGCGCTATAGTAAATGACCCCCTCTGTCACCTGTGTTCTCTGATCTCCTGATCCTCAGCCAGTTCTGCTTCCTCTCTTACCGGTGACAGGAGGACAGGAAAGAAATGTGCTGACTCGGGACAATGGCGGTGAGGGGAGCTGGATTGATTGCAGGCCTTTGTCTTTGTCCTCCGGCGAGGTGCTTCGGGCGACAAATAACACTGAGATGGAGGAAGGTGAACTTTGGTTCACTTGAGCTGTTATTCCGCTCTGTTTGACGCAGCGATTGACGCAGCGATGGCAATAATAGCCAGCCAATGCTGTCCAGCAAACAGCGCAACTGTCAAAAAGTCACAAGGTCAATTTATTTTATCTGAGTTTTATTAAATGCCTTGGATTTTCTCACTAAAAAAATTAGCTTTCACCTCTTTTCAGTGCTGCTGATCTCCTGTGGCCTATTTGCAACCACTTCATGACTTTATGCACTTCGGAGATGGCTGCATGGCATTTGTCAGGGTGGAGTTCCTGATGGTGACAGCAGTAGACCATTCCGGTGTAATGTGTTATTTGTAGTCTTTATCGCCCGTGTGACCTGGTGACAATACAGGAGCAAAATTGGGAGACAGGGACAGAGCGTTGTCACCCTATAACAGGAAGTGCCTGAACAGGGATCTTCATGGCAGGATCATTGGGGATTCTGCTAGCTGGGAGGAGAGGTGGACAACAGAAAGAATTAAAAAAATAGTTTTGTTTAGTTTTCATGCATTAACTAATTTAGTTTAGTTAAATGGGTTAAATTCATTAATTTTGTATACAAGAGTACAAGAGAACAGCTATGTCATTTATTTATTTTATAAATACACCCCTTTGTGTCTTTTTATATTTGCTTTAACCACTTCAGCCCCATTTTTTGCGAGTGAAAATCGGCGCTATTATAGTCCAATGCAAGTTTTAGCCATTGATTCTAATTGTACTTTTGTAACTTCCCAAATAAATCCTTTTAATGTTTAGATGAAATGTATCTTTCTCTGAAATAAATTTTCCATTGGAACATTGTTGCTTCGACTTCAACTATTTTGTTTTTAAGAATACTAGAATGTGGAATGTTTTGGTAAAATATTGTTTTCTCTGTCACTTTCACTTGTTGCTCTCCATCTCACAACAATCTTTACCCCAAACTCACACAGGTGTCTTTACAATCCACAAGCAATACCATTGCTGATGCAAATTTAAAATGAGTCACAATTTATTGTGCTTTTTACTATTACCAAATAATCTTAATTTGAGCCCAAAAAATGTGATATGTGTACCAACATCAGAAATCAAAATGTAATTCCCCAAAATTTGAGGGTAACATCACTATTCTACACTCACCCACAAAGAACCAGCAAATATCACAGAATAAATCAAGAAGAATAACTCTTGGGTAATGTAATTCCATCACCTGAATGTCCAAAGAAATGCAGTATTTATGTGTATGAGGTTTTCACATGTGGCAGCTCCAAGGCTTAAGCAAGGGTTCTCAAACTACAGCCCTCCAGCTGTTGTGGAACATCACATCCCATGAGGCATTGTAAAACTCTGACATTCACAGACATGGCTAGGCATGATGGGAACTGTAGTTCTTGAACAACTGGAGGGCCATAGTTTGAAGACCCTTGGCTTAGAGGTATAACATTTCTGCTTAGCATCCCTGAGCGTCTGGGTTCGAATCCCGAACACGCCGCTTCGTGTAGATAAGTTGTCTCATCTCCCAGGTCCTAAAAACATGTTTAAATGTAGTATTTATGTGTAGGAGTGTTCCATCACCGTTGTAAATCTTGCCAGATACACTATCTAGCCAAAAGTATTGGGACGCCTGCCTTTACACACACATGAACGTTAATGGCAGCCCAGTCTTACTCCATAGGGTTCAATATTGAGTTGGCCCACTCTTTGCAGCTAGAACAGCTTCTGGAAAGGCGGTCCACAAGGTTTAGTGTGTCTATGGGAATGTTTGACAATTCGTCCAGAAGTGCATTTGTGAGGCCAGGAACCGATGTTGGACGAGAAGGCCTGGCTCACAGTCTCTGCTCTAATTCAGCCAAAAGGTTTTCTATCAGGTTGGGGTCAGGACTCTGTGCAGGGCAGTCAAGTTCCTCCACCCCAAACTCGCTCATCCATGTCTTTATGGACCTTGTTTTGTGCTCTGGTGGTCTCCTATCAATGCCTATCAGTGCCCTTAAATGCCTCCTATTGTGCCTTCTATCAGTGCCCATCGGTGCCTTCTATCAGTGCTCACCAGTGCCTCCTATCAGTGCCCATAAATGCCTCCTATCAGTGCCTTCTATCAGTGCCCTATATTAGTGTCCATCAGTGCCTTCTATCGGTGCTCACCAGTGCCTCCTAACAGTGCCCATAAATGCCCCCTATCAGTGCTCATCAGTGCCTTCTATCAGTGCCCATTAGTGTAGTTCATTAGTGCCCATTAGTGCCGTCTATCAGTGCCCATCAGTGAATCTTATCAGTGCCCATCAGTGCCTTCTATCAGTGCCCATCAGTGCCTTCTATCAGTGCCCATTAGTGCCGTCTATTAGTGCCCATTAGTGCCGTCTATCAGTGCCCATCAGTGCTCATCAGTGAATCCTATCAGTGCCCATCAGTGCTGTCTGCCTTTTCAGGACAGGACGGCTCTGAGCGGAGAGTGTGTCTCTCATGGAACAACAGCACAGAGACACCGGCATTGACAGTGATATTTCCCTCTCCGTCCGTCCTCTCTCGCACGGGATGAAAGAGGACACAGCTGATCTGCTCCCCCTTCTCCCCCCCCCTCCTTTCTCCTATGTGCTCCGCAGGAAATGTGAGCTTGTGAGCTTCACACTTGACTGCTGGAGGAGCACCCAGGAGAGAGTGTCTTGCTCAGTGTGTTCAGGGAGTCTTTAATGGCACTCCAAGCATCACTCAAATTTTTTGGCATACAACATGTGCAAACTCATACAATTTTGGTTTGGAGGAATGGTGCCCCTGCATTGCTGTCAGTAGGAGGAATAGTGCCTCTTTGTTGGTATCAATGGGAGGAACAGAGCCCCATTGTTGGTGTCAGTGGGAGGAATAGTGCCCCATCATTGGTGTCAGTAGAAAGAATAGTGCCCCTTCATTGCTGTCAGTGGGAGGAATAGTGCCCCATCATTGGTGTCAGTGGGAGGAATAGTGCCCCATCATTGGTGTCAGTGGGAGGAATAGTGCCCCATCATTGGTAATATATTTCCATGGGCGACCCTATAAATAACAAAAACGCGGCAAAGAAGCCCATGTATCTTTTTGAGCTTTGTGCATTTCTTAACCGTGCGTTTTGCCACAGGTTCTCATTCCGCAAAACTGCCACTCTCGCTCGGCACATTTGGGGGATCTTTAATGGCACTCCAAGCATCACCCCCATTTTTTTGCAGTGTTTTGAGAACAATTTTGCAATTGCAATTTTGAGCATGTTTGCACATTACACTGGTGTGAATGCGGAATATACGCGATTTCCTGTCTGGGTATCTCAGCCGTGAATTTAGCTCATTGGTCAGAGACTGATATGATGAGCGGGGTGGGGGATTTTTGCGGAATGAAAAGACCCTTGAACTGTGAAATGCAACACGGTCTCTTATCGGCATGCAGAATGTACCGTGCATTGTACTCATCTCACAATAGGAGGCGCAGCCTACAGCGCAGGGTCTCCATGGTGACGGAAATGCTTTGACATGCAGACACTCCTATATGTATTATTCTGCTGTAACAAACTTCAGTTTATAATATAATTATAGCCCCGCCCACAACTGAGAGGAAGATCTGTACATTGTGTACAAAGAACTTCTTTACCGAGCGCACATCTCCATCTATAGAATAAGGAATGAGCTAGACCAGGGGGACTCCAAACTGTCCTTCAAACTTTAGAGGGGCATTATTCCTTCCACTGACACCAACAATGGGGCAATATTCCTCCCACTGACACCAACAATGGGGCACTATTCCTTCCACTGACACCAACAATGGGGCACTATTCCTTCCACTGACACCAACAATGGGGCACTATTCCTCCCACTGACACCAATGATGGGGCACTATTCCTTCCACTGACACCAACAATGGGGCACTATTCCTTCCACTGACACCAACAATGGAGTGTCAGGGCCAACTGACACTAACAGTGGGGCACTATTCCTTCCAATGACACTAACAATGGGGCACTGTTCCTTCCACTGACACCAACAGTGGGGCATTATTCCTTTCACTGACACCAACAATGGGACACTATTCCTTCCCCTGACACCAACAATGGGGCACTATTCCTTCCACTGACACCAACAATAGGGCACAATTCCTTCCACTGACACCAACAATGGGGCACTATTCCTCCCACTGACACCAACAATGAGGCACTTTTCCTCCCACTGACACTAATAATGGGGCACTATTCCTTCCACTGACACCAACAATGGGGCATTATTCCTTCCACTGACACCAACAATGGGGCACTATTCCTTCCACTGACACCAACAATGGGGCACTATTCCTCCCACTGACACCAACAATGGGGCACTATTCCTCCCACTGACACCAACAATGAGGCACATTTCCTCCCATTGACACCAACAGTGGGGCACTATTCCTTCCACTGACACCAACAATGGGGCACTATTCCTCCCACTGATGCCAACAATGAGGCACTATTCCTTCTACTGACACCAACAATGGGGGGTCGGCAAACAACCACCACCGAGCGGCACCCACCCACCCTCCCGCTGTTTGCTGGTCGGTCCGCCACTTACCCCATCATGGCGGGTGGCAGGCAGCGTGGTGCAGCGGCTCGGCACCGAGTCCTCTCCTCCATGGCGGCTCCCAGCTCCTCCCCTCCACCCCTTAGCCATCCAATGGGATTGCCTGACCTTTCAGCCAATTGGGTGACCGGTGTCAAAACCCGCTTCCTGATTGGCCAGGAGGAGGATCAGTGTTACAACAGCGAAGATTCATTTGCTGTTGTATCACACCTGGGTGGGCAGAGAACGCACTCCCTGCAACCAGAGCACACCCTATATTGAAGCCTATTAGAGCCTCTGACTCTAATCAGGTGCTTAAAAAAAAAACAGCCCCCCCCCCCCCCCCCCGCATTGGAATCCATGCGCCGATGTCCTGAAAGGCCTGGGCGCTTGGATAGGGGACGTTGGAGGTCTGTTCTGTTTAGTCTCCTGATATTTCACCAAAGCCCCCCCCCCCCCCCCCAACAGTGCACTGAAAAATGTAAAAAAATAAATAAATAATAAAATAAAATAAAAAAGGGGAAAAATATTCTAAATAATATTGCCTTGCTCTCAATAATTTCACAGCCATGGCATGAGCATACCCCTAGCCACTGCCTCTGTTTCTGTTTTTGAGCTTTGGGGTGAACACCCTAATTCAATAGGCTGCCCACACCTATGCTGACAACATTTGCTTGTATTGAATAGAGATAAAACTGCTCCAAAGATTGGATCTTCCCATGTTTGGTGAACATAGGAAACCATCCAGGGCAGTGAACAGTGCACAGGTTGTCTGTCTCCCCCTGCTGGACGCATCCTGTCTGTGTGGGGAATCTCCTGCACGCATCGCACGCTGAAAGCATTTCCAGCTTGTTAGGAAGAGATTAGCGCTACGGCCGTGGGGCCGCCATATAAATTTCCTTGATGCTTTTACATCCCATACATTGCAATTCAATCAGCATAAAACAGCCTTCGGGGGGTCTTTATGAAGGATGGGGTGTAAATCTTCCTGCGCGAAGAGCGGCTGTGTACCAGGATCAATGCGCCGCTTCATGGTGGAGACCGGCTCATAGCAGCGCCGCCCCCCCTCCCCCATGCCAGGGCAAACCAATAAAGAGGACCACGCTTATACAAGGGGTGGAATATTTGGGGGTCTTTTTATGAAAATTCACATAACATTCACCCAGGATTCACACACTTTTTTCTAATTTGACTTCATCTGGAAAATGTGTAAAATCTGTGTGTAAGTTGGGTGAAAATATTAAAAAAATAGACCCCAAGGCCTCTAAAAGGGGTCTAAAAAAATAGAATTTCCGAATATTCTGAAAAATTCGTTAAACGGGTTTTCGTTAATTCAGGATGTTTTCGAATTTGACAAAATTAGTTAAAATGACAAAACAAAATGAATTGCACGTGTCTATTGAAAAGCGCACCAAAGGTAAAGCATGCAGGACTTTTGCAAACTGCAGTGTAAACGCAGCAGAGTGATGTGTAAAGTCACAGATTTAAAGGGGGATAATTCTGATTCGTTTTTGTCACACTGCAAAGATCCTTTCTAGGGTGACAAAAGCCCACCAGTGGGAAAGGGCACACTATGAACTGCATGCAAATCGCACTCCATTCCTGTTCAATGCACATGTGATTTAGTGCATTGAGACTTGAGCCCATCCATCATTATTCGAATTACACTGCATCATAGCCAAATTGTGCATGCACCGATTTTAGAACCGCACTGCAATCGGATCACATGCTACTTTTGTACAACGTGATCCAGTGCCAGCAAACACACTGCGTTTGCAACCTGCGTTTGGGGTGTCAAAAGGGTTGCACTGCAGATCGCAAGGGCAGTACGATTGGAATGCGTGTGTTTCCCGTACCACAATAGTGAAAACCTAATATTTCCTGCATGTTCTTATTACAGCACAGCAGCGGAACTGGAAGTTAGAAATGCTTTCCCGGCTGGTGCAAGGAATCAGAAGGCTGTATCATTGTTGCGATGTGCTGCACTGTGCACAAGGGCTGGGAAGCCATCCTCCGTCCCCATACTTTTGCATTCAATTTTAAATTAATTTATCTGTCTGAAAAGAAGTGACATCAGATCGCGGCACGGATGGGAAATCCCAATATCAGGTCACATCCCCAGATGCCCGATACGACGGAGCACAGCTGCTCCCTATAAAAGGTTATCGATCCCAGGACCCGAGACAAGACATAATATAATATACTGCCAATGAATGATGATTGTGATGGACTCACCTGGGTCAGAGGCTTTTGGAGGGGACTGAATGCTAGCCTCTTGCCAACTGACTATGGGCCCTGGTTTGTTAACCTTTGTTTCACTTCTCCATGCCCTGTTATGTTTAAGGCACTCTGTGTCTATTAGGCGGACAGGGTGACCAAGCAAATGGAACATTAATATTTATTCACATTATCTCCCAGGAAATATACAAAGACTATTCCTGGTTTATTTGATTCTGAACTATACATGTTAATTGAAAGAGCTGATCACATTTGCATCTATACAACGGGGGAGACGGATAGTCTGCTACTGGGGGCTCCTGCTATTGTGTGAAGGTGTCCTGTGTTTATACTTATGATAATGTGGATTGTGTCTTCTGAGCTAGAAGACGGCAAGGCTGACCTGAAAGGTCAAACCTCTGAGGCTGGTTAAATAAACTAGTTAATTAGCTCATGTTAATTTATGTTTCTGGTTACAGTTTGTATTGTTAGGGTAATATGATCAGAAGGGGGGAACCTCCTCCTCAAGTGTATATAAGACTGTATTCTTGTTCTAATAATCAGTTCTATTTCTGATGTACTCCAGAATGGGTGTTGCCTGGTTCTTGGGGTTACTATAGCCAGGTCCATTGGTCTCGTGTTCCAGGACTTGGGAAGCAGCTTCTTGGTGGAAATACCCAACGGGGTGTCCAGAGTCTGTCACAATGAGCAAATCACTTTTCAAACCGGGCCAATCAGCGAATGCCCAGATTCCCAGTCTATGCAATTCTCCAAAGAAAGGAAGGGTCTGCATCAGATATTCAGATGACTCAAAAGTTTTCCTAATTCAAGCTGGGTTCACATCATCGCCGCATGCGGCTCCCAGCAGAAGTTCGCACGTCCTGGTTCACCGTTTCAGGTCCGATTTTAGCTTGACTTTTTGGCTGAATTTGGACCTGAAAAGGACCAAAAGAGGCACAGGGCTCCTGTGCAAATTCGCACCGGATCCGCAGCAGAGATATGTGAACTGGCTCCATAGAGAGCCAGTAAAAATCTCCTGCTATTGCGAATTTGAGGCAGGGAACTCGCATCCAAATCGCAATGGTGTGAACCCGGCCTGAAGGTAAATATCGAATTCTATTCTTTGTATAGATGTAGTGAAAAGACCGCTATAGATAAACAGGTACATCTTATGTAGGGGGATTTGTTTCATCTTTGTGTATCACCTGAGGCCAGTCACTTTTATGTGAGGGCTTACAACCACTTTAACACAAAAACAGTAGTCCCCCTTGCTTCCCACTCCTAGTATTGACTCAACAGTTTAGGAACCCTTGCTCTCCTCTTTTCAGCAGTGACTCAGGAGCTCACCTCATCCTGCCTCCCCTCTCCAGCAGTAATATAGAAGCTCCTCCCACCCTGCCTCCCCTTTCCAGCAGTGATATAGAAGCTCCTCCCACCCTGCCTCCCCTTCTCAGCAGAGACATAGCAGCTCCTCCCACCCTGCCTCCCCTCTCCAGCAGTGATATAGCAGCTCCTCCCACCCTGCCTCCCCTTTCCAGCAGAGACATAGCAGCTCCTCCCACCCTGCCTCCCCTCTCCAGCAGTGATATAGAAGCTCCTCCCACCCTGCCTCCCCTTTCCAGCAGAGACATAGCAGCTCCTCCCACCCTGCCTCCCCCCTCCAGCAGTGACATAGCAGCTCAGCATAACCTGTCTCCCATTTCCAGGAGAGAAAAGGTGAGCTTAGCTCTCTCTACTCTCCTTTCTTAGCAGTGGCTCTGCAAAAGCACACCCTGCCCACCCCACCCCCTCCAGCACTTAGTTTTCCATGCTCTCCTCTCCTAGCAATGACTCTGCACCTCAACATCCTCTGCCCAGCAGTGATTTAATAGCTTAGCTCCATTATACTTTCCCCTCCTAGCAGTGACTCTGCATCTCAGTTCATCCTGTTCTCCCTCCCAGCTAGGGTTGCCACCACATCCCTTTAAAACCGAACACATATTAATTACACAGGTTCTGAGGCTGATTAAGGTGGTAATTAAACTCACTTGGTGCCTTATCTGCATTAAATTAGCCTCAGAACCTGTGTAATTCCTATGTGTTGGGGTTTAAAGGGATGAGGTGGCAATAGCCCAGCAATAGCTTTTTATGCTCCCTCTCCTAATAGTGCACCTCAGCTCACCCTGCTCCCCACTCCAACAGTGATGCAGTAGTATAGCGTTCAATGCCCTCCTCTCCTAGCAGTGACTGCAGCTCAGCTCACCCAGCTTCCCCCTCCCAGCAGTGACCCGGCTGCTCATCTCACCCAGCTTCCCCCTCCCAGCAGTGACCCCGCAGCTTAGCTTTCCCTGCTCCCCTCTCTCAACAATAACTCAGTGGCTCAGCCCTGCAGGCACTCTGGAACAATTCACCCTTACATTTTAAAGCAAAAACACTATAGTTATCTTCTTTTAGTAGTTCCCCTCGCTTCTCTTTCCCAGAAGTGACTCAGGAGCTGGGGGTCATCCTGATCCCCCCCCCCCCCAGCAGTGACTTAGCACCCCAGCTCCCCTTCTCAGCAGTGACTCAGCAGCTCAGTTGTCTTGTTCCCTGTCCTAGCAGGAACTTAGCATCCTTCTTATATCCAATGTAAACTCGAGGCAGATGTAGGGGGAGAGCAGAGTGCTGAGATCCCACTCCAGTACAATTTGTGAATTTTGAGGATGAATTGCTCCATAAATCTACAGGACTGGAGTTTTCCTTATTACATGTGAAATTAAAGGGAATTTATCCCAGTATTTTGTAGCAGAGGATGTTTCTTGTTGTTTGTTTTAAAACTCTATAAATAAATGTTTTGGCTGATTGCAGAATCTCTATGAAAGTCCTGATACAATGTAACATATCCCTTCCTAAAGTAGCAGTTGCCTGGAAAGTTACAAAAGTATCTGGTGATTTTTTTTTTTTATTAAAGTGTTTGTTAACCCCCAAAAAATATATATAAATCCTGGTCCTTTAAAGGGGTCGTAAAGGCTCGTGTTTTTACCTTAAAGTGGGGTTCCACCCAAAAAAAAAAAAAAAAAACTACATGATAAATCCTAAAAAACAACAACATTTGGATATTTATCTATTTTTACTCACCTCGAAATGCCTGTTGCTAGGGGGTCCCTCGTAGTCTGCCTCTTCCAGTGCCTGGGCTGGTGACATCACTTCCCCCTCGGCACAGGAAGGGCTCAGCTCTGCTCCCTCCCTCTTGTCAATCATCTGGGACCCATTACAGGTCCAAGGTGACTAAGCGGCCAATCACGGCGCACGGCGCCGCTCGCGCATAAGCAGTGGGTTCCAGGCTGTGAAGCCACAGCCCGGCGCCCACAGTTGCAATGCCGGCGCCGCTGAACGGAGGGGGAGACGAGCGGGGGTTCGATCCCCTGCATCGCTGCACCCAGGGACAGGTAAGTGTCCAATTAAAAGTCAGCAGCTGCAGTATTTGTAGCTGCTGACTTTTAATTTTTTTTTTTCTTTTGACTGGAACTCCTCTTTAATGCAGCCTATGCATTAAGGTGAAAAAACATCTTGCATTTACCGCCCCCCCCCCCCCGTTTTACTTACCTGAGCCCCGAATTTCCGTTGGCGCGTCCCCGGCTACCCTCTCTCCCCGGATATTGATTGGATAGATTGATAGCAGCACAGCCAATGGCTGCCACTGCTGTCAATCAGATCCAATGTCTGATGTCCACAGTCTCTGACCATCTCGTGTATCATGTCCACAGTCTCTGACCATCTCGTGTATTATGTCCACAGTCTCTGACCATCTATTGTATCATGTCCACAGTCTCTGACCATCTCTTGTGTCATGTCCACAGTCTCTGACCATCTCTTGTATCATGCTCACAGTCTCTAACCATCTCTTGTATCATATCCACAGTCTCTGACCATCTCTTTTATCATGTCTGCAGTCTCTGACCATCTCTTGTATGATGAAGACAATCTCTGACCATATCTTGTATAATGTCCACAGTCTCTGACCATATCTTTTATCATGTTCACAATCTCTGACCATATCTTATATTATGTCCACAGTCTCTTACCATATCTTGTATCATGTTCACAATCTCTGACCATATCTTATATTATGTCCACAGTCTCTTACCATATCTTGTATCATGCCCACAGTCTCTGACCATCTCTTGTGTCATGTCCACAGTCTCTGACCATATCTTGTATCATGTCCATAGTCTCTGACCATCTCTTATATAATGTCCACAATCTCTGACCATCTTTTGTGTCATGTCCACAGTCTCCGACCATCTATTGTATCATGTCCACAGTCTTTGACCATATCTTGTATCATGTCCACAGTCTCTGACCATCTCTTGTATCATGTCCACAGTCTCTGACCATCTCATGTCTGATGTCCACAGTCTCTGACCATCTCGTGTATCATGTCCACAGTCTCTGACCATCTCGTGTATCATGTCCACAGTCTCTGACCATCTATTGTATCATGTCCACAGTCTCTGACCATCTCTTGTGTCATGTCCACAGTCTCTGACCATCTCTTGTATCATGCTCACAGTCTCTAATCATCTCTTGTATCATATCCACAGTCTCTGACCATCTCTTGTATCATGTCTGCAGTCTCTGACCATCTCTTGTATGATGAAGACAATCTCTGACCATATCTTGTATAATGTCCACAGTCTCTGACCATATCTTGTATCATGTTCACAATCTCTGACCATATCTTATATTATGTCCACAGTCTCTTACCATATCTTGCATCATGTTCACAATCTCTGACCATATCTTATATTATGTCCACAGTCTCTTACCATATCTTGTATCATGTCCATAGTCTCTGACCATCTCTTGTGTCATGTCCACAGTCTCTGACCATATCTTGTGTCATGTCCATAGTCTCTGACCATCTCTTATATAATGTCCACAATCTCTGACCATCTTTTGTGTCATGTCCACAGTCTCCGACCATCTATTGTATCATGTCCACAGTCTTTGACCATATCTTGTATCATGTCCACAGTCTCTGACCATCTCTTGTATCATGTCCACAGTCTCTGACCATCTCATGTCTGATGTCCACAGTCTCTGACCATCTCGTGTATCATGTCCACAGTCTCTGACCATCTTGTGTATTATGTCCACAGTCTCTGACCATCTATTGTATCATGTCCACAGTCTCTGACCATCTCTTGTGTCATGTCCACAGTCTCTGACCATCTCTTGTATCATGCTCACAGTCTCTAACCATCTCTTGTATCATATCCACAGTCTCTGACCATCTCTTTTATCATGTCTGCAGTCTCTGACCATCTCTTGTATGATGAAGACAATCTCTGACCATATCTTGTATCATGTTCACAATCTCTGACCATATCTTATATTATGTCCACAGTCTCTTACCATATCTTGTATCATGTTCACAATCTCTGACCATATCTTATATTATGTCCACAGTCTCTTACCATATCTTGTATCATGCCCCAGTCTCTGACCATCTCTTGTGTCATGTCCACAGTCTCTGACCATATCTTGTATCATGTCCATAGTCTCTGACCATCTCTTATATAATGTCCACAATCTCTGACCATCTTTTGTGTCATGTCCACAGTCTCCGACCATCTATTGTATCATGTCCACAGTCTCTGACCTTATCTTGTATCATGTCCACAGTCTCTGACTATCTCTTGTATCATGTCCACAGTCTCTGACCATATCTTGTGTCACGTCCATAGTCTCTGCCCATATCTTGTACCATGTCTACAGTCTCTGCCCAAATCTTTTATCATGGCCAGAGTCTCTGACCATCTCTTGTATCATATCTGCAGTCTCTGAACATCTCCTGTACCATGTCCACAATCTCAAACCATCTCTTGCATCATGTCAACAGTTTTTGACCAACTCTGCTGCCATGTCCATATTTTTTGACTATATCCTGTTGTGCATCTGCTATCTCTGAGAATGAATATTCACTTAATTTTATGAGGGGGGGGGGGGGGGACTGGTCTAGATTTGCCTTACAAAATAAATCCAAGCCCTGATGAAGCCCTATGACCTCCAAAATGGGTCAGTTACTTATATTGTGACAGGTAAAAGGTCAAATTAGGACTAACCCATTTGACTCGGCACTCTCATCCTTTCTCTCCATACGAGCCTAATTACCCAGGAACCCTATTGGGGCTCCCCCCAGGCAGTAGAGAGCCCCTCCCCCCTCAACATAACATTCATTGGATTCAGCCAGAACTTCCACCAAACTTATAGTCTAATATGCCGTCACCCCGATTCTGTAATAGACTTTAACACTTATCCAGGTCATCGAAATTCATGCACACGTCAGCAGACGGACTATTACCTAAGAGAATAATTACGGGTGCAGAAAATGGGAGTCTTAGGTAAAGCGGGCAGGTAGCACTGGGATACAGACAGAGAGCAGGATAGTCCCAACCGACTAAAGGAGAGAACTCTTTTTTTTTTTTTTTTTGCCCTTTTGCACCAACAAAAAAAAATTAATTGTATTTCTAATATGACAGAGTTGTATCAGTTCTAATTCAGGTCTGTATGATAAATCTGGTCTGTGGCGGACATGACGTCTCATTTATTATGTTTTCATTTACATTCAGGTTGAAGATTTATAGCGCGGGGATGTGACCTTAAAGAGACGACTTCCAGGGACTCCGTAAATATTATGCTATGTGCAGGACGTCACCGCACTGGTTATAAATGGAGGAGGGTATACAGATATATATATATAGAGAGAGAGAGGGGAAAATTAGAGGGTTTGTTGTAATGAGAAGGGAATAATTATTTCCACTCACACAGCAGCACAGAGAGGGGGCGATTCTATAAACCACCATCTGAGACGCAGAAAATGCGTCCGAAATAGACTCATCGGGACCGAGTCATTGGTCAACTAACTCGTAACATTGTAACTTATTAATATATAACATAAGGATCTCTTTTGCATATCGGGGGTTTATTTACTAAAAACTGAAGAGTGCAAAATCTGGTGCAGCTTCCATATTTTTTTGTCAAAGCTTAATCTCTGGAAGATTTACCCCCCCCCCCATTCATGACCAGGCCATTTTTTTTTGATACGGCACTGTGTTATCTTAACTGACAATTGCGCGGTCGTGCGACGCTGTACCCAAATAAAATTGAAGTCCTTTTTTCCCCACAAATAGATTTTTTTTTTTGGTGGTATTTGATCACCCCAGCGGTTTTTTCTTTTCTGTTTTTTTTTGTTTGTTTGCTTTTTGTGCTATAAAAAAAAGACCGACAATTTTGAAAAAAAACAACAATATTTTTTACTTTCTGCTGTAATACATATCCAATAAAAAAAATGTAAAAAATCTAATTTCTTCATCAATTTAGGCCAATATATCTGTTCAGTGATTCTGCTTTGCTGTTTCTCTCTCAATGTAAGTCTACTTAACCACTTCAGCTCCTGAAGGTTTACCCCCCACCCTCATGACCAGGCCATTTTTTGCAATACGGCACTGCGCTCTACCAAAATAAAATTGATGTCCTTTTTTGATGGTATTTGATCATCTCTGCGTTTTTTATTTTTTGCGCTATAAACAGAAAAAGAGCGACAATTTTGAAAAAAATATATATTTTTTACTTTTTGCTATAATAAATATCCCCAAAAAATATATAAAAAATATATTTATTTTTTTTGTTGCGCTATAAACAAAAAAAAGACAACAATTTTGGGAAAACAAAAACTAATATTTTTTACTTTCTGCTATAAAACATAAATAAAATAAAAAAAAAAATCTAATTTCTTCATCAATTTGGGCCAATATGTATTCTGCTACATATTTTTGGTTAAAAAAAATCCCAGTAAGCGTATATTGATTGGTTTGCCATCAGTCAGTCTGTCACATGATATTAAAAAAAGTATCAGTAAACGGTATAGACGAGTACCTGAAAAAAGTATCGGTACTTGTACTCGGCTGAAAAAAATGTTATCGGGACAACCCTAATTCAATGGGCTGAAAGTCAGATCAGTTAATACGGCTCTCATAGGGAACCATTCATTTTGATTGGAGGCAGAGAAACGCTGCTAAAATTTTGCCGGCAATTTTTTTTTTTTTTTTTTTTACATTCAGCTGTCAGTGGTTCTCCGCTGACAGCTGATGGCTCATCGGTTGTTAAGGATGTGGCGGACGGCTTCCTTAGCAACCAGCTATATACTGTGTTTTTAAAAAATGCAAAACACATCAAAAATCGCATCAGAAACACAACACTTGCGTTTCTGATGTGATTCCATTGAAGTTTTTTACACGCAAAAAGCGGTAAAAAAGTCCCCAACCCTTTCCAAAAATGCACCGACTGCAAAACGCATAGGTGTGAACGTGTACCACAGGAAACCATGTTAAATGGACTGTAGTGCGTTTCTTAAAATGCAAAACGCACTAAAAAAAAAAAGCAAAGATGTGAACCTAGGTGAAGGTGGGTTTACATTGTGAATTTTTTTTTTTTTTTTTTTTATTAACCACTTCAGCTACAGAAGGTTTACTCCTCTCATGAGGAGTATTTTTTGCTATTTAGCACTGTGCTACTTTAACTGCTCATGCAACACTGTACACAAATAAAATGTATAATGTTTTTACTGTATATAGAGCTTTTTTATTTGTTCACCGCTGTTTTTTTTATTTTTTATTATATAAATAAAAAAAGAAAAGCAAAAAAAAAAGAAAAAGAAAAATGTTAAAAAATTTTTTTTTACTTTCTGCTATAAAACATATGCAATAAAAAAAAAAAAAAAAGTATTCATTAAACGTTTGCGGACCGCCCACCGTGCATATACTGCAGCAGGTCGGCCGCTCTGTGCCAGATCACCTACTACGTGACCTGACACGTTCCGGGTCTGGGGCACACACACACCACCGGCAAGACGCTCCCGCTGTCATTGGACACAGCGAGAGCCAATCAGCACGTCTGCCGGGACTGGCGGATCCTTCAGGACACAGGCAGAACGGCGGTCTGTGGGAGGGGAATGTACTGATCCTGGTCTTCTGATTTCTGGATTACCTTCCCCCCAGTCAAAGCACCTCCCCCACAGTTAGCAAGCACTCTCTAGGATCACATTTAACCCCCCTGATTTTAACCCCTTCCCTGACAGTGTCTCTAGTACAGTGACAGTGCATATTTTTTTAGCACTGATCACTGTATTGGTGTCACCGGTCCCCACAAAACTGTCAAAAGTGTCAGTTAGGTGTCCAATTTGTCCGCCCGCAATGTCGCAGTCCTGCTATAAGTCGCTGTTTGCCACCATTACTAGTAAAATATATATATATATATATATATACGTGGAGGTACGTCCATTAAGGGCGCCGCCCCCTCTGTCACACCACCCCCCTCTATGTTAAATGGATAGATTCATGCATTGCATGAATCTATCCATGGCCGCGGTAGCCACCCCCTATTCAGGCGTCCGGCCCCTTTTCGGACGCCGGGCGCCAGAATTACAGCGGCGGGGGGGGGTTTGAAGCACCTGATTAGAGGCTTTAAAGCAGGATTCTGGCCGGCTAAAGTTTTTTTTTTTAAAGTCAGCAGCTACAAACACTGTAGGTGCTGACTTTAAATAAGTACTTACCTGTCCTGGGTGCCCGCGATGTCGGCCGCCCGAGGCTGACCCGTCCCTCGGCTCTCGGGTCCCGGCACCGCCATCCTAAGTAAGGGAAACAGGCAGTGGAGCCTTGTGGCTTTACTGCCAGTTTCCTGCTGCGCAGCGCTCTGTGAATGGCCCCGTGGTGTTCTGGGAACACACACAGTTCCCAGAAGACAACGGGGCCGCTCACCGAGGAGCATTACACGCCGCGGAATAGGAAGAGGCAGATTAGGAAGACTGCCTAGCAACAAGAGTTTCAGGTAAGTAAAAATTTTTATTTTTTCACATTTTTTTAACATTTTTTTTTACATTTTTGGTGCAATTTAGAAAAGCAAATGAATATATTTGCTTTGCTAACACTGAACTGCCTCTCAGCCAATCAGGAGGCGCGGATCTAAAACCCGTCACCTGATTGGCTGAAGGCAGAGGCGCTCTGATTGGATGCCTAACGGAACGGAAGAAGAGACACATGGGAGGACAGAGAACCAAGGAGGACACAGGAGCTGTTGCCTGACCCGCTGGATGTCCCACCGCTCGCTGCCGTCACCTGCTGCCTAATGGGGTAAGTCTGTGCCATCAGATGGTGAGCGGGGGGGTCACAAAGGCTGCATATGATGGGCACAGAGTCTGCATAAGATGGGCACAGAGGCTGCATATGATGGGCACAGAGGCTGCATATGATGGGCATAGGCTGCATATGATGGGCACAGTGGCTGCATATGATAGGCACAGGCTGCATATGATGGGCACAGAGGCTGCATATGATGGGCACAGAGTGCATAAGATGGGCACAGGCTGAATATGATGGGCACAGAGGCTGCATATGATGGGCACAGAGAGCATAAGATGGGCACAGGCTGCATATGATGGGCACAGGCTGCATATGATGGGCACAGGCTGCATATGATTAGCACAGGCTGCATATGATTAGCACAGGCTGCATATGATGGGCACAGTGGCTGCATATGATGGGCACAAGCTGCATATGATGGGCACAGAGTGCATAAGACGGGCACAGGCTGCATATGATGGGCACAGGCTGCATATGATGGGCACAGGCTGCATATGATGAGCACAGGCTGCATATGATGGGCACAGTGGCTGCATATGATGGGCACAGGCTGCATATGATGGGCACAGAGGCTGCATATCATGGGCACAGGCTGCATATGATGGGCACAGGCTGCATATGATGGGCGCACGGGCTGCATATAATGGGCCCACAGGCTGCATATGATGGGCACAGGCTGAATATGATGAGCACAGGCTGCATATGATGGGCACAGTGGCTGCATATGATGGGCACAGAGGCTGCATATGATGTGCACAGAGGCTGCATATGATGGGCACAGAGGCTGCATATGATGTGCACAGAGGCTGCATATGATGGGCACAGGCTGCATATGATGGGCACAGAGGCTGCATATGATGTGCACAGAGGCTGTATGATGGGCACAGTGGCTGCATATGATGGGCACAGGCTGCATATGATGGGCACAGTGGCTGCATATGATGGGCACAGGCTGCATATGATGGGCACAGAGGATGCATATGATGTGCACAGAGGCTGTATAATGGGCACAGGGGCTGCATATGATGGGCACAGAGGCTGCATATGATGTGCACAGAGGCTGCATATGATGGGCACAGTGGCTGCATATGATGGGCACAGGCTGCTTATGATAGGCACAGAGGCTGTATAATGGACACAGTGGCTGCATATGATGGGCACAGGCTGCATATGATGGGCACAGTGGCTGCATATGATGGGCACAGGCTGCATATGATGGGCACAGAGGATGCATATGATGTGCACAGAGGCTGTATAATGGGCACAGGGGCTGCATATGATGGGCACAGAGGCTGCATATGATGTGCACAGAGGCTGTATGATGGGCACAGTGGCTGCATATGATGGGCACAGGCTGCTTATGATAGGCACAGAGGCTGTATAATGGACACAGTGGCTGCATATGATGGGCACAGGCTGCTTATGATAGGCACAGAGGCTGTATGATGGGCACAGTGGCTGCATATGATGGGCACAGGCTGCTTATGATAGGCACAGAGGCTGTATGATGGGCACAGGCTGCTTATGATAGGCACAGTGGCTGCCATTGATGTTTTTTTTCAGTACTTTTCAGAACTTTTCAGTTTGCGCCCCCCCAAAAATTTTGATATGATGGGCACAGGCTGCATATGATGAGCACAGGCTGCATATGATGGGCACAGTGGCTGCATATGATGGGCACAGGCTGCATATGATGGGCACAGAGGCTGCATATCATGGGCACAGGCTGCATATGATGGGCACAGGCTGCATATGATGGGCGCACGGGCTGCATATAATGGGCCCACAGGCTGCATATGATGGGCACAGGCTGAATATGATGAGCACAGGCTGCATATGATGGGCACAGTGGCTGCATATGATGGGCACAGAGGCTGCATATGATGTGCACAGAGGCTGCATATGATGGGCACAGAGGCTGCATATGATGTGCACAGAGGCTGCATATGATGGGCACAGGCTGCATATGATGGGCACAGAGGCTGCATATGATGTGCACAGAGGCTGTATGATGGGCACAGTGGCTGCATATGATGGGCACAGGCTGCATATGATGGGCACAGTGGCTGCATATGATGGGCACAGGCTGCATATGATGGGCACAGAGGATGCATATGATGTGCACAGAGGCTGTATAATGGGCACAGGGGCTGCATATGATGGGCACAGAGGCTGCATATGATGTGCACAGAGGCTGCATATGATGGGCACAGGCTGCATATGATGGGCACAGAGGCTGCATATGATGTGCACAGAGGCTGTATGATGGGCACAGTGGCTGCATATGATGGGCACAGGCTGCTTATGATAGGCACAGAGGCTGTATAATGGACACAGTGGCTGCATATGATGGGCACAGGCTGCTTATGATAGGCACAGAGGCTGTATGATGGGCACAGTGGCTGCATATGATGGGCACAGGCTGCTTATGATAGGCACAGAGGCTGTATGATGGGCACAGGCTGCTTATGATAGGCACAGTGGCTGCCATTGATGTTTTTTTTCAGTACTTTTCAGAACTTTTCAGTTTGCGCCCCCCAAAAATTTTGAGCACCAGTCGCCCTTCTGAGTTCCCCCTTGTCTACGCACCCTACGCTCTTCTGAGCACTGAACCTTGGTCCGTATTGCCCCAAGTATTATTTTGTGGTGCTAAATAATTTGTATGGAATTTGCTCTTATCTAATAACAAGAAAAGCAGTAAAATAGATCCCCTGGAGCCAGCAACAATAGATCTCCAGCAACAATAGAACCCACCCCAGCAACAATGTATCCTTCACACAATAATAGACTCTCCCCAGCAACAATGGGCCCCACCCCATGAACAATAGGTCCCATCAGCAACAATAGGATCCCACCCTAGCAACAATAGATCGCTAACACAACAATAGACTTCCCTAGAAACAAGGGACCCAATCCCAGCAACAATATGTTCCCCCCAGCAATAGACCTCACCACAGCAACAATAGATCCCTCACACAATAGACACCCCCAGCAACAATGGACCCCACCCCAGCAACAATAGACTCCCCCCACGCACACAAAGAGCACCAATGGACCACCCAGAACAAAGTACAATCCCCAGCAACAAAAGATCCACCCAGCAACATTAGGCCTCCCAGCAGCAACAACAGATCTCCCAGCAGCCAGCATCAATAGACCCATCAGCATACAGCAACATTAGACCTCTCCCTCAATAGTAGATTCCTACCAGCAACATAAGACCCCCCAGCAACAATAGATCCACCACACAAAAACAGATCCCCACCAGTGACAATAGATCCCCCAGCATTAATAGACCCTCCAGCACACCCCTTACATGCATTTAGTGCTGGAGGTGCTGGAACTGTGTTCCCACGCGTTCCCGCTGAAAAGAAAAAGCCATATATATAATATATATAAAGAAAAATATCCCATAGTTTGTAGTCGCTATAACTTTTGTGCAAACCAATCAATATACACTTATTGGGATTTTGTTTACCAAAAATATGTAGTAGAAAACATATTGGCCTAAATGTATGAAGAAATTTGATTTTTAACCACTTGCTGCCCGCCCGCCGTCATATGACGGCGGGACGGTGCAGCTGTTGTTCTGGGCCGCCGTCATATGACAGCGCAGCCTTCCAGGCAGCCCAGGGGGCGCGCGCGCGCCGCATCGCTCTGGTCCCGGTGCGCGTGCCCGGCGGCCGCGATGTCCGCCGGGCACCCGCTATTGCCCGGTAACCGAGCAGGACCGTGGATCTGTGTGTGTAAACACACAGATCTACGTCCTGTCAGATGGGAGGAGACCGATGGTGTGTTCCTTGTACAGAGGAACACTGATCGGTCTCCTCCCCTTGCGAATCCCCTCCCCTCACAGTTAGAATCACTCCCTAGCAACACATTAACCCCTACAGCGCCCCCTCCTGGTTAACCCCTTCATTGCCAGTCACATTTATACAGTAATCAATGCATTTTTATAGCACGGATCGCTGTATAAATGTGAATGGTCCCAAAAATGTGTCAAAATTGTCCGATGTGTCCGCCGCAATATCGCAGTCACGATAAAAATCGCAGATCGCCGCCACTACTAGTAAAAAAAATAATAATAATAATAAAAATGCTATAAATCTATCCCCTTATTTTGGAGACGCTATAACTTTTGCGCAAACCAATAAATATACACTTATTGCGATATTTTTTACCAAAAATATGTAGAAGAATACGTATCGGCCTAAACTGAGGAAAAAATTTGTTTAAAAAAAAAAAAAAATTTGGATACTTATAATAGCAAAAAGTAAAAAATATTGTGTTTTTTTTCAAACTTGTCACTCTTGTTTTGTTTATAGCACAAGAAATAAAAAACGCAGGGGTGATCAAATACCACCAAAAGAAAGCTCTATTAGTGGGGAAAAAAATCATAAAAACTTCATATGGGTACAGTGTTGTATGACCGCGCAATTGTTATTCAAAGTGCGACAGCGCTGAAAGCTGAAAATTGGCCTGGGCAGGAAGGGGGTGAAAATGCCCGGTATGGAAGCGGTTAAACATTTTTTAATGCTGGAAAGATGATGGAGGATCGGGATGACACGGCAGATAACACCGCGGGTGATGAGGAAATGACAGAATGGTGGGGGATTAGGGAATGATGCTGTGGGACCAGGATGACAAGAGAGTTGGCAGAGGAAGAAGTGACCGGGGGGATGATGCAATGAGATCAGGGTGACAGCGGGTCATGGGAAATCATGCAGGGGGATCGGGATGACATGGAAAGGGATGGAGGATGATGCAGGGGATCGGGATGACATGGAAAGGGATGGAGGATGATGCAGGGGATCGGGATGACATGGAAAGGGATGAAGGATGATGCAGGGGGATCGGGATGACATGGAAAGGGATGGAGGATGATGCAAGGGATCGGGATGACATGGAAAGGGATGGAGGATGATGCAAGGGATCAGGATGACATGGAAAGGGATTGAGGATGATGCAGGGGATCGGGATGACATGGAAAGGGATGGAGGAAGATGCAGGGGATAAGGATGTCATGGAAAGGGATGGAGGCTGATGCAAGGGATCGGGATGACATGGAAGGGGATGGAGGATGATGCAGGGGATCGGGATGACATGGAAGGGGATGGAGGATGATGCAGGGGATCGGGATGACATGGAAGGGGATGATGATGCAGGGGATCGGGATGACATGGAAGGGGATGATGATGCAGGGGATCGGGATGACATGGAAGGGGATGGAGGATGATGCAGGGGATCGGGATGACATGGAAGGGGATGATGATGCAGGGGATCGGGATGACATGGAAGGGGATGGAGGATGATGCAGGGGATCGGGATGACATGGAAAGGGATGGAGGATGATGCAGGGGATCGGGATGACATGGAAGGGGATGGAGGATGATGCAGGGGATCGGGATGACATGGAAAGGGATGGAGGATGATGCAGGGGATCGGGATGACATGGAAAGGGATGGAGGATGATGCAGGGGATCAGGATGACATGGAAAGGGGTGGAGGATGATGCAGGGGATCGGGATGACATGGAAAGGGATGGAGGATGATGCAGGGGGATCGGGATGACATGGAAAGGGATGGAGGATGATGCAGGGGATCGGGATGACATGGAAAGGGATGGAGGATGATGCAGGGGGATCGGGATGACATGGAAAGGGATGGAGGATGATGCAAGGGATCGGGATGACATGGAAAGGGATGGAGGATGATGCAGGGGGATCGGGATGACATGGAAAGGGATGGAGGATGATGCGAGGGATCAGGGTGACATGGAAAGGGATGGAGGATGATGCAGGGGATCAGGATGACATGGAAAGGGATGGAGGATGATGCAGGGGATCAGAATGACATGGAAAGGGATGGAGGATGATGCAAGGGATCGGGATGACATGGAAAGGGATGGAGAATGATGCAAGGGATCGGGATGACATGGAAAGGGATGGAGGATGATGCAGGGGATCGGGATGACATGGAAAGGGATGGAGGATGATGCAAGGGATCGGGATGACATGGAAAGGGATGGAGGATGATGCAGGGGATCGGGATGACATGGAAAGGGATGGAGGATGATGCAGGGGATCGGGATGACATGGAAAGGGATGGAGGATGATGCAGGGGATCGGGATGACATGGAAGGTGATGGAGGATGATGCAGGGGATCGGGATGACATGGAAAGGGATGGAGGATGATGCAGGGGGATCGGGATGACATGGAAAGGGATGGAGGATGATGCAAGGGATCGGGATGACATGGAAAGGGATGGAGGATGATGCAGGGGGATCGGGATGACATGGAAAGGGATGGAGGATGATGCAGGGGATCGGGATGACATGGAAATGGATGGAGGATGATGCAAGGGATCGGGATGACATGGAAAGGGATGGAGGATGATGCAGGGGATCGGTATGTCATGGAAAGGGATGGAGGATGATGCAAGGGATCGGGATGACATGGAAAGGGATGGAGGATGATGCAGGGGGATCGGGATGACATGGAAGGGGATGGAGGATGATGCAGGGGGATCAGGATGACATGGAAGGGGATGGAGGATGATGCAGGGGATTGGGATGAGATGGAAGGGGATGGAGGATGATGCAGGGGGATCAGGATGACATGGAAGGGGATGGAGGATGATGCAGGGGGATCGGGATGACATGGAAGGGGATGGAGGATGATGCAGGGGGATCAGGATGACATGGAAGGGGATGGAGGATGATGCAGGGGGATCAGGATGACATGGAAGGGGATGGAGGATGATGCAGGGGATCGGGATGACATGGAAGGGGATGAAGGATGATTAAGATGACATGGAAGGTATTGGAGGAAGATGACAAGGAATGGGAAAATAATGAAGGGGGATCAGGGGTGGCATGGAAGATGATGGGGGATCAGGATGTTCGCGATGGGCAGAAATGATGCGGAGGACCGGGATGGGGGGGGGGGCGCGGCTCTCCGGTGATCGGGATGGGGGGGGGGACTTCCTGTTGGTGAGGAGTAGACAGGAAGTGATGCGGGTCGGGCGGTGATCGGTCGGGATGCCGGTGGCGGGCGGTGATCGGAGTGGAGGAGGGGCCGGTGAGTGGATACAATGTAATACAATGTAACATTTCTCCGCGTCTTCCATCCGGTGGGGGAGGGGAGGGGTCGCTGCGCCTTGTGCTCCTCCATCCTGATCTCTCCGGGATCTCTGATTGGTTGATCCGGTGCTCCCCCCCCCATCCATACTGGGGATCCTCCTATAGATCGGGGTGTATCTCCGGGTCCCCGGTACATCCATTCATCATCTATTACTATATTGAACGATGGGGAGACATACATTATCAATTGGAAAGGATCAATCGATCGACCTCTATCACCATTGGTAATCTGCTGATCCTCATTTCGGTGGACATACACGCTACAATTATATTACCCAATCGATGTGCCCTTCAATCGGAATGATTACAACCGATCAAAAAGCCGCAACTTCCCTTCCCATCGATTTTAGACGCATTAAAATCCGATTTAATCAAACGGAAGTCGATCGGCGAAGGCTGGAAACGATTAATCGTTTTGCATTGATCGGCAGCATTGAGATGGTTCGGTCATTCGATTGATCGTATTCCAATAGATAGGATTATAAGGTTGCATGGTGGAAGCAGATGTAATTGATCATTTACCGATCACAATTCACTTCCCTGTGTGTGGCATATCGATCGTATGGGTTGTCAAATATCACACAACACTATCAGGGGAGATCAATCAAAAAAAGAAATCGTTTGCCTATCAAAGTGGGCGTGGCTACTGTCGGGTTGATCAGAAAACAACAAAGTTGTGCCACAGCAGATCGACCCCCTGACATGGAGATTGAAGCCTTAATATATCGATCAGTTGATTCCTATTCAATCCAATCAGTGGAGTCTCATTAAATGATCAATTGATCGTATCAATTCGCACATGGCCATCTACAGGCAGGCAATCTTGATCCTCCTCAATAGTTGTTATTGATCGTTATTTTGATTTGAGGACTCCTACACATGGTCGATCGTTCTGCTCCAGGTCAGGTGACCTGTGTCTGTGTGCAGCAAACGCCCAACCGATACCAGAGGACCGCCGCCTTGGCGTGGATCACGTGACCAGGCTGTGGGTGGAGCCGGATTCCCATTATTGCTTTCACTATGACTGTGTTGTATGGAGTCGATCGGAAGATTATTGATCGTGTCGCCTTGATTGGCACACTGGCATGCTTTGTTCAGCTATTTGATTGATCTATAAAAACACAGATGTGATCAATGATTTTGTTTCTTCCAATGATCAATCGAAACCTAATTTCCCTGTGATTGATTATGAAAGCGTAAATGGCCACCGTAATTATCTGATGATTGGTCAGATAATCGTAACACAGATCAATGAATTGATCCTTATCAATCGATCACACACAGTATCTCACAAAATAAGTACACCCCTCACATTTCTGTAAATATTTTCTTCTATCTTTTCATGTGACAACACTGAAGAAATGACACTTTGCTACAATGTAAAGTAGTGAGTGTACAGCTTGTATAACAGTGTAAATTTGCTGTCCCCTCAAAATAACTCAACACACAGCCATTAATGTCTAAACCGCTGGCAACAAAAGTGAGTACACCCCTAAGTGAAAATGTCCAAATTGGGCCCACTTAGCCATTTTCCCTCCCTGGTGTCATGTGACTTGTTAGTGTTACAAGGTCTCAGGTGTGAATGGTCTCTCATACTGGTCACTGGAGGTTCAACATGGCACCTCATGGCAAAGAACTCTGCAGATCTGAAAAAAAGAATTGTTGCTCTACATAAAGATGGCCTAGGCTCTAAGAAGATTGTCAAGACCCTCAAACTGAGCTGCAGCACGGTGGCCAAGACCATACAGGATACGTTCTACTCAGAACAGGCCTCGCCATGGTCCACCAAAGAAGTTGAGGGCACGTGCTCAGCATCATACCCAGAGTTTGTCTTTGGGAAATAGACGTATGAGTGCTGCCAGCATTGCTGCAGAGGTTGAAGGGGTGGGGGGTCAGCCTGTCAGTGCTCAGACCATACGCCGCACACTGCATCAAATTGGTCTGCATGGCTGTCGTCCCAGAAGGAAGACTCTTCTGAAGATGATGCACAAGAAAGCCCACAAACAGTTTGCTGAAGACAAGCAGACTAATGACATGGATTACTGGAATCATGTCCTGTGGTCTGATGAGAACAAGATAAACTTATTTGGTTCAGATGGTGTCAAGCGTGTGTGGCGGCAACCAGGTGAGGAGTACAAAGACAAGTGTGTCTTGTCTACAGTCAAGCATGGTGGTGGGAGTGTCATGGTCTGGGGCTGCATGAGAGCTGCCGGCACTGGGGAGCTACAGATCATTGAGGGAACCATGAATGCCAACATGTACTGTGATATACTGAAGCAGAGCATGATCCCCTCCCTTCAGAGACTGGGCCGCAGGGCAGTATTCCAACATGATAAGGACCCCAAACACACCTCCAAGATGACCACTGCCTTGTTAAAGAAGCTGAGAGTAAAGGTGATGGACTGGCCAAGCATGTCTCCAGACCTAAACCCTATTGAGCATCTGTGGGGCATCCTCAAACAGAAGGTGGAGGAGCGCAAGGTCTCTAACATCCACCAGCTCTGTGATGTCGTCATGGAGGAGTGGAAGAGGACTCCAGTGGCAACCTGTAAAGCTCTGGTGAGCTCCATGTCTAAGAGGGTTAAGGCAGTGCTGGAAAATAATGGTGGCCATGCAAAATATTGACACTTTGGACCCAATTTGGACATTTTCACTTAGGGGTGTACTCACTTTTGTTGCCAGCGGTTTAGACATTAATGGCTCTGTGTTGAGTTATTTTGAGAGGACAGCAAATTTACACTGTTATACAAGCTGTACACTCACTACTTTACATTGTAGCAAAGTGTCATTTCTTCAGTGTTGTCACATGAAAAGATAGAGAAAAATATTTACAAAAATGTGAGGGGTGTACTTACTTCTGTGAGATACTGTACAGTGCCATTAGTTGTTTATGGCACCCCAAGCGTGGGTAGCAGACGCGTGTTTTGCCGCACCGCCAAATGTGCCAAAACGCTCACTGAGAAAAATGCCCAAGGCTCCACGGCCCAAAAGGTTCTGGGGCTACTTTGGGGTTTTCGGCTCCATTCACACTTGTGCGACTTGCCATGCGACTTTGGACACTGAAGTCACATGACAAGCCGCACTGCGCATTTTTCATAGACAACTATTCAAATAGGTGCAGCGACTTTAACCCCCTTCCTGCCCAGGCAAATGTTCAGCTTTCAGAGCTTTCATACATTGACTGACAATTACTCAGTCATGTAACACTGTACCCATATGAACTTTTTATCATTTTTTTTTTCACACAGACAGAGCTTTCTTTTGGTGATATTTAATCACCTCTGGGGGTTTTATTATATAAACGAAAAAAGACCAAAAACTTTGAGATCAAAAAACTGTTTCTTAGTTTCTGTTATAAAATGTTGCAAATAAGTAACTTTTCTTCTGATAAGGCTGCACTGATAGGTGGCACTGATGAGCACTAATATGGGCAATGATAGGCAGCACTGACTGGCAATGATTGGCAGCACTCGGCACTGATAGGTGGCATTGATAAGCGGTACTGATTGGCAGCACTGGGCTAGTGCCAATAGATGGCACTGATAGGGCTGCAATGATTGGCAGCACTGGGCACTGATTGGCAATAAGGCTGCACTGGTGTGTGGCACTGATGGGCCCTGATAGGCGGCACTGATTGGCAGCACTGTGCACTAATGGGCAATGATTGGCAGCACTGGGCACTGATAGGCGGCACTGATATGTGGCACTGATAGGTGGTACTGATGGGCAATGATAGGTGGCACTTATTGGCAGCACTGGGCACTGATGGGCAATGATAGTTGGCACTGATAAAGCTGCACTGATATGTGACACTGATAGGCAGCACTAATAAGTGGCACTGATGGGCACTGATTGGCAGCACTGGACACTGATAGGTGGCACTGATAAGGCTGCACTGATATGTGGCTCTGATAGGCGGGACTGATTGGAAGCACTGGGCACTTATGGGGCTGCACTGATATGTGACACTGATAGCCAGCACTGATGGGCACTGATAGGTGGAACTGATAGGCGGCACTGATTGGCAGCACTGATGTTCAATAAGGCTGCACTGATAGGCAATGATTGGCAGCACTGGGCACTTATGGGCAATGATAAGGCTTTACTAGTATGTGACACTGATAGGCAGCACTGATAGGTGGCACTGATTGGCAGTACTGGGCACTAATGGGCAATGATTGGCAGCACTGGGCACTGATAGGCAGCACTGATAGGTGGCACTGATGGGCAATGATGGGCAGCACTGGACACTGATAGGCGGCAATGATGTTTGACAATAATGGGCGGCACTGGTGGACACTGCTTGGCAGCACTCATATTTGACACTGATGGGCGGCACTGATTGGCACTGGTGGGGCTGCACTGATAATCTGGACAGTGATGATCGGTGCCCTGACTATCAGTGTAGATGTCCTCTGTCACACTTGCCGGTTACCGGCTCTCCTCTCCTCTCCTCTGTGACAGCGGGTAAGAAAAGGAATGCCGATAACCGGCAAGTCTATTAACATGTGGTCAGCTGTGATTGGTCCTTTACCCCAATCTGTGTTTGAAGGACACAGCGATTACAGAGCACGCCAGATGCCCGCCGCAATGGGCATGCAGAGGGCAAGTGTGAATGGAACCCTTGTCACACATAGGGCGGTCTTAGGCGCGGCGGGCGTTAACAAAAAATGTGCAGAGTGGCAATGCGCGTTCCCGCTACGCTCAGGTGTGAACGGGGCCCAAATCAGATCCGCAGCTGTCAGCTTACATTGTGACCGGTTCACTTTAAAAGCAGGCCAGGCGTGGCGGCGTTAATCCGTTGTCGGCGGATCGTGTGTCTGCAGGCGCACAGATCACATTCCGCGCCTCTGAATGGCCAACATGAATTATAGATCGCGGCCGTCCCAGACGATTGCTCAGCGTGGTGTCAGACTGGAGGGAGCGCACCATCCTCCGCACGCCTCCGAATCCGGGAAATCTCCATCTGCCCTCCAGGAGGAGGCCCGGCGCACTGCCCACCTCTCCGCCTGAAAATGCCAGAGTGCCTGGCTGTCTCCGGCCTGCATGGTGCCCGCCTGATGGGTTTACAGTCGTCCTCTTGTGGATAATTGCTGGAACCATACAGTTTTCTATAAACGATCGAGCACCTTCTTCCACATGTTTGCTGTGTCCCCCACATGGCTTCTCGCAAACTGCAAATGGGACTTCTTATGGTTTTCTTTCACCAATGTCTTTCTTCTTGTCACTCTTCCATAAAGGGCAGATTTGTGGAGAACACGACTAATAGTTGTCCTGTGGACAGATTCTCCCACCTGAGCTGTGGATCTCTGCAGCTCCTCCAGAGTTACCATGGACCTCTTGGCTCTTCTCTAATGATTGCTCTCCTTGCCAGGCAGGTCAGTTTAGGTGGACGGCCATGTCTTGGTAGGTTTGCAGTTGTGCCATACTCGCTCCATTTTTGGATGATGGATTGAACAGAGCTCCGTGAGATGTTACAAGCTTGGGATATTTTTTTTATAACCTAACCCTGCTTTAAATTTCTCCACAACTTTTCCACAACTGGTGTGTTCCTTGGCCTTCATTTATTTATTTTATTTATTTATTACAGGTACTTATATAGTGCCGTCAATTACAGAACAGTTTTATTTATACTGAGATGAAATTACACACAGGTGGACTCTACTAATTAGGTGACTTCTGAAGGCAATTGGTTCCACTATTTTTTAGTTAGGGGTATCGGAGTAAAGGGGGTTGAATACAAATCCACACCACACTTTTCACATATTTATTTGTAAAAAAAAATTGAAAACCATTTATCATTTTCCTTCCACTTCACAATTATGTGCCACTTTGTGTTGGTCTATCACATAAAATCCCAATAAAATACAATTACGTTTTTGGTTATAACATGACAAATTGTGGAAAATTTCAAAGGGTATGAATACTTTTTCAAGGCACTGTAGTGTAAGTCCAGTTAATCTTTATTGCACCTGATCAAAGGTAAGAAGAAAAGCCAACACGTTCCGGTGGTCATTGGCCCCCCTTCATTGGGGCTTACTGTATGTGATGAGCCGATCCGGGATAATTACATGACCTCTGGAATATGTATCAGCAGATCCAGTCAAACAGCAACCAGATCATCAAATCCTAAATGCAGACAAAGGCGCTCTGCTCACCAATGATCTGGTTGCTGTTTGACTTCCGAGTGGATCTGTTGAGCCCAGAGATCCCATCCTCATTCCAACTCGGCTTATCACATGAGCCCTGATGAAGGGAGACCTGTGAGCCCCCCGGGATGTGTTGGCTTTTCTTTTGACCTGTTGTGCAATAAAGATTTACTGGATCCCCATTATATTGCTGGCGGTGTCACCCTTCTCACATTCTGTAAAAATGACGGCAATCGCAGACGACCCCGGAGACCCGGCGCAAACCGTGAGCCGTCACACCATTCCTTGGCTGAATGGAACTTGTTTTTTTACTTCACTTTGTATAAAGAATCAACAAAAAGAAAAAAGAAAAAAGAAAAAAATTAAAAAAAAAAAAATATATATATATATATATATATATATATATAATTTATTAGAATTTGTATTTTATATTTACATTTTAAACATACTTTTTAATATATATATATATATATATATATATATATATATATATATATTCTAATATATATATATATTCTATTATATATATATATATATATATATATATATATATATATATATATATATATATTTTGTATTTTAGATTTATATTTTATATTTTAAACATACTTTATTATATACCGGTATGTATGTATATATATATATATATATATATATATATATATATATAATTTATTATAAAATAGAATTTGTATATCGGTCTTTCTGCTTGCTGATTTCTCTTTTTTGTTTAGAAAAATAGTTTTATACCGGGATCATTTTTCACATACTAGCACAGATTTCTTTTTATATATATTTTTTTTTTTAAATGCAAAAATGTGTATCATTAAACATGGATAGGTGTGCAAGGTGTTAACAATTTTAAGGCAGATGTACTGTGTAATAAAGACACAGTGGGGTCTATTTATATAAAAAAAAAAAAAAAAAACAACTGGCATGTGAATGTCTCAAACATCCAAATAAACATCTTAGATAATCCCCATGTTTTTTCCAATATTTCCTATAAATGTCAGCTCCATCTAGTGACCATAATGCAGTATTTTCCTGAAATACCTCAATCAGGAAAATACTGCATCGTGGCCACTTGATGGAGGTAAGGATCATAGGAAATCAACATACTATATAGACAACATGGTGATTTATTCATGACAGCTGTGCTTAAGAATTTTTGAAATATAGACACCCCCCAATGAATCAGTGGGTGTAATGTGGCTGCAGCATTTTTTCTATGAACACAAAATTATAAAATAATTATTTAAATGTAAAAAATGTTATTCCTTTTGCAGGGTCCAGGGTCCCCTCCATCCCGCGCTGTGGTGTGTCCAGCCCATTTAGAGGACATTTGAGCACCAAAAGCAATGGTAAGCACATTCGGTGAGCGGCTTGTAACCTTCTCGCTGTCCACAGACCCGGGGGAGGGGAGGGGTGATCTGCTGGGAGTCTGGGAAATCCTTTCTAAACTGGCTTTATTTGCTTTTGTCTATTTTTTATTTTTATTATTTCTTTCTATAACTAAATTCATAAATATTTTAAATACGGTATATACAAATAAACAAAAACATATATTTAATTATATAACATTTTGAAAAAAATATATATAAATAAATATAAATTGGCCAAAATGTCTTTGTATGCTGGCACCTCTTCTCTGGAACTAAGGGGCCAAGCCCAACCCCTGAAAAACAACCCCCACCATAACCCCCCCCTCCACCAAATGATTTGGACCACTGCACAAAGCAAGGTCCATAAAGACATGGATGAGCGAGTTGTTTGGGGTGGAAGAACTTGACTGGCCTGCACAGAGTCCTCAATCCGATAGAACACCTTTGGGATGAATTAGAGTGGAGACTGCGAGCCAGGCCTTCTCATCCAACATCAGTGCCTGACCTCACAAATGTGCTTCTGGAAGTTCATGTGTGTGTAAAGGCAGGCGTCCCAATACTTTTGACTATATATATATATATATATATATATATATATATATATATATATATATATATATATAGATATATATCTATAACTATATATATATATATATATATATATATATATATATATATATATATATATATATATATATATATATATATATAATCACACACATATATTTAGTTAGAAATAAATAAATATATGTCAAAAGTATTGGGACGCATGCCTTTACACGCACATGAACTTCCAGAAGCACATTTGTGAGGTCAGGCACTGATGTTGGATGAGAAGGCCTGGCTCACAGTCTCTACTCTAATTCATCCCAAAGGTGTTCTATCGGGTTGAGGTCAGGACTCTGTGCAGGCCAGTCAAGTTCCTCCACCCCAAAATCACTCATCCATATCTTTATGGACCTTACTTTGTGCACTGGTCCAAATCATTATCTTCTAAGTATTATTGTTATTTGTATATATTTAAGATATTTATTTTTGAATTTAGTTAGAAAAATTAAGTATAAACATGAAACAAATAATAAATAAAAAATAAATAAATAATATAATATACCGTATATACTCGAGTATAAGTCGAGGCACAGTGGTGTAGTTGGGTAGCACTCTCGCCTAGCAGTAAGAAGGGTCACTGGTTCGAATCCCAACCACGACACTACCTGCCTGGAGTTTGCATGTTCTCCCTGTGCCTGCGTGGGTTTCCTCCGGGTACTCCGGTTTCCTCCCACACTCAAAAGACATGCTGGTAGGTTAATTAGATCTTGTCTAAATTGTCCCTAGTATGTATGAATGTGAGTTAGGGACCTTAGATTGTAAGCTCCTTGAGGGTAGGGACTGATGTGAATGTACAATATATATGTAAAGTGCTGCGTAAATTGACGGCGCTATATAAGTACCATAAATAAATAAAAATAAATAAGTCGAATTTTTCAGCACATTTTTTTATGCTGAAAGTGACCCCCTCGGCTTATACTCGAGTCAAGCGCTTTTCTGCAGCAAAAAATTTCATTTTCTGAACCGATTTTGGGGCCCCATATCTCAGGGCCACTTTGTGCTAGGAACCCCATATTTGGTGTGCAAACCCAGTGGAACTGGTACCACAACATATCCAAAGCTGGGTTTCCTAGCTCTAAGTGGCCCTGAGATACGGGGCCCCAAAATCGGTTCAGAAAATGTCATTCTCTGCTGCAGAAAAGTGCTTGACATTTTCTGAACCGACTTTGGGGCCCCGTATCTCAGGGCCACTAGGTGCTAGGAGCCCCAAATTTGGTGTGCAAACCCAGTGGAACCATAACATATCCAAAGCTGGGGTTCCTAGGACCAAGTGGCCCCGAGATACGGGGCCCCAAACCTGGTTTGGAAAATGTCATTCTGCTGCAGAGAAGTGCTTGACATTTTCTGAACCGATTTATGAGGCCCTGTATCTCAGGAACACTTAGTGCTAGAAATCCCAGCTTTGGATATTTTATGGTGCTAGTTCCACTGAGTTTGCACACCAAATTTGGCATTCCTAGCACTAAGTGGCCCCGAGATACGGGGCCCCAAAGTCGGTCAACTATGTCCATCTGCAGCAATGTCATTTCGGGACCCTTTGGGTTCAGAGACCCCAAATTTTGGCTGCAGCTAGGGGGCATCTAGGAACCCTTAACTACCGAGTTTGAAGTTCGGGGGACCTATGGCTGCAAATGGGCACAGTGATGCTTCAAATGGGCATTGTTGACCCTCTTTTCCACTTACAGTAGCTGCGCATTTCTCACCCTAGGCTATTACTCGAGTCAATAAGTTTTTCCCATTTTTTTTTTGTGGTAAATTAGGGCCTCGACTTATACACAGAACGACTTATACTCGAGTATATACGGGTACCATATATAAAAAATATAATATATATAACATATAAATGGCATAATATAATATAATAAATATATATATATTTGTGTATATATTATCTTTTAAGTATTATTATTATTTTTATATATTTTTAAATTATTTATTTTTGAATTTAGTTAGAAAAATAAACTATGAACATGAAACAAATAAAAAAACAGATATATATATATATATATATATATATATATATATATATATATATATATATATATATATATATATATATATATATATATATATTATTTTGTGTGTGTAATTTATGAAGGAAAACTCTACTTCTGTTGAAATATTATGGATTTGAAGCCTGTAGTTGTTGCATAGGCCGGTCATTTCATGATACAGATACAAGCACCGCATTGCTGTGCAGCCTCCTCCAATGTGGTCTATGGAGAGGAGCATACATTGCATTGTGGGCGATGGGTCTGTCGGAGATTTGGGTTTTATGGGGGTCACGGGAGAATAAAAGTAGTTTTATTCAGGAGAGGCAGGCATGTGCGATCCCACCACCAGGAAAATAATTATACATCCCTTTATACAGCGATGGGCTCCATTTATCGTTCTACAGCAAATCCCAAGCTGCGGTCTGCGGGTGTGTGCCCATTGGACTGCAGTGATAATGAGCCAATAAAGCATTAGTAGTAGTGGGAAGGTGAAGCTGCTACCGCAATGGCTTCTTCTGAACCCTCCAGTGGTAAAGATGGCATACAACACTGATTATTATCGGTAAGGCCGGAGGGAAATCGCAGTATATCGCAGTCCATTGACAGTCTGGGCGATATTTTTATCGATGGGACGCCAAACAATTGGAAACTCCTTGCGTCGATAGGTGGGGGGGGGGGGGGGGCGTTGCTTCTCCTTACTGGGTGGGGGGATCTTTGGAGTTCTTGTCTGATTATGTCCTGGCTGTAGGGTTGCCACCTCATCCCTTTAAACCCAAAGACATAGTAATTACACAGGTTCTGAGGCTAATTTAATGCATATAAGGCACTAAGTGAGTTTAAAGCGGAGTTCCACCCGTTTTTTTTTTTTTTTCAGTTTATTAAAAGTCAACGGATACAAAAAGTGTAGCTGCTGACTTTTAATAAACAGACACTCACCTGTCCCACGGTCCAACGATGCGGGTGCCCGGAGCTTCGCTCCTCTCCCCCTTCTCTCAGCGGCGCCGTCATAGCAACTGCGGGCACCCGGCCGTGACAGCTTGCAGCTTCACGGCCAGGCGCACACTGCGCATGCGCGAGTCACTCTATGCATGTGCGAGTCGTGCTGCGCTCTGCTATTGACCAGGCAATCTTCTTCGGTGAGCGGTCCGGTTTAGGATAAAAGTGGTCTCTGCGGCGGATTCGCCGCAAGATCACTTTTATCGGCGGCGGGAGAGGGGCCCCTCCGCGCTCTGGTGACCTCTGCCGCTTACCGGAGCCGTCGGCAGTGGCGGAGGCGATCGGATCCATCTTGTGGCCTGACATGGAGACGAGTGAGGGGAAGATGGCACCCACCCGTCTCCATATCATAGCAGGGCGGAAGCGACGTCAAAACATCACTTCTGCCCACAGGCCTTTTTTTTTTTTTTTTTTTTTTTTTTGCATTTTAGTGTAAATATGAGATGTGAGGTCTTTCTGACCCCCAGATCTCATATTTAAGAGGACCTGTCATGCTTTTTTTTCTATTACAAGGGATGTTTACATTACTTGGAATAGGAATAAAAGTGACACAATTTTTTTTTTTTTAAAAAAACAGTGTAAAATAAATAATTTAAAAAAAAAAAATTTTTAAACGTGCCCCGTCCCGACGAGCTCGCGTGCAGAAGCGAACGCATACGTGAGTAGCACCCGCATATGAAAACGGTGTTCAAACCCCACATGTGAGGTCTCACCACGATCGGTAGAGCGGGAGCAATAATTCTAACCCTAGACCTCCACTGTAACTCATAACATGCAACCTGTAAAATTTTTTAAACTTCGCTTATGGAGATTTTTAAGGGTAAAAGTTTGTCGCCATTCCACAAGCGGGCGCAATTTTGAAGCTTGACATGTTAGATATCAAGTTACTCGGCGTAACATTATCTTTCACAATATTAAAAAAAATGGGCTAACTTTACTGTTGTCTTATTTTTGAATTAAAAAAAAGTGTATTTTTTCCAAAAAAAAGTGCGCTTGTAAGACCGCTGCGCATATACGGTTTGACAAAAAGTATGGCAACGACCGCCATTTTATTCTTTAGGGTGTTAGAACCCCCAAACATTATACATTTTTTTCTAAGTAATTTTCTAGCAAAAAAAAAACAGATTTTGACTTGTAAACAACAAATCTCAGAAAGAGGCTTGGTCCTTAAGTGGTTAAAGCGGAAGTTCCACTTTTGGGTGGAATTCTGCTTTAATTACCAACGTAATCAGCCACAGAACCTGTGTCATTTAATATGTGTTCAGGTTTTAAAGGGATGAGGTGGCAACTCTACCTGGCTGTCTAAATTATGATAGTACCATCGATCTATGAAAACGGAATTGCTGCCCACATCCCTGAAAATTGAATACAAAATCAAGCAGGTTCCTCTGTGGGACTTTTAAAGGCAGAAATTCCTTGACACATAAATATAATGAAAATATATTGATATTTTATTAGAAAAGTTTAAAAATCAATTGGTGACTTATAGGAAGTCACAGTAGGACGCATATATCTATTATACAAAAATACAAAATGCAATATCAAGAAACATATGTATGTAAGTATGCAGACAACCACTTGAGAGTGGCCAGTTGTGAACTGGGTCAGACGATGTCCGACGCGTTTCGAGGTTTGTATCGATTTAAACCTCTTCTTCAGGGCCTAGTGGTTCATTAATTGTCTATAAATTATTAAAAGGCAAGAACAAACATAATAAGCAATTATCTTACAAGATATATGAATAAGCATTACATATTGGACATATAATAGACTAACAACATGAGATCTAACCATGTTTCTTGAGATGTCAGGAGAAATGCATCCAGGATTTAGCTACCTAAGTTCTAAAACTTTTCTTCTTGACCAAGTGACAACGTTGTCACCAAGACAGGAAATTAAGGGAAATGTTTGTAATGGAAGCTGATATTTCACAAAACATAATTGCTTGGCCTTAATACTCGGTGAACTCCACTGAACTGTTAGCGGTATTCTTCAGCTCACACATTGGGGTTGATTTACTAAAACTGGAGAGTGTAAAATCTGGTGCAGTTGTACATGGGAACCAATCAGCTTCTAACTTCAACTTGCTCAATTAAACGTTAACAGTAAAACCTGGAAGCTGATTGGTTTCTATGCAGAGCTGCATTAGATTTTGTACTCTCCAGTTCTAGTAAATCGACTCCAATGCCCGACTTCTCTGTATACATGACAGGTGCTCTTTGTATATTGGTTCTGTGGTTGCTGGTTGTATTAATCTTCTTCTTCTTCTTCTCCCCCCTCCAGCCTTCTGCATCGGCCACAGCAGCCGGCTCAGTGATCAGTACCGGGTCCGGGACCACATGCTCTCCCACTACAATAAGATCCTCACTGCGAAAGGTACAGACCCTCTGCTTTGATCAGGGACATGCCAGGCCATGGGGGGAGGGGTTGGGGGTGTCCGTGTGCGGTCTGGTGTTATACCCCAGAGGACAAGAGGGGGTGAGGGTCCCCGAGTCAGCTTCTCTCAGCACTGGAGGTTTCTCCTCCATCTTCTATGGAATCACTAGAGATTCTCAGATCTATTTCCTAATTGGTGATCTTCTATTTGAGGCAGAGTTCAGGAGCATGCGCTGTGCAAAGGATGAGGGCTGATAAGAACTATGGAGGAGCATTTCTATCCTGTGCTGTCATTCCTGTCGTGTTTAATCATACCTTGTCCTGGGCCGTCATTCATTGTCCTGTTTAATCATTCCTGTTCTGTGCCTTCATTTCTGCCCAGAGCTGCCATCCTTGTGCTGTGCCTTCATTCCTTGTCCTGTGTCAACTTCCATGTCCTGTGCCATCATTCCATGTCCTGTGCCATCATTCTGTGTCCTGTGCCATCATTCTGTGTCCTGTGCCATCATTCTGTGTGCTGTGCCATCATTCTGTGTGCTGTGCCGTCATTCTGTGTCCTGTGCCGTCATTCCGTTGTCCTGTGCTGTGATTCTGTGTCCTGTGCCGTGATTCTGTGTCCCGTGCCGTGATTCTGTGTCCCGTGCCGTGATTCTGTGTCCCGTGCCGTGATTCTGTGTCCCGTGCCGTGATTCTGTGTCCCGTGCCGTGATTCTGTGTCCCGTGCCGTGATTCTGTGTCCCGTGCCGTGATTCTGTGTCCCGTGCTGTGATTCTGTGTCCCGTGCCGTCATTCTGTGTCCCGTGCCGTGATTCTGTGTCCCGTGCCGTCATTCCATGTCCTGTGCCATCATTCCATGTCCTGTGCCGTCACCCGTGTCCTGTGCCGTCGTTCCTTGTGCCGTCGTTCCTTGTCCTGTGCCGTCGTTCCTTGTCCTGTGCCGTCGTTCCTTGTCCTGTGCCGTCGTTCCGTGTCCTGTGCCGTCGTTCCTTGTCCTGTGCCGTCGTTCCTTGTCCTGTGCCGTCGTTCCGTGTCCTGTGCCGTCGTTCCTTGTCCTGTGCCGTCGTTCCTTGTCCTGTGCCATCGTTCCTTGTCCTGTGCCGTCGTTCCTTATCCTGTGCCATCGTTCCTTGTCCCGTGCCGTCGTTCCTTGTCCCGTGCCATCATTCTGTGTGCTGTGCCGTCATTCTGTGTGCTGTGCCGTCATTCTGTGTGCTGTGCCGTCATTCTGTGTGCTGTGCCGTCATTCTGTGTGCTGTGCCGTCATTCTGTGTGCTGTCATTCCGTGTCCTGTGCCGTCATTCCGTGTCCTGTGCCGTCATTCTGTGTGCTGTGCCGTCATTCTGTGTGCTGTGCCGTCATTCTGTGTCCTGTGCCGTCATTCTGTGTCCTGTGCCGTCATTCTGTGTGCTGTGCCGTCATTCTGTGTGCTGTGCCGTCATTCTGTGTCCTGTGCCGTCATTCCGTTGTCCTGTGCCATGATTCTGTGTCCTGTGCCATGATTCTGTGTCCTGTGCCGTGATTCTGTGTCCTGTGCCGTGATTCTGTGTCCTGTGCCGTCATTCCATGTCCTGTGCCGTCACCCGTGTCCTGTGCCGTCGTTCCTTGTCATGTGCCGTCGTTCCTTGTCCTGTGCCGTTGTTCCGTGTCCTGTGCCGTCGTTCCGTGTCCTGTGCCGTCGTTCCGTGTCCTGTGCCGTCGTTCCGTGTCCTGTGCCGTCGTTCCTTGTCCTGTGCCGTCGTTCTGTGTCCTGTGCCGTCGTTCCGTGTCCTGTGCCGTCGTTCCGTGTCCTGTGCCGTCGTTCCTTGTCCTGTGCCGTCGCTCCGTGTCCTGTGCCGTCATTTGGTGTCCTGTGCCGTCATCCGTGTCCTGTGCCGTTGTCCTTGTATACAAATAGAAAGGATTGTCTAGGACGGCCCTCCCCTATATACAGTTTGGTAAACCTCATGAGGAAGGTACAATCAGATTGTAATGTATGGGGCCGTCATGACATCACCCACCCGGAGCGTCTGCCCATCATATAGGAAAATTGTGAGAAACCAGCAGCTGCTCCCAGTTGGGGACTTGTTCAGCCTCATCCATAGAGAGCAAACTGGGGGCCGGTCATTCTCAAAGTGTATGGAAACCCGAACAGTCATTCTTGGTCTGTAAATAATTCATTGAAAACTTTTTGTTATATCTGTGCAAATAAAAATATCCCGCTGATCCTGCCAGAAATCCAGCAAATAGGTACTTCCTGTGCTGCAATCCTATAAGTTTCATTGTTACTAGTGCTCCTCTGTGAACTGCAGAACCCCCCCCCCCACTTCTCCATAACATGTGGGGGGAACTGTTCTGTAGTTCACAGAAGAGAGCTGGTAACAATGTAACTTATAAGAGTGCAGCACAGGAAGTATCCGCTCGTTGGATTTCTCTAGTCCTGTCCTCGGGTGACAATGTCGCAAAAGAAAAATCCTATTATCTGCCCCCAATCCTGTGATATTATTTTTTTTTTCATGAGACCGTCCCCAGTATGGCCATGGAAAGTTTGTATTAGAAAAACCCAATGAAATTAAAGCTGATTTTAAATAATACGGTGCATGCTGGGACTTGTAGTCTCCTAGCAGCAGGATATGTATCGCCTGCCTATCCCTGACCTTTGCAGTAACCGTCCATATATTTCTGTCCTTGTATATATCTTGTATGTGTCTGGTTTCCATGATACTGTGTACCTGTGATTGTTGCTGCAGTAGACATAGCGGCGTTGTTGTGGTTAAACAAAGGCTGTGTGTTTACAGGCGGAGCGCTCACAGGCTGTGCACATTCCTCGGGAATAATCATTATCATCCTTGTCCCCTCCTCGGGGAGACGTCAACTTTCACTTATGAGTATCATGTGCACAGCACAGTCAGTCCTGCTTTTCAGGTTCTCCCCTACTGGTGTCAGGCTGGCGGTGATCAGCGCGCTCCTATTACAGGGACTGAGAGGGAAGAAAATGAAGCACATGTGAGTCTTCATAAAGAAGAAGTCCTTCTGGTCTCCCTTCCATCACCAATCCCAATAAGAAGGGCTTTATTCTGCATTTTAGGATATGCAATTATTCTTTTATGCCCCTGCCAACTGTTCATCCAGAGCCTCTGGTTTATAGACCAGATCCATGCTAAATATAGAATTATTTATCCAACTGTCAATGCAGAACCCCTGATTTATAGACCAGATCCATCCTAAATATAGAGCCATTTATCCAACTGTCCATCCAGAGCCTCTGGTTTATAGACCGGATACATCCTAAATATAGAGCCATTTATCCAAATGTCCATCCAGAGCCTCTGGTTTATAGAACAGATACATCCTAAATATAGAACAATTTATCCAACTGTTCATCCAGAGCCTCTGGTTTTAAAACGGATACTTCCTAAGTATATATAAACGAGGAACAATCAACGCAAACAAAACCGATTAGAAAATGAAATGCAAGCTGAACACTATAGGTAATCACATATGCCTAGAGAGTAAATTGGTAAACGATGGTAAGTGCAGCGCGATATATATGACAAAATAAAATAAAGAAATAAGTCCAGTCCGTATGAGTAAAAAAAAAAAAAAAAAAAAAGTGCTATATCCAAGGGAAATGGAAACCAAGATTCCTCGAGACAGAGAGTAACTAGTTCACTCTCTGTCACGAGGAATCTTGGTTTCCATTTCCTTTGGATATAGCACTTTTTTTTTTTTTTTTTTTTTACTCATACGGACTGGACTTATTTCTTTATTTTATTTTGTCATATATATTGCGCTGCACTTACCATCGTACCAACTTCCTAAGTATAGAACTATTTATCCAACTGTCCATCAAGAGCCGCTGGTATATAGACCAGGTACATACTAAATATAGAGCTTTTTATCCAACTGTCCATCCAGAGCCTCTGGTTTATAGACCAGATACATCCTAAATATAGAACCATTTTATTCAACTGTCCATCCAGAACCTCTGGTTTATAGACCAAAAACATTCAAAATATAGAACCATTTATCCAACTGTCCATCCAAAGCCTCTGGTTTATAGACCAGATACATCCTAAATATAGAACCATTTTATTCAACTGTCCATCCAGAACCTCTGGTTTATAGACCAAAAACATTCAAAATATAGAACCATTTATCCAACTGTCCATCCAGAGCCTCTGGTTTATAGACCAGATACATGCTAAATATAGAACCATTTATTCAACTGTCCATCCAGAGCCTCTGGTTTATAGACCAGATACATCCTAAATATAGAACCATTTATCCAACTGTCCATCCAGACCCTCTGGTTTATAGACCAGATACTTCCTAAATATAGAACCATTTATTCAACTGTCCATCCAGAGCCTCTGGTTTATAGACCAGATACATCCTAAATATAGAACCATTTATCCAACTGTTCATCCAGAGCCTTGGGTTTATAGACCTGATACATCCTAAATATAGAACCATTTATCCAACTGTCCATCCAGAGCCTCTGGTTTATAGACCAGATACATCCTAAACATGGAGCCATTTATCCATCTGTCCATCCAGAGCCTCTGGTTTATAGACCAGATACATTTAAAATATAGAACTATTTATCCAACTGTCCATCCAAAGCCTCTGGTTTATAGGCCAGATACAGCATAAATATAGAACCATTTATCCAACTGTTCATCCAGAGCCTCTGGTTTATAGTGAAAAGGAAATCACTAACCTCTGCTCACAGTGAAAGTTTTAAAATGTTATTTAGTACTATTAGAAAGTAGAGAGAATAAGACACTCGGACATCCTTGGGCATGGCAGGTGTACCAAAGAGCCGACCTCTTTATCGAATAGGAGGCCTTTAAACTGCAATCCTGGACAGTTGCCAGATAAGATGCTTCTAAACATTACCATTTTACATTTTACATATTAAATCATTAACCTAAGAATTTGCACAAGCAGCAGCACATTGTTAATTACAAGAGACATTAATTCCTGTTATCTCGGCACAACTTATCAGCTTAACCAACCTCTAGACTCCCAAATACCTCATTACAGAACAAGGAGACTAACTGGTCTCTATGTTCCATCAGAAGACAATCCGAGGATCCGGAGAACAACAATTTGTTTCAATAACATCTTTCTGTAAAATCATACCAGCAAGTGGACCTCTTATAAAGAACCTGACATTGGCATATAAGCACTTATTGATAAGTAAAGCATATAAGAATTATATTTCCTTATTTCCAGGACAGTAACAACCTGAATCCAGAGTATATTATATATATATATCCAACTGCCCATCCAGAGCGACTGATTTATACAGTTATTAGAAGACAGAGTCTTTATTTCTGATGTGTAAAGTGATAGGTGAAGAATGGAAGGGACCGGGAACATAGGAAAAGTCTGTAGATGTTGATTTAAATACCTCCAGGCCTTCTGTGTGACAGTAATTCACATTTGCACAGATACTTCATTAAAGTAAATGGTTTCTCAGAAATCCTTATCTGTCCGAGCGCAGGTCCACCTGCCACAGGATCCGGCGTATATATCTGTCTTCCCCATGGCGGTTTATAGACTCGCTCCGCTTCTCTCTCATCTTAAACATTATCTCTTCTCTTTCAGCCGCTGTCGATTGCTCCGTTCCGAAGAGTATGACCAAAAGCATTAAATGTAAGTGAGCTTTCCATCTGACTTGAACCAGGACATTTTAAAGATGGGCAACTCCTATCCTCATATTGATTAGTGGTTCCAAATTAATAATAACTACTGCAGTAGGGAACAGACACAAAAGAGATGCTCCGCATCTTTCCAAATAACTGTTCTGCTTTATTATGACGCAGTTGAAGGTTTTTATACACATGATTACGTAGGTATCACATTAATATTACAATTGTACGTTTATGGTAACAAGGGGCGTAACATAGGCAGGCTAATTCTAATCAGGACTCGAAAGAATGCAAACATGTAATGAAAACATTATTAGTGCTGTGTGCACAGTGAGGGCCGTGTGCAATACATACAAAATAGAATACAATTATATACAGTACTTACAAATTTCCATTACAGTCTCCCCTCTTTTGATCAATATTTTGATCACTAACCATACCTGCTATCACCTTTTAACCACTTCAGCCCCGGAAGGATTTACCCCCTTCCTGACCAGAGCACTTTTTACAATTCGGCACTACGTCGCTTTAACTGCTAATTGCGCGGTCATGCAATGCTCTACCCAAACGAAATTTGCGTCCTTTTCTTCCCACAAATAGAGCTTTCTTTTGATGATATTTGATCACCTCTGCCGTTTTTATTTTTTGCGCTATAAACGGAAAAAGACTGAAAATTTTGAAAAAAAATGATATTTTCTACTTTTTGTTATAAAAAAAATCCAATAAACTAAATTTTAGTCATACATTTAGGCCAAAATGTATTCGGCCACATGTCTTTGGTAAAAAAAATGTCAATAAGCGTATATTTATTGGTTTGCGCAAAAGTTATAGCGTCTACAAACTAGGGTACATTTTCTGGAATTTACACAGCCTTTAATTTATGACTGCCTATGTCGTTTCTTGAGGTGCTAAAATGGCAGGGCAGTACAAAACCCCCCCAAATGACCCCATTTTGGAAAGTAGACACCCCAAGGAAATTGCTGAGAGGCATGTTGAGCCCATTGAATATTTATTTTTTTTGTCCCAAGTGATTGAATAATGACAAAAAAAAGAAAAAAAAAAATTACAAAAAGTTGTCACTAAATGATATATTGCTCACACAGGCCATGGGCATATGTGGAATTGCACCCCAAAATACATTCAGCTGCTTCTCCTGAGTATGGGGATACCACATGTGTGGCACTTTTTGGGAGCCTAGCCGCGTACGGGGCCCCGAAAACCCAGCACCACCTTCAGGATTTCTAAGGGCATACATTTTTGATTTTACTCCTCACTACCTATCACAGTTTTGAAGGCCATAAAATGCGAAGATGGCACAAAACCCCCCCAAATGACCCCATTTTGGAAAGTAGACACCCCAAGCTATTTGCTGAGAGGCATGGTGAGTATTTTGCAGCTGTCATTTGTTTTTGAAAATGAAGAAAGACCAGAAAAAAAAATTTTTTTTTTCTTTTTTCAATTTTCAAAACTTTGTGACAAAAAGTGAGGTCTGCAAAATACTCACTATACCTCTCAGCAAATAGCTTGGGGTGTCTACTTTCCAAAATGGGGTAATTTGGGGGGGGGGGGTTTGTGCCACCTGGGCATTCCATGGCCTCCGAAACTGTGATAGGTAGTGAGGAGTGAAATCAAAAATTTACGGCCTTAGAAAGCCTGAGGGCGGTGCTTGGTTTTTGGGGTCCCGTGCGCGGCTAGGCTCCCAAAAAGTCCCACACATGTGGTATCCCCGTACTCAGGAGAAGCAACAGAATTTATTTTGGGGTGTAATTTCACATATTCCCATGGCATGTTTGAGCAATATATCATTTAGTGACAACTTTGTGCAAAAAAAAAAAAAAAAAATTGTCTCTTTCCCGCAACTTGTGTCACAATATAAAATATTCCATGGACTCGACATGACTCTCAGAAAATAGCTTGGGGTGTCTACTTTCCAAAATGGGGTCATTTGGGGGGGGTTTTGAACTGTCCTGGCATTTTATGCACAACATTTAGAAGCTTATGTCACACATCACCCACTCTTCTAACCACTTGAAGACAAAGCCCTTTCTGACACTTATTGTTTACATGAAAAAATTATTTTTTTTTGCAAGAAAATTACTTTGAACCCCCAAACATTATATATTATTTTAAAGCAATTGCCCTACAGATTAAAATGGTGGGTGTTTCATTTTTTTTTTTCACACAGTATTTGCGCAGCGATTTTCAAACGCATTTTTTGGGGAAAAAACACACTTTTTTAAATTTTAATGCACTAAAACACACTATATTGCCCAAATGTTTGATGAAATAAAAAAGATGATCTTAGGCCGAGTACATGGATACCAAACATGACATGCTTTAAAATTGCGCACAAACGTGCAGTGGCAACAAAATTACTACATTTTTAAAAGCCTTTAAAAGCCTTTACAGGTTACCACTTTAGATTTACAGAGGAGGTCTACTGCTAAAATTACTGCCCTCGATCTGACCTTCGCGGTGATACCTCACATGCATGGTGCAATTGCTGTTTACGTTTGACGCCAGACCGCCGCTTGCGTTCGCCTTAGCGCGAGAGCAGGGGGCGACAGGTGTGCTTTTTTTTCTTTATTTTTTTTCTTTATTTTTTTTTGCTTTTTTATCTTATTTTTAAACTGTTCCTTTCATTTTTTTTTTTTTTTAAATCATTTTTATTGTTATCTCAGGGAATGTAAATATCCCCTATGATAGCAATAGGTAGTGACAGGTACTCTTTTTTGAAAAAATTGGGGTCTATTAGACCCTAGATCTCTCCTCTGCCCTCAAAGCATCTGACCACACCAAGATCGGTGTGATAAAATGCTTCCCCAATTTCCCAATGGCGCTATTTACATCCGGCGAAATCTAAGTCATAAAATGCTCGTAGCTTCCGGTTTCTTAGGCCATAGAGATGTTTGGAGCCACTCTGGTCTCTGATCAGCTCTATGGTCAGCTGGCTGAATCACCGGCTGCATTCTCAGGTTCCCTGTTGAGACAGGAGAGCCAGAGAAAAACACGGAAGACGGTGGGGGGGGGGGGCATTCCCTCCCACTGCTTGTAAAAGCAGTCTAGAGGCTAATTAGCCGCCGCTGGCTAAAAAGAATGATACCAAGATGATACCTAAACCTGCAGGCATCATTCTGGTATAACCACTCAAAGTCGTGAATGGCGTACCTGAAGACAAAAAAATGGTTAACAATAAAGCACAGTAAACGGTAAAGTATAAATAATTACATACCTGAAAAACAAACATGATAAAACATAATAACAATAACAATAACAATAAAACATTTCAGAATAGAATACAGTAAAAAAGAGCAGAACAATAGAGAGAGAATAGAGAGAGAGAGAACAATAAAACGACAACTATTTTTTTTAATTTTTGTTTGTGTTTTTTTTTTTTTTTTACACTTTTTTTTTTGTAACTGTAACTTTTATAACTGTAACCGGTTCCAGGTTCGAGTCTCTCAAAATGCGATGGCATCTTGGGAGACCCTGTGAAAGTGTGCCTAGTCTGTGCAATGCTGTACGCTACGCTAATACTCAACTAGTGCATGGTAGCGTTCAAAACATTCACCAAGTGTTACTGCAGTGCTGGTTTGACTACGACCGGGGTGTACTACGCCACTGGTGCTTGCCAGTTCACCAAAACGCTACAAAGAAAAGTGTCAGTGATCGATCGATACTGCACTTGGGTGGGCTGGACTGGGCTGGGCCGGGCGGAGGGGCAAAACGCAGGTGCTAGCAGGTATCTGGGCTGATCCCGCTAACACTGCGTTTTTGGGAACCCTAAACTGCTGGGGACGCTAGTATAGATCTGATCGGATCAGATATTGATGCGTTCAGATACTATACCACTAAGGGAGGTGTACGGTGCGTGTACGGTGCGTGCGTGGGTGTTCGCGGTACTGGCGCTAATCTGACGCTGCCTAGGGCGACGCATATCACCGCCGGGCGATCAGGGGGCTAAACCTTTATTCGGTAATAAACGGCGGGTGCCCTGACACTATAAAAAATAAACGAACTAACCAGCGTCACCCGTAACGGTTATACGGTGATCAGTGGTGAAAGGGTTAACTAGGGGGCCATCAAGGGGTTAAAACATTTATCAGATAGTATATGGGGGTCCCTGTCGCTATAAAACACTGACGGCGAACCTAAATATTTACGTCCCTAACTAGCGTCACCAGCGACACTAATACAGCGATCAGAAAAATGATCGCTTAGCGACACTGGTGAGGGGGGGTGATCAAGGGGTTAAAACTTTATTAGGGGGGTAAGGGGGGTACCCTAGACCTACAGGGGGGTAATACAAACTGTCCCACCACTGCTAACTGTCACAAACTGACACTATGCAGTAATCAGGGAAAAAAAAAAAAAAAAACCTGCTTGGTGTCAGTTTGTGACAGGGGGGGGGTGATTGGGGGGGGATCGGGGGGCGATCGGGGGGGGATCGGGGGTGTAATATATGCCTGGCATGTTCTACTGTGTGTGTGTGTAGTGTTTGTGCACTTACATGTCATCTCTCCTCGGCGCTGGAACGGAAACTGCCAGACCGAGGAGAGATGACATCACATCCTCTGCCTCTGTGTACTATACAGAGGCAGGGGATGTTTGTCATTGGCTGGGAGCGATCGCGAGGGGGGGGCCACGATCGGATGGCCTCCCCCTCGTCTGTCATCGCTCCTAACCAAATGCCGACCGCAGCTGGCACCGGGGGGGGGTCCGATCGGACCCCCCACCCGCGGGAAGGCAATCACGTTTCAGGTACGTGATTTTGCCTGCCCGTGCCGCTCTGCTCACGTATATAGGCGTGAGGCGGTCGGCAAGTGGTTAACCTGGAACCTCCACACGCTTAGGTGAAGGTAGTCCTGGCCAAAGAGGCAAAAACTCCATTGTGGCAAAAATAATAGCTGAGCAGCTTTTTCATTACAAAATGACTTTTCATTGTGAAAAACAAATGACTGATAAGACACGTTTACAGAGTACTGGCTGTACACTCCTGTGGCCAGAATGGCCTTCTAGCTGCATTGTTGGCATGCTGACTTATCAGCATAACACAGACAATTCTACATAAAATGAAAGACGTACAAAAGACAAATATGACTTCAACATGGCTAAACTACTTTTCAAATATATTCTGTATATATATATATATATATATATATATATATATATATATATCCCTTACAAATAAAGTAATTGAATCAAAAAGTACCCTAGACTGATCGCAAGAGGGAAACAAATCAAACACAGAGATTTCTTTAATTTAGTCATTTTTGCAGTGTCTGGTGTGGATCCAGGTGACTTTTCCTTCATGTTTTGCACAACTTGTACATGAAATAGATGCCGTATTGAGTCTCCAAACATTTCCTTATATATAAATGTCTCTTAACAATCCACAAGTCACCTGGCTTTAGTTTTAGATCCTTCCAAACTTTTAGGATCTGGAATTGGGGAGAAAACACATAAATGAGTTTGTCAAAAACCTTTAAAGATCAGCAACATTCTCTGTGAGATCCGAATGGAGGACTTCAGCTGCTGAGACAAAATATAAGCAAGTGAGACTCAACACACTCCCAAACCAAATCCCATAGGGAGAGTCCCCAACATCCCCCTTAGGGGCTTGATAAAATATAAGAAAACATTTCAGGCAAAAGTTTTCTAGTTTCTTACTCTACTTTGTCCGCTACATTGTAGACAGTAGGGAGTGTAAAATTAAAACTTCAAAACTTCTAGTAAGGACAAAAATGATTTCCTCTGTTACTCGCTGTAGATTCTGGCACTCTGTACTTACAAACTACTTCTGATAACACTTTTTACTGTGGCCTTTGCAGTAGCATTTGCCACTAAAAATTCAGAAAACATGTCCATACAGACAAAATGGATACTTGTAAGATCCTGACTTGGGCATTTGGATATATCTTTTTGAAATCTCTGGAAGGGATGTTCAGCTTTTGGTAACACCTTTGGTAACAGGTAAAACAAGAAGTGGTATGTTATAAAAAACAACTGTGGAGAACCCTGGCTCTATCCCATGCTCACTTACTAAGGCAGCCATAACTGCTTGTGACTGATGACAAGGTCCATGTGTCAAGCTGGAGGGAAAAGAGTGGCTGACAGACATAAATGATCACCTTTCCCAAAGTCCTGTTTCATAAGAAGTTGCCCCCTGTGGACCACTTGTTCTTCTCGTTCTGGGGTCCTTTAAAGTTGAATTATTTAATTCAATCTTATTTTATTGAAATAGAAAAATTATAATATAAGAACTGTACAGTATACATATATGTCATTCAATATCACATAAACAGAAATATACATCCGTATAACACTGGTGTCAAACCGTCCCATGGTTTAGGTAATTCGTGAGCTTCTGTTGATTTGGTGTGGTATATAAGCCTGTATACCTACAGCGTCTAACCTGGCTTATTAAGGTTAGGTGAGCACCACTATCTACTCAACGAGCGGTGCCCCCTCATTACAAGTAGGCTAGGGCTTTTGTTGCTGTGCTGAGTACGTTTTCTCTGAGGGGGAAGCTCTGTATGTGCCACTGTTCCGGCCTGATGAGACTAGAGATTATGATTTAGGTGATCGTGTAACACTAACATTTGAAGGGAAAGGAGAAAAAGAGAGTGAGTGGGGATAGAGGGGTCAAGGCAGTAAGGAATGTAGAAATTAAGAGAGAGACATTCCACTCTGGCTACACAGGTGCGTCGGTGGAGTCCTCTGAGGCCCATGGAATAAATTCTGAGGAGTAGCGAAACCTAGACCATGGGGTCCAGGTCTTGGAGAATTGCTCCTCTTTACCCGTTTCCTGCGACAACATTCGTAAAGTTGAATTATTAATCCCAGCTATACTGGGCCAGAACTAGGGTGGAATCTGTGAGTTGCACAGACCCATCAATTGCCCGGGGCTGTAAATGCAGCATCCTTAGTTTGCCTGGTCTGCTTCCATGTGTGAGTTTTAAAGTTAATATGGCTACCTCAGCAAGAACCTGGAAGGCTGAAAACAGCCAATCAAAATAACTGGGCATGCTTGACTGATTTACCTGCCGAAGTAAAAACAAACTTCTGGCCCATCAAATGGAACCAAACGCTCTTGATATCTCGACTATCTATATAAATATACACTCTTTTTATAGCTCACAGGCTTTGCTAAAACATGGAGCTCTGCTTCTTGAGCTTGGGAAAAAGGATCCAATGACTCTAAATACAGAGTATCCTTCTGAGTGATAAACTGCATATTCAGTATGGGTATTGCCATCCTCAGTATAAAACCAGGAAAAAAATCTACAAAAAATTAAATATCTGGGTCTTCAGGGAGTGTGTCCTGCACTGGGCTCACAGCAGATGATTCCGACGCCATCAATTTAATACACGTGGCTTCCTTTGTCTCCAGCCTCCTCCAATAGAGGCAATAAGGTGGCTGGATTAAAATGTATGCATTTTTCTTTGTTAGATTTGTACATAAACAAAACAAATTCATATTTTGAACCTTTCATTAGACAAACATTTAGTGAGCTGTATATTTGCTGCGCAGAATGTGGGACCATTAAAAATTAAATATTTGCCCAAAATAATGTCTAACTTTGTCTAATAGCAGCTTTTGCATAAAGCTACAGCTCTGATATATCGGGATGAACCCTTCATTACTGGGTCCAGCGTCCATAAATATATTACAATGGCTTGTTTTCTATCATGCTGTTTGTTTAAGAAATCCAGTTTCATGTTTCAAAAAGACAACTTTTTCCCGGCAATATTGTAATAAATGATAACAATACCCTGCGGTCATGCAGAGATGTCCAATAAATCCAAAATATTCTTCTGCTTATACCACAGCACTTACAAGGAAAAGGGGCACATCATTTCACAATCCACACATTCCGCTTTGGATTTCAAAAATAAAAATAAATAAAAACAAAAGGACCAACAATCTGTATGATGGACCAGAAAGCATCAAAAACTAAAAAAACAACTGGCTGCAGGTGGCATCTATCCTAACAGGGTGTGTGGACTTGATGTGATGGGTCTGTTATATTTACATTTTATTTATTATAACTCTCACATCATGGACCGCACATCAAGTTATTATCAGACCTTTAGATTTCATTCTTATAGAAAAACTTCCTATGTATCCCATCCATCTTGGCTTTGTTAAATATTATGGCAGCTTTATTCCAAATAACAACCTCATCTTAATCTTTTTTTTTTCTCTCAATAATATTTTTTTCCTTTTAACAATTATGATAATAAAATATTCATGTTTTTTACCTAAGTACAATTGCGTATTTTTGGCAGGGCTATAATCCCCGCACTCCTCTCTCCTTTACATGATTCTCTAAATATTGGGATGAGGTGCCGTATCATATTGAGGACTACCCAACCACTTCCCCTCTGTCAATAAGGGCTTATTGTATAAATATAAAATTACAAAATTGTTATCTTAATCTAAACTAATCCCATTCAATACAAATTTCCCCATTAACCTGGATTTCATTTCCAACCAAAGGTTGTCTAAACCAGTTTCAATATATCTATATTATTAATAAAATTGTTAAACTCATATTGGAAATAATACTCAAATGATAATTTAAATATCACACACTAATATATATCCACATATAAATTTCCTTAAAGGGGGACATATTACCTAATTTTACTTAATTTCCCTTTTTAAATGCACTGTGTCCACTATTAAAGGATATTCAATTTGTGTAATACACGGGTAAATGTAACCTTCATTTTACCATGTTTGGAAAACAGATTCAAAAAATAATTGTGATCACATTGTTTATCATTAGATTCGTTAACCCGGCACATTTTGTTATAAATGTTTTGTCTAAAAAAACTGAAATTGGCATGGTGTCCTTCCAGCTTATCACTGACCTCTCATCCCAGCTACATTCTTTCAGGAGAGTGCAAAAGAGGGGGTCTCATCTGCGTACATGACACACACAAGGGATAGAACTAAAGGTCCCAGAATTCACACACATACACGAATATCTCTCTAAAATTGCTTACATTTTTCCCATTTGTACACAACACATGCATATCATTCTCTCACTTTCTTTTAACTCTTTTTACGGTTCGTATATAGCACTCCTCTTGCGCTGGGTATTTTTGAGGGTCTCTTACCCTTCATTTCCTTACTTATTTAATGCCCATAATGACTGGCCAGTCTTCTCTACATATGCCTATACCCTCTTGCCTCTAAACTACTTTATCTAGCGGATGAACTACATATACCTGTGAACAGCACTATTCTTCCCTTTCTTTTCTATAACACTCCAATGGACAGTAGACAGTGACAACATAACATATAACCACCAATCAATACAGTTCGATTAAGGGGAGTAAAATAGGTACCCTTTGTCCCTAAAATGCCTTACCGATCAAGGAAGTCTGATAACTGAAATGTAAGCAAAAGGCTTACCTCAGCCGGCTGATTATCGGAAATTACCGGATCCTCTCAAGCTCCTTGTTTCGGATTCTCAGGGTCACCTGCAAAACCCCTCCTGGCTGGCTCGCCACTTGACCTGGACATTTTATAGATAGGCAACTCCTATCCTCATATTGATTAGTGGTTCCAAATTAATAATAACTACTGCAGTAGGGAACAGAAACAAAAGATACGCTCAGCATCTTTCCAAATAACTGTTCTGCTTTATTATGACGCAATTGAAGGTTCTTATACACATGATTACGGAGGTATCACATTAATATTACAATTGTACGTTTATGGTAACAAGAGGCGTAACATAGGCAGGCTAATTCTAATCAGGACTCGAAAGAATGCAAACATGTACTGAAAACATTATTAGTGCCGTGTGCACAGTGAGGGCAGTGTGCAATACGTATAAAATAGAATACAATTATATACAGAACTTACAAATTTCCATTACAGTCTATACAACGCTTGTCATTTAAAGAGCACCTGTTGCAGCTGAGCCTTTCGTCCTCATTGGTGCCTTCCATTGGCTGAATCCTGAACTTGGTGAATATGGTGCTAGTTCCAGGGCTTCTACTCTTAGGGCTGTGGCAACCCCTAACATTTACGGGCTGTAGGCATCATGACAGGTTCCCTATAAGGGCTCATTCACACCAGGTGCGGTGTATGAACACCTGCAAAATCACACGTTTTCTTGAACCACGCCGCCTTTTTGCAGACACATGTGGGTGGCATTAATTTGCACCCCACACATCAAGCAGATGCATGCACTTTCGTGGTTGCCAAAATGCATGGTGCCGCAGTACTATGCATTTTTATGCGGTGGGATTTTTTTACCTTTTTTTTTGCACATTTGTTACAATATGTGTGTGCTCTTGGACATACTTCCTGGTGGTCATTTAGTAATACAGTGGGGGAAAATTAATTATTTGATCCCCTGCAGACTTTGTATGTTTGCCCACGTATAAAGAAATGAAGGGTCTATAATTGTTATCATAGGTGTATTTTATATGATAGAGACAGAATATCAACCAAAAATCCAGAAAAAACACGATACAAATTTGTTATAAATGGAGTTGCAGTTCAGTGGGTAAAATAAGTATTTGATCTTCAAGCAAAACATGACTTAGTACTTGGTGGAGAAACCCTTGTTGGCAATCACAGAGGTCAGACGTTTCTTGTAGTTGATGACCAGGTTTGCAGACATCTCAGGAAGGATTTTGGTCCACTCTTCTTTAGAGATCTCTAAATCCTCAAGGTTTCTTGACTGTCGCTTGGCAACTCGAAGTTTCAGCTCCCTTCATAATTTTCTATAGGATTAAGGTCTGGAGACTGGCTAGGCCACTCCATGACTTTAATGTGCTTCTTCTTGAGCCACACCCTTGTTGCCTTGGTGGTATGTTTTAGATCATTGTCATGCTGGAAGACCCATCCATGACCCATCTTCAGTGTTCTGGCTGAGGGAAGAAGGTTCTCATCCAGGATTTTACAATACATGACCCCGTCCATTGGCCTCTCAAGGTGGCAAAGTCGGCCTGTACCTTTAGCAGAGAAAGGGCCCCAAAACACCTCCGTGCTTGACTGTAGGGATGGTGCTCTTAGGGTCATAGTCAGCATTCCTCCTCCTCCAAACACGGCGAGTTGAGCTAATGCCAAAGAGCTCAATTTTGGTCTCATCCCAGGAGGGGGACCTTGCAGGCATTGCAGGTTTTCAATCTATGGCAGTGTATTGTGTTACCAATGGTTTGTTTGGTGACTGTGGTCCCAACTGCCTTGAGATCATTTACAAGCTCCACCCGTGTAGCTCTGGGCTGATCCCTCACTTTTCTCATGATCATCCTTATCCTATGAGGCAAAATCTTGCATGGAGCTCCAGACCGAGGGCGATTGATGGTTATTTTGCACAGCATTTTGGTTAATGGCACAGCATTCCTGTTAAAATCGCATGTGATTCTTTGCAGTGTGATTTGCAGCAATTCATTTTGTATTGGTTTTGGAATCAACAGCATTTGGCTGAGTAACAATATTCGCTCAAATGCATGGTATCGGCACTGATACCGGGCGGTATCGGTGCATCCCTACTTCAGGGAGAACAGTTTGGAGGGTATACAAGACATTGGGAATGTGTCCTGAATGGCAGGTATATTTCCTCAATATTTGAGTTGTGGTCCTATAAGAATATTGCCAAGATCCTGAAACTGAGCTGCAGCACGGTGGCCAAGACCATACAGTTTAACAGGACAGGTTCCACACAGAAAAGGCCTCTCCATGGTCGATCAAAGAAGTTGAGGTCACATGCTCAGCACCATATCCAGAGGTTGTCTTTGGGAAATAGACGTATGAGTGCTGCCAACATTGCTGCAGAGGTTGAAGGGGTGAGGGGTCAGCCTGTCAGTGCTCAGACCATACGCCGCACACTGCATCAAATTGGTCTGCATGGCTGTCGTCCCAGAAGGAAGCCTCTTCTAAAGATGATGCACAAGAAAGCCTGCAAACAGTTTGCTGAAGACAAGCAGACTAAGGGCATGGATTACTGGAACCATGTCCTGTGGTTTGTTGATACCAAGATAAACGTATTTGGTTCAGAAGGTGTCAAGCGTGTGTGGCGGCAACCAGGTGAGGAGTACAAAGACAAGTGTGTCTTGCCTACAGTCAAACATGGTGGTGGGAGTGTCATGGTCTGGGGCTGCATGAGTGCTGCCGGCACTGGGGAGCTACAGATCATTGAGGGAACCATGAATGCCAACATGTACTGTGACATACTGAAGCAGAGCATGATCCCCTCCCTTCAGAGACTGGACCGCAGGGCAGTATTCCAACATGATAACGATCCCAAACACACCTCCAAGACGAGCACTGATTTGCTAAAGAAGCTGAGGGTAAAGGTGATGGACTGGCCAAGCATGTCTCCAGACCTAAACCCTATTGAGCATCTGTGGGGAATCCTCAAACGGAAGGTGGAGGAGCGCAAGGTCTCTAACATCCACCAGCTCTGTGATGTCGTCATGGAGGAGTGGAAGAGACTCCAGTGGTAACCTGTGAAGCTCTGCTGAACTCCATGCCCAAGAGGGTTAAGGCAGTGCTGGAAAATAATGGTGGCCACACAAAATATTAACACGTTGGGCCCAATCTGGACATTTTCACTTAGGGGTGTACTCACTTTTGTTGCCAGCGGTTTAGACATTAATGGCTGTGTGTTGAGTTATTTTGAGGGGACAGAAAATTTACACTGTTATACAAGCTGTACACTCACTACTTTACATTGTAGCAAAGTGTCATTTCTTCAGTGTTGTCACATGAAAAGATAGAAGAAAATATTTACAAAAATGTGAGGAGTGTACTCACTTTTGTGAGATACTGTTGTGTGTGTATGTATGTATGTATATGTGTGTGTGTATATATATATATATATATATATATATATATATATATATATATATATATATATATATATATATATATATATATATATATATATATATATATATATATATATATATATGTGTGTGTGTGTATATATATATATGTGTGTGTGTATATATATATATGTATGTATGTATATATATATATATATATATGTATATATGTATATATATATATATATATAGATATATAATGCCTATAATAATGGAGGGAGGCGGGGCTATGATAAATCGCGGCAGCGTCTATACTTCCCATCTGCCTGGGAAAATGGATTTTCCCAGATCTACAGGTGTACTTTAAATACACACATTTACAGATATACATTGACGTGCATTGCACTTTACGGGCTGCTAATGGAGCTGCAACGTAATTAGGAAATTGATTCCTGGTGTGTCTCGGGGGAGGTGTTTATTCCTCTGTTTGCTTAACTAAAAAGCTTTTTGTTCTCCTGCATCATCAGGAACATTGCATGACCTAAGTGCGCAGCCCCCCCCCCTCCCCCATACATTGTTCCATATGTGCATGAACACTAGCTTGGTGGTACAGTAATGGTGTGAATGTGCAGTAATGCAGATTTCTGGTTATAAGTAGTGTGCAGTAACTCTGTTTCAGTAATATTGGTCATTACGTGGAAATTATTAAAGCGGTTGTAAACCTCCAGACATTAAATCTGAACAAAGCATATCCCTCTATAGTGTGTACTTGTCTCAATTCAGAGCACTAAGTGTCATTTCTGTCTGCTGCTACCTTCCTCTGTTATCAGTCACTTCTGAAAGGTTTTTCTGACACCAAGAGAAAAAAGGTGTCAGGGCAGGGAGCTCCATCACACAGCCTGTGACTTCCAGCCTCAGCTCTGTTTCTTTGTGAAGGGGGGTGCTTTCCCTCCAATCGGCTCTCAGAGCTCTCCTCACTTAGCTCTGCTGAGTGTAACTTCAGCTCTCCGCCCCCTGCTTTCTGAAAAAGTTAAAACGAGCTGTATGAATTCTAGACTTTGAAGGGCTGTAGAGAAGAGAAGACTGCAGATAACCAGGTACAACTTATGTATGAGGATTTGTTTCATCTCCCAAAGCCAGTCACTTCACTGGGTATATGTAAGGGTTTACAACCACTTTAATACATGGATTCTTATATTCTATGAGTACCTTTTTTTTTTTTTTTTTTTTTTTTTTATATAGGTGAACCACAATCCCTGATAATTGAGATATGCATATGGGACTCTCTAGGTACAAGAAATCACTTTGCAAATATCATGCTAAAACCTGCACCATTTTATTAGTCATATAAAAACAGAGAATGGAGAAGTTACACAGTTGCAGAACAATTTAAGTCAAGAGGGTTCAGAGGACCCTGATCGTGTAGGCTTAAAAGAATTGAGTTTTCAGAGATTGCCTAAAGGTGGACAAACCAAGGGATTTCTGACAGATTGGGGTAAAGAGTTCCAGAGGATGGGAGAGGCTGTAAAGAAGTCCTGAAGGCAAGCATAGGAAGAGTTGACAAAGGAGCTGGAAAGCAAGAGACCTTGGGATAATAGTTTTGGTAGAGCATTCTGGAAGATGAGAGAGACTATGAAGGAGTCCTGAAGAAGAACACTGGAGAAGATGAAAAGGAAGCCAGAGAGCAGGAGGTCTTGGGGCAGTAATTGGGGTGCAGTGTTCCAGAGGTTGTTAGAGGCTCTGCAGAAGTCCTGAAAGTGAGCACTGGAAAAAGAGAGCTAGAAAGAAGGTGCTGGGGCAGTGATTAGGGTAGAGCATTCCGGAGGATGTGAAAGACTCTGGTGGGGTCCTAAAGGTGAGCACAGGAGAAAGTGAAAAGGGAGCCAGAGAGCAGGAGGTCTTGGGACAGTGATTTGGGTTGAGAGTTCCAGAGGATAGGAGAGGCTGTGGAGAAGTCCTGAAGTTGAGCATGGGAGAAGGTAAAAATTGAGGTTTAGAGCAAGAGATCTTGGGACACTAATTGGGGTATAGCGTTCCAGAGGATAGGTCAGGCTGTGGAAAAGTCTTGAAGAGGAGCAAGGGAGAAGGTGAAAAGGGAGGTAGAGAGCAGCAGGAGGTCTTGAGACAGTAATTGGAGTGGATGTTTCAGAGGATGGGAGAATCTCTGGAGAAGTCTTTGATGTGAGCATGGGAGACGGTGATGAGAATGCTAGAGAGCAGAACATCTTGAATATTCCAGAGGATAGGAGAGGCTGTGGAGGAGTCTTAAAAGTGAGATCCCAAGAAGTCTTGGGATAGTAATTGGGCTAGAATATTCCAGAGGATTAGAAAGGCTCTAGAGAAGTCCCAGAGGTGAGCATGGGAGGTGACGAGGAAGCTGGAGAGCAGGAGGTCTTGGGCAGAAGATGGAGTAGGGTGTTCTAGAGGATTGGAGAGCCTCTAGAGAAGTACCGGAGGTGAGCATGGGAGGAGGTGATGAGGGAGCTAGAGAGCAGGAGATCTTGGAAGGCGTAGAGAGGACCGTTTGGGTGATAATATTAAATGAGGTTGGTGATGTAGCTGGGGGGTGTTGCAGTAGTTTAGGTGAGAGGTCACAAGGGAGTGAATTAATGGCTTGGTGGTGTTCTTGGTTAAGCAGGAGCAAATCTTGAAAATGTTGCAGACTTGCAGGTGGCAGGGTTTGTACAATGATTGGATGTGGGGCTGAAAGGAGAGGCAGGGCCCAGGATTACACCCTGACATGAGCAGCGGAGCTGATAGCTGTGCTATTGATCTCAAGGTCGAAAAAGGGGGCATAGGGCGGAGGTAGGAGATGTGATCTCAGGTTTGGGGAGACTGGGTTTGAGGAAGTGGTGTGACACCCATTGTCACAGTCTGGGGTCCGGGTAAGAGACCAGTAGCTTTAGCAGTAGAGGGTCTTCCACTGGCCAGTTGGTCAACTGAATCAATGGCATTTTAAAAGGATGGGGGTGCTATGCCAGCTGTACCAGTCCTGTACAAGGTGGTGTGGCACTCCCATCCTTTCAAAACTTCACCAAAGTAAAAGAGAAGGAATAAATATTGTGTTCTCAGGCTTTATAATATTCTTTAGGAATAAATATTGTGCTGTCAGGATTTGTCATGTTCGTTAGGAATAAATATTGTGTTCTCAGGTTTTATTGTGTTCTTTGTTTGTGTCCTCTGTTGACTCCTAAGTACTAAGATACTTCTGGCATTGGAAGCCATGGGAGATTGTCAATTGACCAAGGGAGGAGAATAGGGAGGGATGGAGAATAGAAGGGGTCTGAGAACCGAGCCATGGAGACCCTTCTGGAAAGAGGAGGAGAGATGGAGGTAGAGCTGAAGGTGAGCCTAAATAGGTAGAGAGAGATCCAGGCGAGAGCAGAGTCTCAAAGACCAAGGGAGTGGAGTTTTTTTGAGGAGGAGCAGTTGGTCAACTGAATCAGTGGTGTTTTTAAAAAGATTTTTATTTTGTAACAGTCAACACGTTACGGGAGCTCAGTGCTGAGCCCCTAAACGTGTTGGCCGCTACAAAAAATAAAAATCTTTGTCTGGGCTGGTGTAGTGCTCCCATCCTTTCAAAACTTCAGAACAGTTAAGGAGAAGGAATACATATTTTGTTCTCAGGCTTTATTACATTCTTTTGGAATAAATATTGTGTTCGTGGATTTTGTCATGTTCTTTGTTCTTGTCCTCTGTTGACTCCTAAGTACTGGGATACTTCTTGCCTTGGAAGCCATGGGAGATTGTCAACTGACCAAGGGCTGAGACTAAGCAGGGATGGAGAAAAGAGGGGTCTTAGTACCAAGCCTTGGAGAACCGAGCCTTGAAGACCCTTCTGGGAAGAGGAGGAGAGATGGAGGTAGAGCTGAAGGTGAGCTTAGATAGTTAGAGAGAGAACCAGGAGAGAGCAGAGTCTCAAAGGCCAAGGGGGTCGTTTTTTTTTTGAGGAGGAGCAGTTGGTCAATCGAATCAGTGGTGTTTTGAAAGGATGGGAGCGCTACAATGTGTACAGACTTTTAAAAAGATTTTTATTTTGTAGCAGCCAATGCGTTTTGGAAGATAAGTGCTAAGCCCCGAAACATGTTGGCCCTTACAAATTAAAAATCTTTGTACAAGCTGCTGTGGCTCTCCCATCCTTTCAGAACTTCAGCAAACTCCTTTGGGGGGGGTCCTGCAAGACCCCACAGTTGCTGGTGAACAGCCTCTAGGAACGTAAACCCACCATTGCATTAAAACGCATCTGCATAAGGTTCAGCGCTCCTAAAAAGCTGAATCAATGGCGTCAGACAGGTTTTATATTAAAATCATTTCCAGGTGTCTGGGATTCCCATAATTGATCATTGTAGAGAAAGCAATAGACATTAGACGGTACCACTCTCTGCCTTTTTATGATTTTAACCTGACCCACTGATAAAACAGTACATGTTCCAGCAGAGATATTTTTGAGAATGTTCCTTGTACTCGTAGAGCCTTTATGCTTTTTTTTTCTCTCTTTTGTTTACTCTGCGTTTGATCTGGTTGTCCGGGAGGCATTTATAGTCATGTTATTGTGAAGGGACGTTCACAACATGAATCATCTAAGATTTGCAGTCAGAACAAACACTCAATGTTCTTGTGTTCATCTGAGAATTCTACTTCCATCACGACGCAACGCGTACGCCGAGCCGAGGGACCGCGACCTCAGTGCGGTTATAACTTCAGTATAAAGAGACGGAATGAATATTGTGTTCTCAGGCTTTATCATGTTCTTTAGGAATGAATATTGTGTTTTCTGGTTTTATCATGTTCTTTGTTGGTGTCTTCTGTTGACTCCTAAGTACTGAGCTACTTCTGCCGTTATTAGAGGAGGTCTCCCGCAAAACGTATAATCTTAAAATGCATGGTACTTCCAGCACACCATTGTAGAAATCAGTGTTAACCACTTGAAGACCCAGATTTTTCTGCCACATTTTGTTTACAAGTTTAAATCAGTATTTTTTGCTAGAAAATTACTTAGAACTCGCAATATATATATATATATATATATATATATATATATATATATATATATATATATATATATATATATATATATATATATATATATATATATATAATTTTTTTTTTTTTTTTTTTTTTTAGCAGAGACCCTAGGGAATAAAATGGCAATTGTTGCAATTGTTCAGTACTTATTTATTTGGCATAACATCATCTTTCACAATTTACAAAAAATGGGGTAAATATTGTGGGTTTTTTTTTTTTAATTCATAAAAATGTATTTTTTCCCAAAAAATTTTGTTTGCAAAACATGTGTCATAAAAAATTGCAACAATTGCCATTTTATTCCATAGGGTCTCTGCTAAAAAAAAAAAAAAATTCATACACATAAATCAGTATTTGTTGCTGGAAAATTACTTAGAACTCGCAAACATTATATATTATTATTTTCTTTTTTTTTTTTTTAGCAGAGACCCTACGGAATAAAATGGCAATTGTTGCAATTTTTTATGACACATGTTTTGCAAACGCAGTTTTTTGGGGAAAAATACATTTTTATGAATTAAAAAAAAATATATAGTATTTACCCCAATTTTTGGTAAATTGTGAAAGATGATGTTATGCCAAATAAGTACTGAACACGTCACACGTTTAAAATTGCGCGCGCTTGTGGAATGGCGACAAACAAAAGTACCTAAAAATCTTAAAAGGGGACGCATAAAAAACGCCTTTACAGGTTACCTGTTTAGAGTTACAGAGGAGGTCTAGTGCTAGAATTAATGCCCATGCTCTAACATTGTCGACGATACCTCATGTGTGGTGCAAATACCGTTTTACATATGCGCGTGCGACTTACGTAGGCGTCCGCTTCTGCGAGGGATAGGGGGGGGGGGGCTTTACATTTTTTTTATTTGTAATTTATTTGATCACTTTTATACCTATTTCAAGGAATGTAAACATCCCTTGTAATAGAAATAAGGATGACAGTCCATCTTTATGTAGAGATCTGGGGTCAAAAAGATCCCAAATCTCTCCTTTACCTTTTAAAAGCAAAAGCTTTTCTATTTTTCATCCAAACCTTTGAACTGGTATAGTAGCCAGTTTAAAGAAAATGATCTACACTTGGATGGGGGGGATAAAATATTCACATTCACAAATTTGTTCAGTACATGTGGAGCATAAACGAATGTTCTCTGGCTATATTCTATGCAATTTGAATGCAAAAAATATCACATTATGGACACTAGATGGAGCTAGTGAGCATACCTATTTCCTATAGCACCATCTAGTGGCCATAATGTATTTTTGCACATTCACATATTCAAATTGCAGTGAATTCAGCCTGAGAACATTCGGTTTTGCCCCATTTGCAAAGAACAAATTTGCATGCAGTTTCGATGGACGAACAGCGATATAAATTTGCTTTATAAATATGCCCCTTAGAGTAGCAGCAGGTAGAGATAAATGACTGCAATGCACACAGCATAGCAGCCAACAGAGGGGAATGAGTTTAAAGTGCAGCAGCCAATAACAGCCAATTACATTGCTCAAATCAATGAAAGGTGAATTTTGATTGGATAGAGTAGCTGTAGCACCATCCAATTTTTTTTTTTACTAATGATTTTGTTTTCTCTTGAAGACAATGACCAGCAGAGAAGGGAGAGACTGAAGACGGTGGTGAGCCACATAGAGCGCGATTCTGTGTCTTCCAGAGCTTCGTCATCGCGCCCCAACTCTCGAGAGAGCTTAGACTCCGCCTTACAGCAAAAGGTGAGATTTTGGTCAACTATGTTTTAGGTTATAAATTGATGCTGTTCATCTTTTCTTTTAATTCTTTCTTAAAAAAAATCTTTATTTTAATAAACAGCAGTTGCAGTGGAAATGTATTTGTGTATTTTTTTTTTTTTTTTGCTTTTTATTTTTTTTTTCGGCGATAGGGTGCTTTTGCCGCCCTACCCACCTACAAGCCAGTACTGTCACCTGCAATACAAATTCTCTGCCACTAGATGTCCTCAAACTTGCAGGTTGAATGACAGGTGGCCTTGCTGTAACAGACCAACCCTCCCCCTGTTGAGCCAATCAGCAATGTATATGCTCCCATCACATTGGAGAGCTCTAGCTCTGACTCGGGTTGGGGGTGTGGTCAGACTGCTGCAGAGGGACTCGCACAGAGCCCAGTGCAGACCCAGCCGCAACATATTGTAGAGCTACAGAAAATTATTTCAACATCTTAAACAAGTAAGCCTGTACAATGTAATTATTTTCAAAACTTTTTTTTCATGGATGGTACAATTAAATACTAAATTCCACTGCACCCTTAACACCACCAAAGACAGCCTTACAGAGGAGGTCCAGCCCCCCACGAAAAATTAAAAGTCAGCAGCTACAAATACTGTAGCTGCTGACTTTTAATATATGGACACACCTGTCCAGGGAGCCTGCGATGTCGGCACCCCGGCCTCTGCCATTCCTGGTAAGGGAACCCGCCTTTTCGGCTTCACAGCCAGTTCCCTATTGCTCTTTCTAATTGGCCCCAGGGCGGAGGAAGGAAGTCCCCGTTCCCTCCCCCCTGAAAGGTGCCAAATGTGACATGGAGGGGGGAGTACACTTTTGAGTGGAACTCCGCTTTAAGTTCTCCTTCTTCATTGGTTTCAATTAATCTTACCAAATGGTGGACGTTTGCTGAAATGACAAGATTGTCTCCATAACGTCAAAATTCTTGAATTCGCTCATCCCTAGTTGTAACTTAAGGTCTTGTTTTGTAAGGTTAGAGTTGGTAGGTATTAAAGCCCTGCTAGGGAAAAAGGTAAGTATTATACCCATGCAAGGAATAAGGTAAGTATTATACCTCTACTATATATAAGGAAAGTAATAAACCCCTGCAAGGAATATGGTAAGTATTACACCCCTGCAAGGAATAAGGTAAGTATTACACCACTGCTAGGTCTAAGGTAAGCAATACACCCCTGCAAGGTATAAAGTATTATACCTCTACTATGTAGAAGGAACCCCTGCAAGGAATATGGAAAGTATTATACCAATGCAAGGAAAAGGGTAAGTATTATACCTCTACTATGTATAAGGAAAGTAATAAACCCCTGCAAGGAATATGGTAAGTATTCTGCCAATGCAAGGAAAAGGAAGTATTCTACCAATGCAAGGAATAAGGTAAGTATTATACCAATGCAAGGAAAAGGGTAAGTATTATACCTCTACTATGTATAAGGAAAGTAATAAACCCCTGCAAGGAATATGGTAAGTATTCTGCCAATGCAAGGAAAAGGAAGTATTCTACCAATGCAAGGAATAAGGTAAGTATTATACCAATGCAAGGAATAAGGTAAGTAATACACCTATGCAAGGAAATAGGAACGTAATACACCCCTGCAATGAATATGGTAAGTATTATACCAATGCAAGTAATACACCCCTGCAAGGAAATAGATATGTAATACACCCCTGCAAGGAATATGGAAAGTTTTACACCCCTGCAGGGAATAAGGTAAGTGTAGTACACTACAGTAATTATTACAACACTGCTAGGTCTAGGGTAAGCAATACACCTCTGCAAGGAATGAGGAACGCATTACACCCCTGCAAGGAATACGGAACGTAATACACCCCTGCCGGGTATAAGATAAGTATTACATCGCTGCAAAGAATAAGATAAGTATTACACCAATGCAAGGAATAAGGTAAGTATTACACCAATGCAAATGGTAAAGTAAGTATTACACCCCTGCAAGGAATAAGGCAAGTAATACACCCCTGCAAGGGTAGATTTTGTCTAATTCCCAGAGTTCAGCGTTAAACCTTTGCAGCTTAGAACTTAGCAAAAGCGCTTTCCTTACACCTCCGGAGTTAAAAATATCACTGGATTTTCTCTGCAGCGATTTATTGGATCTGCGCTGAGCAGTAAGTTATTTTTATCGGACACATTAAGCCTTTCACCAGTTCAATACACTGGCACGGAGCGAAGAATGCCTTACGCTCGAAGCGTCTTCAATTCTTTATTGCCGTGCCATGAAAATGTATTCGGTAATAGATGATCACGTCGGAGGGTGAAGGAGAAGGAGGGGGATTGACTGAGGTTTGATGGCTGCGGGGTGGAAATAGATCACCTTCAATATGGAGGCCATTCGGTTCTTGTGATTATTAAATCGGCGTCTGGCGGTAGAGGACTCCGTTGTGAAAGCAGCTGTAATGCGATGATGCGTCCTTGTCAGAATATGATAGAACCACGCTTTTATTCATTCAGAGACATTTCAATAGACGTTATTGTGGGCATTTTTTTATATCTGTACACAACGATTCCAAAGTATGATTTTCAGAATAATTGTCCAAAATATTTGGGACGGGACCAAAAAAAAAAAATCCAATTTAGACCAGTACTTACACGGGCGATTGGGATGGCATAGGACTTATAAACCCCACAGGTAGGAAAAAAAATCAAGCCACCAGGTAAATGGCGTATGTGAGGCTGCTAGTTAAATTAAAGCCCAACTCTAGAAAAAATCTTTTGTAATTTTGGATGGTGCTGGGGAGGGTTAAAGCCTCTGTCAGGTAGTATTGTTCTAAACCAGTGGTGGACAACATGAAATGTATAGAGGGCCTCAAGTGTGGCCCCCAACACTTTCGAGAAGGCCAAACAATGTTCGTGATTTGAGGCTGTAATGCACCTCAACCCCCGAAAATTTCATCCCTGATGCATTTTATATATCTCAATACACACTGAAGGAAGTGGGCCGCAATGAAAACCCCCAGCATTGGTGTCAGAGACCAGATTAACAACCTCCAGCATTGTTTTCAGAGACCAGAATATTAACCCCCAGCATATGTGCTACAGCAAGAATAACCCCCCAGCATTGGCATCAAAGCCCAAAACAATAACCCCCAGCATTGGTATCTGAGCAGAATAATAAATCCCAGCATTGGCGTCAAAGCCCAGAACAATAACCCCTAGCAATAGTATCTGAGCAGAATAATAACCCTCAGCATTGGTGTCTGAGACCAGAATAATAACCCCCAGCATTGGTGTCTGAGCAGAATAATAATCCCCAGCATTGATGTCTGAGATCAGAATAATAACCCCCAGCATTGTTATCAGAGACTGGAATAATAACCCCCAGCATTGGTGTCTGAGACCAGAATAATAACCCCCAGCATTGGTGTTTTAGACCAGAATAATAACCCCCAGCATTGGTGTCTTAGACAAGAATAATAACCCCCAGCATTGGTGTCAGAGACTAGAATAACACCCCCCAGCATTGTTATCCGAGACCGGAATAATAACCCCCAACATTGTTATCCGAGACCGGAATAATAACCCCCAGCATTGTTATCCGATACCGGAATAATAACCCCCAGCATTGGTGTTAGAGACTGGAATAATAACCCCCAGCATTGGTGTCTGAGAAGAGAATAATAACCCCCAGCATTGGTGACTGAGACTAGAATAATAACCCCCAGCATTGTTATCAGAGACCGGAATAATAACCCCCAGCATTGTTATCCGATACCGGAATAATAACCCCCAGCATTGGTGTTGGAAACTGGAATAATAACCCCCAGCATTGGTGTCTGAGATCAGAATAATAACCCCCAGCATTGTTATCAGAGACTGGAATAATAACCCCCAGCATTGGTGTCTGAGACCAGAATAATAACCCCCAGCATTGTTATCCGAGACCAGAATAATAACCCCCAGCATTGGTGTCTGAGACCAGAATAATAACCCCCAGCATTGGTGTCTTATACCAGAATAATAACCCCCAGCATTGGTGGCTTAGACAAGAATAATAACCCCCTGCAATGGTGTCAGAGACTAGAATAACACCCCCCAGCATTGTTATCAGAGACTGGAATAATAACCCCCAGCATTGGTGTCTGAGACCAGAATAATAACCCCCAGCATTGTTATTCGAGACCAGAATAATAACCCCCAGCATTGGTGTCAGAGACTAGGATAACACCCCCCAGCATTGTTATCCGAGACCGGAATAATAACCCCCAACATTGTTATCCGAGACCGGAATAATAACCCCCAGCATTGTTATCCGATACCGGAATAATAACCCCCAGCATTGGTGTCAGAGACTAGGATAACACCCCCCAGCATTGTTATCGGAGACCGGAATAATAACCCCCAGTATTGTTATCCGAGACCGGAATAATAACCCCCAACATTGTTATCCGAGACCGGAATAATAACCCCCAGCATTGTTATCCGATACCGGAATAATAACCCCCAGCATTGGTGTTAGAGACTGGAATAATAACCCCCAGCATTGGTGTCTGAGAAGAGAATAATAACCCCCAGCATTGGTGACTGAGACTAGAATAATAACCCCCAGCATTGTTATCAGAGACCGGAATAATAACCCCCAGCATTGTTATCCGATACTGGAATAATAACCCCCAGCATTGGTGTCAGAGACCAGAATAATAACTCCCAGCATTGGCATCAGAGACGAGAATAAAGTCATTCAGGTGTGAACCAAGGCTTAGATTAATGTGATGTACTACACATTAATAATCCAGATACAAATTTATTCCAATGTAGTCAGGTAAAAAAAAACTGATTTGAGATCCAACACATTTCGGGCCCCTAATCTTGCCACTTTATCAGGGCTTAAAATTAGAACACAATGTATATGGATTTGGCTCCAGATGAATTCTGTGATTGATACTATACCAGTCAAGATACCATTACCATTGTGCCCTCAATTACTGTAAATTCCATATACATTGTTTGCTATCTTTAAGCCCTGATGAAGGGGTGAGATTTGGCCCACGAAACATGTTGCCCTCACATTAGAATACATTTATATCTCGACTATTATTATGTCGTGCGCACGCTCCCAGCACGGTGACTGAGCTGTCATAGATCGCACCCGATCTCTAGTAATGATTGGGAGCTGGTAGGACCGGCGCCCAATCATGTGACCGCTGTAACAGCCAGTCATGTGATTGGGCAGTCCATCCCGCCCGGGGGGGGGGGGGCATAAAGACCCACTTAGAGCGATGTTGGGTGGGAAGGGGTTAAATAACTTTTATGGAAAATAGTACCAATCCGGCACCAGCACGATTTTGGCGGACTGAACATTTTAATGAGAAAATGATTGCAGGTAATATAATAGTCGTCCGTCTTTGTGAACTGACACTTAGTATCGCTCTGTAGCAAATGTCGCATTGCCGCCAAGTTGCTTCTTTCTTTTTTCGGGCAGGAATCGAAATGTTCTTTCCCCTAATTCCACAAATTCGTTATCTAAGCCGTTTCTGCTAAGTGTTTGTGTATTTGTGCGGAGAATAGTAGAACAATCACCGCGTTGGACGGAATGTACTTTCTGCTCGGCAGGGAAATTGCAGCAATTTTGTGACCGGCATAAATTTGCTTTCCTCCCGTGATTTGGTGTAATTTGCTGGTTGGTCAGAATTGCTCTTTGCCAAAAAAAAAAAAAATGGCTGTTTTCAGGATAACTTGTTTGCACGCCCAGTTGGCCCGATTTGAATGTTCACCTTTTTTAATGTGGACCTGTCGTTTACATTTCAAGTCTGCATGAATAAATTCCTGACATGTCATAATATATAGTAACGGGAATTAGTGGTGCACCGAAAATTCAGGATGTACTTGGCCGAAACCAAAATGGACGTTTTTTTAAAAAAATATATACACTATATAACCAAAAGTATTGGGGCGCCTGCCTTTACACGCACATGAACTTTAATGGCATCCCAGTCTTAGTCCGTAGGGTTCAATATTGAGTTGGCCCACCCTTTACAGCTCAATTTTACGGCTTGACATGTTGGGTATCTATTTACTCTATGCAACCTCACCTTTTATATCTTACCATGAATTGTAATATGTTGCATTCGTGTGCACTAAAATGAACCAGCAATTTATTCTCCAGGGTCTCTGCTTACAGAAAATATATTACTAAAAGTATTGGGACGCCTGCCTTTACACGCACATAAACTTTAATGGCATCCCAGTCTTAGTCCATAGGGTTCAACTTTCCTAGCAGTTTATCTGGGAGGGTGCCATGCCTCCCAACTTTTTGAAGGACACCAATTGGCAAAAGTGGGTAAGTATAGGACACACCCATGCCACGCCCCTTAAAGGAGAATTACACTATATTGTCAAAAGTATTGGGATGCCTGCCTTTACACGCACATGAACTTTAATGGCATCCCAGTCTTAGTCCGTAGGGTTCAATATTGAGTTGGCCCACCCTTTGCAGCTATAACAACTTCAACTCTTCTGGGAAGGCCGACCACAAGGTTTAGGAGTGTGTCTATGGGAATGTTTGACCATTCTTCCAGAAGCGCATTTGTGAGGTCAGGCACTGATGTTGGATGAGAAGGTGTTCTATTGGGTTAAGGACAGGACTCTGTGCGGGCCAGTCAAGTTCCTCCACCCTAAACTCGCTCATCCATGTCTTTATGGACCTTGCAGCCTGCAGCTGCTGACTTTTAATAATCGGACACTTACCTGTCCTGGAGTCCAGCGATGTCGGAACCGCAGCTGATGTTTCCATCAGCTGTCAGGTGCATGCCGCCTCCATTGCTGCAGAGTTTTTAAAGTAAGCATATCACCACCGACCACCCTTGCTGGGGGTTATTATTGCAACTACTGCACCAATGCTGGGGATCATTGGAGAAAATGGCACCAATGCTGGGAGCTATCATTTAAGAAAATGACGCCAGTGCTGGGGGATGTTATTGCAGAAAATGGCACCAATGCTGGGGGTTATTATTGCAGAAAATGGCACCAATGCTGGGGGTTGTTATTGCAGAAAATGGCACCAATGCTGGGGGTTATTATTGCAGAAAATGGCACCAATGCTGGGGATTATTATTGCAGAAAATTGCACCAATGCTGGGGGTTATTATTGCAGAAAATGGCACCAATGCTGGGGGCTTTTATTGCAGAAAATGGCACCAATGCTTGGGGTTATTATTGCAGAAAATGGCACCAATGCTGGGGGCTTTTATTGCAGAAAATGGCACCAATGCTGGGGGTTATTATTGCAGAAAATGGCACCAATGTTAGGGCTTTTATTGCAGAAAATGGTACCAATGCTGGGGGTTATTATTGCAGAAAATGTCACAATGCTGGGGGTTATTATTGCAGAAAATGGCACCAATGCTGGGGGTTATTATTGCAGAAAATTGCACCAATGCTGGGGGTTATTATTGCAGAAAATGGCACCAATGCTGGGGGTTATTATTGCAGAAAATGGCACCAATGCTGGGGGTTATTATTGCAGACAATGGCACCAATGCTGGGGATTATTATTGCAGAAAATGGCACCAATGCTGGGGGTTATTATTGCAGAAAATTGCACCAATGTTGGGGGCTTTTATTGCAGAAAATGGCACCAATGCTGGGGATTATTATTGCAGAAAATTGCACCAATGCTGGGGGCTTTTATTGCAGAAAATGGCACCAATGCTGGGGGCTTTTATTGCAGAAAATGGCACCAATGCTGGGGGTTATTATTGCAGAAAATGGCACCAATGCTGGGGGTTATTATTGCAGAAAATGTCACAATGCTGGGGGTTATTATTGCAGAAAATGGCACCAATGCTGGGGGTTATTATTGCAGAAAATGGCACCAATGCTGGGGGTTATTATTGCAGAAAATGGCACCAATGATGGGGGTTATTATTGCAGAAAATGGCACCAATATATATATATATATATAGATAGATAGATAGATAGATAGATAGATAGATAGATAGATAGATAGATATAGGTATATATCTAATATATAGATATATATCTAGATCTATAGATATATATATCTATATATAATGTTTGGCGGTTCTAAGTCATTTTCTAGCAAAAAATAGTCGATTTTTACACGTAGGCGTGATGTGTCAGAATTGGCCCGGACGGCAAGTGGTTAAAATCTCATGTAGAATATATTTTGTGATTTTATATAATTTTCCTTGTGATGTCAAATTTCTATATGTCCTGAAAAAGTCCATGGGTACAGCTTTTTTGGTGTGGTGTATATGCACATCTAAAGGGATTCTAGGAATGGTGTTTTGCAACTCTTACACAGTTTGAAGGTTACAATTTACATAAAATCCATTGTATCAGCATTACAAAGTGATATATTTTGAATGTTTGTATTGCATGAAATGAATTTGCGTTCCTCCATCATTCCCCTTGAAATGCGATGAATGAACGCGTGAAATCTCCATTTACAGGATCTCTATGTTGGATACGATAACGCACACCGACCGTTTTCATATTCGGATCCTGGGGCTTCCCCGATTTCCTTCATCTCTTCATCCCGACACTTCCATTCTTCAGAGCACGCCGCAGACATCAGGCGGAGGCACCCCGACCTCTCCGGAGCGTCTTCCAGGATTGGCTCCACCGCCTGGGGCACCGCCCTGCGCAAGTTTCAGGACAACCGCGAGAAAGCTTACAGCGGAGACCTGATAGAGAAACACGCCCAACACTTCACCAGCAAGCAGCGGCCCTTCACGCCGCGGACGCTGAAGACGACGGCTAAGTCCGCACTGGCGCAGAGCCGCTTTTACACCCCGCCCAGGAGGAAGAGGAGGGGGGTGAGCGAGGCCGAGGTCCAGACCGATTTAAGCAGGTGAGGCCTGTCACAAGAAACACAGTCTGTCTTTGCTTTATTATTTTAATGTGACAAAAGCACATCCAATCAGAGGAGGGGGGGTTTAGAGAAAAGTCCAGTATGTAAAATGTACCAAGAACACCAATGGTGATAGAGTCCAGAAAGGTATTTTATTTGTTGATCAATAAAAAAAATAAAAAACGTAGTGTTTCGGGGGTTTACTCCCCCTTCATCAGGGATTAGGTATAATGTGGCTTCTTTGCTCTTTGCTTTGCTATAAATCAGAGTGGTTATATTTTATTATGTACAAGGGGAATACAGCCAAAAAGATTCAAACGCGTTTCGGCTGTATTCTCCTGTACATAATAAAATATAACCACTCTATTGATTCATACCGATGTGCCGCCATCTTCTTGTGGATTTTGTACCAGTGAGGCTTCAGGAGCCTTGCGGCCAGAGCCTCAGGTCCTAATTCTAAGCCATATTTGAATTCCAGAGGAGGTTGCAGCACGGCGCCATGTGTTTTCATAATGTGACTTTAGCAATGCCGGACTCAAAGGAAACATTTTTGTAGATCTCACATAAGGTAATATTAACAGCAGGTAGTGCATATGACGCTCTCATATGAGGGCCAAAACAATATTTCCAAACCACTTTGAGTTCAGGAATTGATAAAGTTACATTGTCCCCAAGCCCTGATGAAGCAGGAGTGAACCCCCGAAACGTGTTGGATCTTTTATAACCACTTGCTGACCGCAATACGTATTTTTTTTCAGCCAGTGGGTGGCTTTCTCCTGAAAGCAGTCAGAGCGGCTCATAAGCCACTGGATCGCTTTCAGAAGCGACAGAAGGGGACGTTAACACCCCACCCCCACCGCTCGCCAGTGTTTTTCGGGCTTGCCGTTTTCACCGGAGCACCCAAGGAATGACTTGATGGTGCGGCTGGCTGGTCACCAAGGCGGCCAGAGATCAGATCGTCTCTGATCGCCTCTATGACCTTGGAAGACCGGAATGACGTCATGACGTGTGTAGGGCAAAAGTAAACTTTTTTTTTTTTTGACCCCAGATCTCTCCACCATAAAGAGAACCTGTCATCCCTTATTTTTGTTGCATGGGATGGTTACATTCCTTGTAATAGGAATAAAAGTGATTCCAAAAAAATAAAAATAAAGGTTAGTTTAAAAATGAAAAATAATAGCAAGTACGGGCATGCAAGGGCATTAAATACATAAATCAAATTTGTCTTGAAGGAAAAATACAGACTTTTGATAGGTTGAAAGAACAATATAATTTATCTAACTCCCACCTGTTTAGATTTCTGCAGCTTAGGCACGCTTTCAACACTCAGTTTGCAGGTGCCTCCGTGGCCTTTTACACCTCGAATCTAGAGACTCTGCTCAGAGATGAAGCTGTATCTAAACCCTTATCTTCCATATATAGGGCATTACTCCCTAACGTACACACGGGACTAGAAAACCTTAGGGCAGAGTGGGAGGTAGATTTCCCTGCATTGGATACAGAAGATTGGGAAGAAATGTGGGAATACCCCTTCTCACAGCTAGTATCAGCCAGAGATAAATTGGTGCAATTTAAAATAATACATAAGGTGTATTACACGCCCAAGCGCTTACATAGAATCTATCCATCTATCTCTGCCTCTTGTTGGAGGTGTGACTCAGTCTCAGCGGACTTTATCCATATTTTTTGGAATTGTCCTCAGATTGCAATTTTTTGGGTCGAGGTAACCAAATTTATTTTGACTGTCACCACTGTTCCTGTGCCATTGTCTGTAGAGGTATGTCTGCTGGGACTCGTTAAACCACTGGCCCCACGCCGGGCAATCAGAACCCTGCTAGGACTATTACTTTACTATGCCCGTAAATCTATAATACTCAGATGGAGGGCCTCGTCTGCACCCTCAATAAATTTCTGGAAGAGGTTGGTGAATGCGGCCTTACCACTGTACAAAGCTACTTACTTGTCACGTGGTTGTGAAAAAAAATTCCACAAAATATGGGATATTTGGACGGAATCCCTGTCTACTAATGTAGACTCTATTGATGATTAGTTCACTCCATTAAGTAACTGGGTATAGCTCAAATGGCGTTCCTGATCTCATAATAGTCCCTGGTCTTTTCAGTCGATAGGCATGGGAAGGGGGGGAATATGAATATGAATATAGTACTATCTTGCACATCTCATTCCATAAATGAACAAAATGGGTACTGCAGCGTACACATGGAATTGGAGGACTGATTTGAATAGCCTGCAAAAGTGGTTGAGCGTACAATGGTTTAGTTAGAAACATATAGAAGGTTTCTATATGTTTTTTTTTTTTTTGGTTTTTTTTCTTTCTCTTGTTTTGTTTTCTATGTATTTGTTGACCGAGCCTGGGTATGCCCAATAGGCTCTGTTCTGTTTTGTACCTACATTGAAAATATAATAAAAATAATTAAAAAAAAAAAAAAAAATAATAGCAAAAAATACTGATTTAAATTTGTAAACATAAAGTGCCAGAAGTGGATAATTTTCTAATTGTGAGGAAGGATAGAAATGCATCAACATCTGTCACTAATGTTCCTATTAAATGTCCTTTATTGTGATCTGGTAATTTTATAGTAGATTAAATAGTGTGACCGGTGTGAATTTTACAGTTTTAGGGGCCGACATGGAGCAGCGAACAGAAACCCCCTTCTAGATGGAGAACAGGTAACATTTATTAAAACTGACAGTATCTATTTATTTCAGGTACCTAAATTGCACTTAAAAAAAAAAAAAAACTGTCAATTTACTCAGCATTTTACATATATATATATTGTACATTCACATCAGTCCCTTCTATCGAGAACCTTACAATCTAAGGTCCCTTAACTCACATACATTCACATACTAGGGCCAATTTAGACAGGATCCAATTAACCTACCAGCATGTGTTTGGAGTGTTGGAGGAAACCGGAGTACCCGGAGGAAACCCAAGCAGGCACAGAGAGAACATGCAAACTCCATGCAGGTAGTGCCATGGTTGGGATTCGAACCAATGACATTCGTGTTGCTAGGCAGAAGTGCTGACTGCTTAGCCACTGTGCTGCCCCATTCATGTGCATTAAGGTTGTTGCTAAATAAACCTGGTTTGTGAATATGTTGAGTAAACAATCCAACAAACCACATGGTCCTATGTAAGTCATTGCCATCTAGTGGCCATAATGCGTTATTTTTTCCATTCACGCATTCAATCTGCAGAAAATATAGCCTTAGAGCACAAATGTCAAACACAAGGCCTGTGGGCCAATTGCAGCCTTCCAGGCCTTGTCATGTCCCCCCCCACCCCACCCCACCCACCACCACCACCACCCACCACCACCACCACCACCCAGTTTTTCCATCGGAACATGGTGGAACTCTGGTTCTCATGTTCCGCTAAAGCAAATCTAAGAAAGGGAACAGGAAACATGGGGGGGGGGGGGTAGGGCTTGGAGATGGCACATCCCTGCACTCTGTGCATAGCACAACCCTGAACTCTGCACTCTGTACACAGCACACCCCTGAACTCTGCACTCTGTACACAGCACACCCCTGAACTCTGCACTCTGTACACAGCACACTCCTGAACTCTGCACTCTGTACACAGCACACCCCTGAGCCCAGCACTCTGTACACAGCACACCCCTGAACTCTGCACTCTGTACACAGCGCACCCCTGAACTCTGCACTCTGTACACAGCACACCCCTGAACCCTGCACTGTGTACATAGCGCACTCCTGAAGCCCGCACTGTGTACATAGCGCACCCCTGAAGCCCGCACTGTGTACATAGCGCACCCCTGAAGCCTGCACTGTGTACATAGCGCACCCCTGAAGCCTGCACTGTGTACATAGCGCACCCCTGAAGCCTGCACTGTGTACATAGCGCACCCCTGAAGCCTGCACTGTGTACATAGCGCACCCCTGAAGCCTGCACTGTGTACATAGCGCACCCCTGAAGCCTGCACTGTGTACATAGCGCACCCCTGAAGCCTGCACTGTGTACATAGCGCACCCCTGAAGCCTGCACTGTGTACATAGCGCACCCCTGAAGCCTGCACTGTGTACATAGCGCACCCCTGAAGCCTGCACTGTGTACATAGCGCACCCCTGAAGCCTGCACTGTGTACATAGCGCACCCCTGAAGCCTGCACTGTGTACATAGCGCACCCCTGAAGCCTGCACTGTGTACATAGCGCACCCCTGAAGCCTGCACTGTGTACATAGCGCACCCCTGAAGCCTGCACTGTGTACATAGCGCACCCCTGAAGCCTGCACTGTGTACATAGCGCACCCCTGAAGCCTGCACTGTGTACATAGCGCACCCCTGAAGCCTGCACTGTGTACATAGCGCACCCCTGAAGACTGCACTGTGTACATAGCGCACCCCTGAAGACTGCACTGTGTACATAGCGCACCCCTGAAGACTGCACTGTGTACATAGCGCACCCCTGAAGCCTGCACTGTGTACATAGCGCACCCCTGAACTCTGCACTCTTTACATAGCGCACCCCTGAACTCTGCACTCTTTACATAGCGCACCCCTAAACTCTGCACTCTGTACATGGCGCACCCCTGAACGCTGCACTCTGTACATGGCGCACCCCTGAACGCTGCACTCTGTACATGGCGCACCCCTGAACGCTGCACTCTGTACATGGCGCACCCCTGAACGCTGCACTCTGTACATGGCGCACCCCTGAACGCTGCACTCTGTACATGGCGCACCCCTGAACGCTGCACTCTGTACATGGCGCACCCCTGAACGCTGCACTCTGTACATGGCGCACCCCTGAACGCTGCACTCTGTACATGGCGCACCCCTGAACGCTGCACTCTGTACATAGAGCATCCCTGAACTCTGCACTCTTTACATTACGCACTCCTGAACCCTGCACTCTGTGCATGGCGCACCCCTGAACCCTGCACTCTGTGCATAGCGCACACCTGAACTCTGCACTCTGTATGTAGCCTAACCTGAATGCTGCACTCTTTACATAACGCACTCCCGAACCCTGGACTCTGTACATAGCGCACCCTTGAACTCTGCACTCTGTACATAGCGCACCCCTGAACTCTGCACTCTGTAGCGTAACCTGAATGCTGCACACTTTACATAACACACTCATGAACACTGCACTCTATACAGAGCGCACCCCAGATACAATTGGCCCTTTAAAGGGCAACCATACTGCTGATGCAGCCCGCAATGAAACTAAGTTTGACACCTGTGCCCTAGACCTAGAGCATTTGATTTTGCCCCATTCACACAGAACAAACTTACATGCCGTTTTGATGGATAGACAAACAACTATGCCCATTTCTATTTGTTATAAATGTGCCCTTAACTGTATATACAGTATACAAGGAAAATATCGCTCTGCAGATTGTGCAGACACAACAGGAAGTTTTGACTTCATAAACACTTTAATAATGAAAATGGAATTGGATGAGTCCACCATGGAAATGCCCTTTAGTGTAGACCCTGCAGGACACGTCCATGTGTCTTGTATCAGATAAATCCCAGCTGTTTAGTAATGCGTTCCCCAGACAGACGCAGAGTACAGACGGCGGATGTTCCAGGCAATTGCGCGGTAAAACGTTGTGTCCGGCTGATGGATGTCAGAGCCACAGACTGCGCCGAGGCCTTCCCGCAGACCGTCTGCACACTTTATTGGTTAATGGTTCATAAAGATCTCATCCGTCTTCTGTTCTCATGTGTCAGCACCTTCTGAAGGGCAGCCCTGCGACACTTCACCCGCTGTGCCGTCTCTTCCGCTCAGCCAGGCGGTGGTGTTCCTGCCATGGAAATGTTGCGTCACGTACTGCAGAACGTTTATGAGAGACGTCACAGAAGTGTCCGCTGTCCTAACGACATCCCAGATACATTGTGATCCAGACAGGCTCTGTGGGGCCAATCCAGGTGGTCACATCTCAGTACACACAGTCAGATGTTCTATACTCACGATCAGGGTCTACTTTGGTAAAAACGAGAACAAAGGGCGCACCAGCCTTGAGCATTACCTTTTTGTGATCTCTTTTATTAACCACTTCAGCTCCGGAAGATTTTACCCCCCCCCCCTTCATGACCAGGCCATTTTTTTGCTATTCAGCACTGCGCTACTTTAACTGCCAATTGCTCGGGCACGCAACACTGTACCCAAATAACATTTATATAATTTT
>JBBGZY010001505.1:265000-327500 GCA_037952925.1 Lithobates clamitans
TGTTGTTCCACCGCTGCCGTAACCCGCAAGGTTCCTCACCAGTGAACAACATCCTACAATTAGACCATCAAGGGAGTTCATTCGAAAAAATGTTGGTTGCCTTTTGGTGTCCCCGACGGCAGACTCAACTTGATTCGTGTGATACGGACTTGATCCGTAGGCAGCATTGTGCACTGAACACAGGTCCAGTGAGGATGGTCAGATGTCTCCATGCCTGTTTTTATCTGCCTTCCCTTGGCTAGAATAATGGGGCTGCTGAAATTCTGTAAACACAACAAGACCAATCTCCTGCGCACAAGAGAACTTCTCTTCAGCGCATCCAATTTTTGCGGCGGTTTTGTTGCCCCCTACAGGTCAGGGAAACCCAAAGGAAATACTAAAAAAAAAAAACAAGGAAGAGGGTGAACACCCCCTCAAAATGTGTCAGTCGTTTGGATGGTCTCCTCACGTTTGGATGGTCTACTCACGTTTGGGACTTGTCTAGGAGACCTGGTTGCTTCAGTTCCATTGTGGACTTTGATGTGCCTTATTGCTAAAGGTGTTGGTGAGTATACATCTGTCTTACACAAATAAAGCTATCACAAAGGTATTGTGCTACCCTGTTTTCCCGAAAATAAGACCTAGCGTGATTGTCGGTGATGGCTGCAATATAAGCCCTACCCCCCAAATAAGCCCTACCCTGTTTCCCTGAAAATAAGCCCAACCCCGAAAGTAAGACCTACAAGGACTTTAACTAGGGCTTATTTGGGGGGTAGGGCTTATATTGCAGCCAACACCGATAATCACGCTAGGTCTTATTTTCGGGGAAACAGGGTAGGTTGGTGCACCTTCTGTTCCTTGTTTTTTTGCTGAAATTCTGTCTTTGTACATTTTTAGGTTGAAGATCCAGAAAATTCCCTTCTGAGCGAAGAGGAGGACGACACTGACCAACACCGACACTCCGCCTCCAGGTATTAGTCTTCATTAGACAATCGCAGTGGGCTGGTCTAATTCCTGAATGTTCTCTGTGTCCTGATCTATCACCAATCAGATGCAAACGCCAAAGGCAGGTCTGAATTTGATTGGTGAGAGTCTACCGGACGTGTGGTAGCGCTGGATGGGTAATGGTCGATCTTTGTTTCTTTTAGGTAATTTTTCTTGAAGTGGTTGTAAAGGCTGAAGGTTTTTTTTACCTTCATCCATTCTATGCATGAAAGTAAAATACCGCCTCTGTGCAGCAGCCCCCCCTCATACTCACCTGAGCCCAATCTTTCTCCAGCATTGTGCACGAGAGCCTCGGCTCTCCGGGGACTCTCACTCCTCATTGGCTGAGACAGCAGCAGGAGCCATTGTCTGTCAATCACATCCAGTGAGCCAATAAGGAGAGAGAGATGGTGTGGCCTGTGTGTGAATGGACACGCAAAGCCCCATCTCAGGTGCCCCTATTGCGAACTGCTTGCTTTGGGGGCACTTGGCAGGAGGAAGGGGCCACCGGCGGGGAAACCAAGAAGAGGAGGATCGGGGCTGCTCTGTTACCTGCATTACTCAATGCAGGTAAGTATAACATGTTTATCATTATTTTTTATTTTTTGAAATTGCCTTTAATATTGCTTTAATTGAGATAGGCACATGCGGGGATGGTGACATCTGAGGTCCCAATTTGGGTCCCAAGACGCTCCTCACCACACCTTTTATAGATGAAAAAATTCAGACTTCCTGTAGATGAGAGGCAGCACTGGCATAGGTGAGTCTGGGGATTCCTGCCTGCATCACAGGTGGGTGTTCCCAGATTACCAGCATGTTGATAAAGGAGATTTGGTGGGTGGTGCACTGAAGCACTGGCATGCGTCTTGAACCCCAACCCTGAGCTTAGAACACATCATTATAAACCTCTTGCTAGCCATTTAACACAAAGGGGGGGAATTTACTGTAGAGCGCAAAATATAATGCAACTGTGCATAGAAACCAATCAGCTTCCAGGTTTTTGTGACGGGAGTCTCTGTTGGGCGCAGGGTGACCAAAAAAAGAATGAACCCTGAGAATATGATTGGATTACTTAAAATGGGACAGTAATATTTATCCACAATATCTCCCAGGATATATGTAAAGATTATTCTTGGTTTGTTTGATTCTGAACTCAACACGTTAGTTGAGAGAGCCGATCACATTGGCCTCTAGAACTGGGTAGGAGGCGGACAGTCTACTCATACTATAGTTTATTGCCTACTAGGCTGAGGAGGGGGGGAGATCACTATTTGTATTGTTAATTGTAATTAGCTCCTGAGAAGGTGTCCTGTGTTTATACTAATGTGTGAAGCTCGGTGACAACAAGTCTGACCTGTAGTGAAATCCTAATTAATCATAGAATGCTTAGGAGGGCACGGAGTCACATCGGCTGCTTTAAGGGGTTAGTTAATTAGTTCATGTTAATTCTGTTTCTGGTTACAGTTGTATTGTTAGAGTAATATGAGCAGGAGGGGGGAACCTCCTCTTCTACTGTATATAAAGCTGTATTCTGGTTCTAATAATAAAGAGTCTGATTCCTGTTTGACCCTCCATACAGAGCCTCGTCTCGTACTTTGGGGGAAGAATTATTCGTATGGGTTTCTTGTTCAGCTGATTGGAGTGTTCGGTAGCTGCCCTTGTGTTCGGAAATGGAATGTCCTAAACGGCTTTGACCCCTTTCATACTCGGGGTGCCGTTAGAGTTTTATTGTCAAAGCTTAATTGAACAAGCTGAAGTTAGAAGCTGATTGGCTACCATGCACAGCTGCACCAGATTCTGAGTGCTCCAGTCTTAGTAAATCTCCCCCATACTGTATCTTGCACCAAGAAAGATGGTCTTTAAAGTGGGAGTAAACTCCAATGGACGATTTTTACCTATAGGTAAGCCTATAATAAGGCTTACCTAGAGGTACAGTAAAAATTTCCTAAACGTGCGCCATTTAGGAGATATTTACTTGTGAAGCCACCGGTGACGTCACCGGCGTATGCACTCTGAAGGAACAGCATACCACGCCGTTCCTTCAGAGCCTTGTGTTGTGAACAGCAGCTCCCGCACGCATGTGTGGGAGTGAAGTCATTGCAGCTCATCCAATCAAAGGACCAGAGCCCGCCAGCCCAGAAGGAAGACCGGGTGAAGATGGAAGCCCTGTCAGCAGTGAAAGCGTGCCGCAGGAGGGCTTCGTTTTAATGTACGTTTCACATAATGTGCTAGTATACGATGCAATGCATACTAGCACATTATAACTTTGCCTTGCAGGTTTAAAAAAAAAAAAAACAGCGGTTTACTACCGCTTTAATGGCCAGCCGCCGCGCATACTTGTCCGCGGTGGCAGATGATTGTGTCCTCAGATCACACTCATTGCCTGCTCCAAGCACACTGACTGAGCTGTCACGTCGCAGCTTCTGATCAGTAGCCAGCGGATGGGCTCCCAATCGTGTGACCTCTGTGAGAGCCAATCAGAGCAGTCACATGATACAAATGCTGCATCACCTTCTGGGCATTGAAGGCTACTTAAAGGGCAACAGGGAGGCAGTGTTGAGATGTTAATCATTATATACGTATATTTAAATGATCTCAATTATAGTAGAATATGTCCTGTTATTTATATTCTAGCATTTTGAAATATATTCCCTATCTTCCCAGGATGTCTTATGATGAATTGAAATCTCCATCTCCCACAATGCAGAGGATTCATTCTGAGTAAGTTTTCAAGCAAAATGTTTTCTACAGTGCCTTGAAAAAGTATTCATACCCCTTGAAATTTTCCACATTTTGTCATGTTACAATCAAAAACGTAAATGTATTTTATTGGTATTTTATGTGGTAGACCAACACAAAGTGGCACATAATTGTGAAGTGGAAGTAAAATTATAAATGGTTTTCAATTTTTTTTGCAAATATGTGAAAAGTGTGGTGTACATTTGTATTCAGCCTCCTTTACTCCGATACCCCTAACTAAAATCTAGTGGAACCAATTGCCTTCAGAAGTCACCTAATTAGTAAATAGAGTCCACCTGTGTGTAATTTAATCTCAGTATAAATACAGCTGTTCTATGAAGCCCACAGAGGTTTGTTAGAGAACCTTAGTGAACAAACAGAATCATGAAGGCCAAGGAACACACCAGACAGGTCAGGGATAAAGTTGTGGAGAAGTTTAAAGCAGGGTTAGGTTATAAAAAAATATCTCAAGCTTTGAACATCTCACGGAGCTCTGTTCAATCCATCATCTGAAAATGGAAAGAGTATGGCACAACTGGTAACCTACCAAGACATGGCCGTCCACCTAAACTGACAGGCCGGGCAAGGAGAACATTAATTAGAGAAGCAGCCAAGAGGTCCATGGTAACTCTGGAGGAGCTGTAGAGATCCACAGCTCAGGTGGGAGAATCTGTCCACAGGACAACTATTAGTCGTGTTCTCCACAAATCTGACCTTTAGGGAGGAGTGGCAAGAAGAAAGACATTGTTGAAAGACATCCATAAGAAGTCCTGTTTTCAGGTTACGAGAAGCCATGTGGAGGACACAGCAAACATGTGGAAGAAGGTGCTCTGGTCAGATGAGACCAAAATTGAGCTTTTTAACCTAAAAGAAAAACGCTATGTGTGATGGAAAACTAACACTGCACATCACCCTGAACACACCATCCCAACTGTGAAACATGGTGGTGGCAGCATCATGTTGTGGGGATGCTTTTCTTCAGGAGGGACAGGGAAGCTGATCAGAAAACCTGTTAGAGTCTGCAAAAGACTTGAGACTGGGGTGGAGGTTCACCTTCCAGCAGGACAACGACCCTAAACATACAGCCAGAGCTACAATGGAATGGTTTAGATCAAAGAATATTCATGTGTTAGAATGGCCCAGTCACAGTCCAGACCTAAATCCAACTGAGAATCTGTGGCAATACTTGAAAATTGCTGTTCACAGACGCTCTCCATCCAATCTGACAGAGCTTGAGATATTTTGCAAAGAAGAATGGGCAGAAATGTCCCTCTCTAGATGTGCAAAGCTGGTAGAGACATCCCCAAAAAGACTTACAGCTGTAATTACAGTGAAAGGCGGTTCTACAAAGAATTGACTCCGGGGGGCGCCATACAAATGTACCCCACACTTTTCACGTATTTATTTGTAAAAAAATTTGAAAATCATTTATCATTTTCCTTCCATTTCACAATTATGTGCCACTTTGTGTTGGTCTATCACATAAAATCCCAATAAAATACATTTACATTTTTGGATGTAACATGACAAAATGTGGAAAATTTTAAGGGGTATAAATACCTTTTCAAGCCACTGTATAACAACCTCTTACGTCCTTAAATTGGATGTAAACCCCGAACCGAATTGTATTTATTTTGCATCACCTAACGACAATTTTGGGTACCATATTTTTTGCGATTTCACGGGCACATGGAATTTTAAGGCTGGACACGTTTGGTATCTATTTACTCAACACAACCCCGTTTTTAGATATTTTACCAAAATCTGGTAATTTTAGTGTATTTTTTCCTGAAAATAAGTATTTTTTGGTAAGCAGCTGCTCAAATATTCTACGACATACCAAAAACGGCAACGGCCACCATTTTATTCTACAGGGCGTCTGCTTCCAGAGAAATATATAATTATTTGGGGGGTTTAAAGTCATTTCTTGCAAAAGAAAATTGCAGATTTTTACGTGAGTAAAATTTTAAACAATGACACCACTGACAAGTGATTAAGAGTATTGGGTTTGTATTTATAAACCCCGATTAATAGGATTGGATTTGACATCTGAAGCTTGAAGTAAAATGAAGGATATAACAAAGCATATGCCAGAACTCCATCTAAATGTATTTTCTCTCAACTCAAGTTGTGACTACTCTCTTTACTAGGATGTGAGACCTTTTCATTAAAGTGTTACTAAACCCAGGACCCTGCATTCACTATATCTGGTCTCCCCAGGACCCTGCATTCACTATATCTGGTCTCCCCAGGAGCCTGCATTCACTATATCTGGTCTCCCCAGGAGCCTGCATTCACTATATCTGGTCTCCCCAGGACCCTGCATTCACTATATCTGGTCTCCCCAGGAGCCTGCATTCACTATATCTGGTCTCCCCAGGAGCCTGCATTCACTATATCTGGTCTCCCCAGGAGCCTGCATTCACTATATCTGGTCTCCCCAGGAGCCTGCATTCACTATATCTGCTCTCCCCAGGAGCCTGCATTCACTATATCTGTTCTCCCCAGGAGCCTGCATTCACTATATCTGTTGTCTCCCCAGGAGCCTGCATTCACTATATCTGTTGTCTCCCCAGGAGCCTGCATTCACTATATCTGTTGTCTCCCCAGGAGCCTGCATTCACTATATCTGCTCTCCACAGGAGCCTGCATTCACTATATCTGGTTGCCCCAGGAGCCTGCATTCACTATATCTGATCTCCTCAGGACCCTGCATTCACAATATCTGGTCTCACCAGGACCCTGCATTCACTATATCTGCTCTCCCACAGAACATGGAAATGCAATTATTTTAGTAAATATAAACTGCTAAATACCTTTTCTCATCAGCAGTATATAGCAGTCTTGTGACTTCTATCAGTGTCTGGTTAAAGCTTGTAGGAGGAGTTTTCATTCTCCTCTGACTGTCCTATGAGGCTGCAGGACCTCTGACCCTCTGTCTGGACAGTGCTGATTGGCCCTGTGTTGATCACATGCACCCTCCCAAGAAAAAAAAAAAACCTCTCTAGCAATACACACCAAACTGAGCATGTGCAGAGTGCCTCCTAGGGCTCCGTCTTATCAGGAGATGGTTTGGGGACAGCAGAAAAAGGGGGGATCATAGAAGACAAGATCAAACAGCCTCATTACGCAATGCGGAGGAATAATTCCTTAGGTTCCACAGTGAGTATAACAAGCATGCTTTACTGTATATACAGACTGATTTTTACTGTTGTGGGTTTAGTAACACTTTAAGCAAATGCTTGTGTGATAAGCTCTTGGTAGAAGCTGCTATTCTGTTGGCTATTGCTCTGTTTGCTAGGGGAGATAAAACTGAACCTGTTCAAGCTTCAGAGTGACGTCATTACCATTGTAACTTGTATGCAGACCAGATGGGACACAGATGGTGACATTTTTTTTTTTTTTGCAGGGGTTACCCTCCCTTGCTCTATCCAAAATGAAAAAAAAAAAAACAGTTTTGCCTAGAGTTCTACCTTAAATCACAAAATGTTTCGCCCTGTAATAATATAGAATTTTTTCATAGAAGGGGAATTTTCCTTTAAGAACAACCTAAATGATAGAATTTAGATAAAGTAGCTGTATTTTTATTAATAATATCCTTAGCAATCCAAACTGTTACCAGACAAATCTTTTTTTTTTTTTTCTTTAGAGAGGAAGAGTTGGCTTACTTGGAATTCGTGGCTGATGTGACCAATGAAATCTTGTCCCTGGGATTGTTCTCGGACAGGTGAGTGCTTATAGATTTGGGATCGTTAAGGGGTGTTATTTTCAAATTTTAAGTACGGTATGTGATGATGGATTTTATTTTTCAGAATTATAGATCGGGTGTTTGAACGTCACCTTGAAGAAAATAGACATCGTTTAGATGTGGTAAGATTGCTCCTTGTTTTACATGGTCATGGTGGCTCATTGCTTCCCATGGACATGGTGGCTCATTGCTTCCCATGGACATGGTGGCTCATTGCTTCCCATGGACATGGTGGCTCATTGCTTCCCATGGACATGGTGGCTCAATGCCTCTAATGGTCATACTGCCTATTTGTCTTATATGGTCATGGTGGCTTTTTGCTTATGTTGCTTAGGGTGCCTCACTGCTGGTCGTGGTGGCTCAATGCCTCTAATGGTGTCACGTACCTGGTGGGTAGAGCCTGCTTTATGGAGAGGAAGGCCTCTCTTACACCTCTGACTTGGGGCCCCTGGTAGAGTATACAGGTGGTGCAGGGGGGCAAGAGTTGCATGAGTGCCGGTAGTCGTGCTGGCGGCTGAGCTGTTGGTTGAGTAGTAGGTCACATGGCGGATGTCCCGAGGGCAGGCACAGGGTGATATTTGGACGTAGTTAACCGAAGAGCAGGGCCCAGTGGCAGATTGACAGGTGCTTGCAACTTGGTAGCTCCAAATGGACTGGAGCGTAAGCAGAGTTAGACAAGCTGGGTCATACACAGAGTGATCAGATCAGGTACAGATGTGGAGACAGGAGAATGGTCCGAGAACAAGCCGGGATCGATGCAGGTGGAGAGCAGGAATAGTCAGGAGCAAGCCGGGTAGTATTTTAAGAGCAGATGCAGGTAACAGGAAACGGGACAATCACAGAATGCTGTAGACGAGACAGCACTGATCCTGGGTGCTGATCCAACTTAAATAGCCCATTTGGCACCCTTATCTGTCACTCATGGTCATGGTGGCTCATTGCTTCTCATAGTCATAGTGGTTCAATGCCTGTAATGGTTTTGGTGGATCATCATTTCTTAAGGTCATGTTGGCTTTTTGCTTCTTTTGGTCATGGTGACTTATTGCTTCTCATGGTCATGGTGGCTCATTGCTTCTCATGATCATGGTGGCTCATTGCTTCTCATTTGTCATGGTGGCTCATTGCTTCTCATTTGTCATGGTGGCTCATTGCTTCTCATGGTCATGGTGGCTCATTGCTTCTCATGATCATGGTGGCTCATTGCTTCTCATTTGTCATGGTGGCTCATTGCTTCTCATGGTCATGGTGGCTCATTGCTTCTCATGGTCATGGTGGCTCATTGCTTCTCATGGTCATGGTGGCTCATTGCTTCTCATTGGTCATGGTGGCTCATTGCTTCTCATGGTCATGGTGGCTCATTGCTTCTCATTTGTCATGATGGCTCATTGCTTCTCATGGGCATGGTGGCTCAATGCCTCTTAATGGTCATGGTGGCTCAATGCCTGTAATGGTCTTGGTGGTTCATCGTTTCTTATGGTCATGGTAGCTCAATGTCCCAAGTAGTCAAAGTGGCTTGGTGCCTCCAATAGTCATGGAGGCTCATTGCTTCCCATGGCTATGGCGGCTCAATGCCTCTAATGGTCATGGTGTCTCTTTGTTAGGGGTGCAACGGATCAAAAAACTCACGGTTCGGATCGTTCCTCGGATCAGGAGTCACAGTTCGGATCATTTTCGGATCAACAAAAAAAAATCTCCCCCACAGTAATATCCACAATCTTCCTATTGGCAGAGTATTGGCAGGTATATGGCAGGGTATTGGCAGGGTATGGCAGACTATTGGCAGGGTATGGAAGAGTATTGTCAGGGCATTGCAGAGTATTGCAGCAGGGCATTGCAGAGTATTGCAGCAGGGCATTGCAGAGTATTGCAGCAGGGCATTGCAGAGTATTGCAGCAGGGCATTGCAGAGTATTGCAGCAGGGCATTGCAGAGTATTGCAGAGTATTGCAGCAGGGCATTGCAGGGCATTGCAGCAGGGCATTGCAGCAGGGCATTGCAGAGTATTGGCAGGGCATTGCAGAGTATTGGCAGGGCATTGCAGAGTATTGGCACTGTTGTCGTCCGATCTCTCCCCTCCACTGTACAGATCAGTACACAGAGGGGAGAGAGAGGAACCGGCGTCATGACACGCCGGTTTGTTACAAGTGATCGCTCCGTCATTCGACATGCTAAACGGCCGCCGGGTGTACCAAGATGGCCGCTGCTCCGGAGCTAGGCCAAAGCCGCGGCCTTTCCTATGGCCACAGAGGTGTCCCATACAGATCAACCTCCGCGGATCGGATCACGGATCAATGACGATCCGTTGCACCCCTACTCTTTGTCTTATATGGTCATGATGCCTCTTTGTCTTATATAGTCATGGTGACTCATTGCTTTTCATGGTCATGACGGCTCAATGCCCGTAATGGTCATAGTGGCTTATTGCCTCTTGTGGCTTCCCATGATCATAGTGACCTAATGCCTCTAATGGTCAAAGTGGCTTGGTGCCTCCAATAGACATGGTGGCTCATTGCTTCTCATGGTGCCTCTAATGGTCATGGTGCCTCTTAGTCTTATATGGTCATGCCTGTAATAATCACGGTGCTCCTTTTGTTTCTTCAAAAGCAATATAGACAAAAAGAAAAGTGAATTTTTAGTAGAACAGGGCAAGGATAGAACCTCTGTCAGGTTTTGATTGCTGTTTTTGTCCCTGATGCATATTGCTCTTTCTTCCTATCTGATAAAGTCGTTGCCACCAGGACAGAAAAGGAGTAGATCTCTCTCTAACCACTTGAAGAACAGGATTTTTCGGACACATTTTGATTACCTGTAAAAAGCTCTATTTTTGTGCTAGAAATTTACTTAGAACCCCTAAACAGTATATTTTTTAGCAGAGGCCCTAGAGAATAAAATGGTGGGTTTGGGAATGTGTTATGTCAAACGGTATTTGTGCAGTTTTTTTAACTCAAATATTTGGGGAAAAATACACTTTAATGAATAATATAATAGTAATAATATGATGCCTGAATTTTTAGTAAATTATAAAAGATGGTGTTACGCTGAATAAATAGATACCTAACATATCTTGCTTTAAAATTGCGCACACTCGTGGAATGGTGACAAACTATATTGTCATAGGTGAAAAATTAAAAGCCTATATGGCTTACCAGTTTGGACTTACAGAGGAGGTCTGGTGCTAGAATTATTGCTCTCGCTCTGACTTTTGCAGCGATACCTCACATGTGTGCTATGGTCGCCATATGTGTGCGTTCGCCTTTGTGCGCGAGCACAGGGGGGCGTTTTTTTATTGTATTTTTTTTTTTTAACTGTTTCTTTAACATTTGATGTTTGTGGCAATACCTGATATGTGTGTAGAACCAACGCGTGCGTTCACCTTTACACATAAGAACTGGGGTGCTTTACATTTTATTTATTTTTTTATGTTATTTTTTTTATCATTAGAACGTTTGATGTTTGTGGCAATGCCTCACATGTGTGGTACAATCGCTGTATATGCGTGTGGAACCAATGCCTGTGTTCGCCTTTGCGCGTAAGCATGGGGGAGGGGGGGCGCACGCGCTTTCAAAAAACTATTTTTTTTTAGATCACTTTTATTGCTGTTACAAGGAATGTAAACATCCCTTGTGACAGCAATAGACAGTGACAGGTCCTCTTTATGGAGAGATCGGGGGTCTATTAGATCCCAGATGTCTCCTTTGCCCTTAAAAGCATCTGCTCACAAGATCGCTGTGATACTGTGTACTTTCCAAATTTAAAAGTGGCGCTGCTTACATATGGGAACCCCCTGGCACTGTGGGCGGCAGAAGTGGGAGGTTGTGGCGGCTGTAGAAAAACAATAGCGGGGTGATGCCTGTAGCTGCAGGCATTATCCCGGTATACCACTTATTGTCAAATGACGTACATGCACTTGATTTGGCGTTAAGTGACCAACACCGTACATTTAAAAACAAGTCAGGGGTTCTAAAACATCTCCTCTCCATCCGAAACTAAAAAAAAAAACAAAACAGTTTTGGCCGAACATAACCACTTGCTGACCGCAATACATACAGCGAGGGGAAAAAGTATTTGATCCCCTGCTGATTTTGTACGTTTGCCCCACTGACCAGGAAATGATCAGTCTATAATTTTAATGGTCGGTTTATTTTACCAGTGAGAGACAGAATAACGCATTAAAAAAAGTTTTAAATTGATTTGCGTTTTAATAAGTGAAAGAAGTATTTGATCCCCTACCAATCAGCAAGATTTCTGGCTCCCATGTGTCTTCTATACAGGTAATAAGCTGTGATTAGGAGCACTCTCTTAAAGTAAGTGCTCCTAATCTCAGCTTGTTACCTGTATAAAAGGCACTTGTCCACAGAAGCAATCAATCAGATTCCAATCTCTCCACCATGGCCAAGAAGAAAGAGCTGTCCAAGGATGTCGGGGACAAGATTGTAGACCTACACAAGGCTGGAATGGGCTACAAGACCATCGCCAAGCAGCTTGGTGAGAGGGTGACAACAGTTGGTGCGATTTATTTGCAAATGGAAGAAACACAAAATAACTGTCAATCTCCCTCGGTCTGGGGCTCCATGCAAGATCTCACCTCGTGGAGCTTCAATGATTATCAGAATGGTGACTACACGGGAGAATCTGGTCAATGATCTCAAGGCAGCTGGGACCATAGTCACCAAGAAAACAATTGGTAACACACTACGCTGTGAAGGACTGAAATCCTGCAGCCCCCGCAAAGTCCCCCTGCTCAAGAAAGCACATGTACAGGATGGTCTGAAGTTTGCTAATGAACATCTGAATGATTTAGAGGAGAACTGGGGGAAAGTGTTGTGGTCAGATGAGACCAAAATCGAGGTCTTTGGCATCAACTCAACTCGCCGTGTTTGGAGGAGGAGGAATGCTGCCTATGACCCCAAGAACACCATCCTCACCATCAAACATGGAGGTGGAAACATTATGCTTTGGGGGGGGGGGGGGGGGGTTTCTGCTAAGGGGACAGGACAACTTCACCGCGTCAAAGGAACAATGGACGGGGCCACGTACAGTCAACTCTTGGGTGAGAACCTCCTTCCCTCAGCCAGGGCATTAAAAATGGGTGGTGGATGGGTATTCCAGCATGACAATGACCCAAAACACACAGCCAAGGCAGCAAAGGAGTGACTCAAGAAGAAGCACATTAAGGTCGTGGAGTGGCCTAGCCAGTCCCCAGACCTTAATCCCATAGAAAATATGTGGATGGAGCTGAAGGTTCGAGTTACCAAACGTCAGCCTCAAAACCTTAATGACTTGGAGAGGCACTGCAAAGAGGAGTGGGACAAAATCCCTCCTGAGATGTGCGAGAACCTGGTGGCCAACTACAAGAAACGTCTGACCTCTGTGATTGCCAACAAGGGTTTTGCCACCAAGTACTGTCATGCTTTGCGAAGGGGTCAAATACTTATTTCACTCATTAAAATGCAAATCAATTCATAACTTTTTTGAAATGCGTTTTTCTGGATATTTTGGGTTTTTTTCTGTCTCTTTTCTGTTATAATAAACCGACCATTAAAATTATAGACTGATCATTTCTTAGACAGTGGGCAAATGTGCAAAATCAGTTGGGGATCAAATGAATTCTTCCCTCACTGTTTATATACGTTGCGGCTTGCAAGTGGCTTACTGGGGTTATGGCTGAAGCCAACATAATCCTGGAGATTTTTTTTTTTTACATCCGGCGTCTGGCTTTCTCACGAAGGCAGTCCGAGCAGCTCATTAGCCGCTGGATCGCTTTCAGAAGCGCCGCTCGCTGGTGTTTCTCAGGCTTACCGTTTTACTGGCGTGCCCGAGAAACGGTCCGATGGTGATTTAATTGCTCTTATGAGCTGGATGCAGTGGAGGAGTCTCCATTACCCTGGACATACCACCCAGAAGTCTGTTAGACCTGACTAGGTATACACTTAGGGGGTCCATATGCGCGGGTGAGTGCGCACCCTGGTGGGGGCAGGGAAGGGGGATCGCACCTGCACTTTGGGGAGCACCTGTATATGGAATTTCCTGATAAGGAAGTGTTTTGCACACCTTTCACTGGGAGCATACTTGAATCACAACTGGACTTTTTGATCATTTTTTGACAATCTGTGGAATCCACAGCAGTTTATGCTTGAGCACTTTTCTTTTGAATCGCACAGAAGTTTAATGTGTGTTTATAATATTGGTTCATATAGATTTGCACTTTATGAAAGTTTCATATATGCACTTTTATATAAGCTGAAAGGGAGCGCAGTGTTCTTTTTCTTTTCTCTAACCATTGTTTATGGTACATTATACCATTGAGCTGCAGCAACCCTGTTTTGTGTATCACACATTTTTGCAAGTGATTTTTTTCCTTTTGTTCATATATTGTGCTTTGTTTTTGAATTCATTAACGTGTATTTTTTTCCCCAACAAATTGCGTTTGAAAAAACACTGCGCAGATACCGTGACATAAAAAATTGCTACAATCGCCATTTTATTCCATAGGGTCTCTGCTAAAAAAATATATATACAGTGCCTTGAAAAATTTCATACTATTCATACTTTTTTTTCCACATTTTGTCATGTTACACCCAAAAACGTAAATGTATTTTATTGGGATTTTATGTGATAGACCAACACAAAGTGGTACATAATTGTGAAGTTAAAGGAAAATGATAAATGGTTTTCCAAAATTTTTTACAAATATGTGAAAAGTGTGGGGTACATTTGTATGGCGCCCCCCGGAGTCAATACTTTGTAGAACCTCCTTTCACTGCAATTACAGCTGCAAGTCTTGTTGGGGATGTCTCTACCAGCTTTGTACATCTAGAGAGGGACATTTTTGCCCATTCTTCTTTGCAAAATATCTCAAGCTCTGTCAGATTGGATGGAGAGCGCCTGTGAACAGCAATTTTCAAGTCTTGCCACAGATTCTCAATTGGATTTAGGTCTGGACTGTGACTGGGCCATTCTAACACATGAATATGCTTTGATCTAAACCATTCCATTGTAGCTCTGGCTGTATGTTTCGGGTCGTTGTCCTGCTGGAAGGTGAACCTCCGCCCCAGTCTCAAGTGTTTTGCAGAATCTAACAGGTTTTCTTCTAAGATAGCCCTGTATTTGGCTCCATCCATCTTCCCATCAACTCTGACCAGCTTCCCTGTCCCTGCTGAAGAAAAGCATCCCCACAACATACTGCTGCCACCACCATGTTTCACGGTGGGGATAATGTGTTCAAGGTGATGTGCAGTGTTAGTTTTCCGCCACACATTACATTTTGCTTTTAGGCCAAAAAGTTAAATTTTGGTCTCATCTTACCAGAGCACCTTCTTCCACATGTTTGCTGTGTCCCCTCCATTGCTTCTTGCACACTGCAAATGGGACTTCTTATGGCTTTCTTCTTGCCACTCTTCCATAAAGGTCAGATTTGTGGAGAGCACAACTTATAGTTGACCTGTGGACAGATTCTCCCACCTGAGCTGTGGATCTCTGCAGCTCCTCCAGAGTTACCATGGACCTCTTGGCTGCTTCTTTGATGAATGCTCTCCTTGCCCGGTCTACCAGTTGTGCCATACTCTTTCCATTTTCGGATGATGGATTGAACAGAGCTCCATGAGATGTTCAAAGATTTGGATATTTTTTTATAACCTAACCCTACTTTAAACTTCTCCACAACTTTATCCCTGATTTGTCTGGTGTGTTCCTTGGTCTTCATGATGCTGTTTGTTCACTAAGGTTTCCTAAAAAATCCTCTGAGGGCTTCACAGAACAGCTGCACTTATACTGAGATTAAATTACACACAGTTGGACTCTATTTACTAATTTGGTGACTTCTGAAGGCAATTGGTTCCACTAGATTTTAGTTAGGGGTATCAGAGTAAAGGGGGCTGAATACAAATGTACCCCACACTTTTCAGATATTTATTTGTAAAAAAAATGTGAAAACCATTTATCATTTTCCTTCCACTTCACAATTATGTGCCCCTTTTGTGTTGGTCTATCACATAAAATCCCAATAAAATACTTTTACGTTTTTGGTTGTTACATTACAAATAGTGTAAAATTTCAAGGGGTATGAATACTTTTTCAAGGCACAGTATAATGTTTGGGGGTTATAAGTAATTTTGTAGCAACAAATTCTGATTTAAACCTGTAAATAAAAAGTACCAGAAAAGATTTTTTTTTTTGTCGCCACTACAAGGCAAAACTTATTTATTGATTGAGCTCAGCTAAAGTCATTTACTTTCATTATCTTTTTGGTCTGCAGGGAAAAATGCGCCACTTGCTGGACATTCTTAGGGCTGACTTGGACTCCAAGGACGAGAAGAAACTCGATCTTTTTGTAGATTACAACTTTAGCACCAGCAGAAATTTTGAAGATCCCTTCGTCCTGCCTCATACAATGAAGAATCATGGTTTACTTTCTCAAGACTTTTCTGTAGAGGACTACAAAGCTACAAACCTAAGATACCTCGATGGAAAGGATAATGGGCTTCAACTCAATGACAATGTTCAGACTGGCCTTGATGAAGAAGACAACCCGGGATCAAGCAGTTCCCTAACTTGCCTTGGAGAGAGAGATTTGGACCACAACAATGTTCTAAGTGGTCAGGAGGACTTTGAAGCCACGCGACAGTCACCTGAAGCTGTTCTACCCCTTCCTGAGGATGAGCTGGACACGTCTCAACAAAAAGATGACTTCTTATACTTGCAGGATGATCACGAGGAGACACATTCTGAATCACAAGACAACAACCAGCTGTCGGAAAAAATGTCATCCGAGGATGAGGTTCTCCTGGAAGACAATGATGGAAACCTGAGTAGCTTCTCCCAGATGGGTCTGACCGATCCGCCAGAGCTGGAACATGACTTGAAGAGCGCCCATGAGCTTAAGGATCTTGAAGACCTGGAACAGAGCTTCTCGGAAATCATTCAAGTGTCCAAAGCCGAAGAGTGTTCTGTGCGTGAGGAAGAAACGGAAAACGTTCCTTCCAACCACGAGAATGACAGTGATCAGGATGATTTCTAAATGAATTATGTCATAAAATTGATACAATACAGTTAAAGGTATGCAGTCATGGGAAAATATGGAAGTTGCCATTGCTGTCTTCTTCATCTGAAAATGCTAGTTACCTGGCTGTCATGCTAATCCATTAACTTCAGTGGTTTCTGAACTGGAACAAGTAGTCAGATCAGAAGTTCTGATCCCATTCTTTGCACTACGTTCATTGGGCTTGTTTCTGTTCAACGACTCGCTAAGTATAGAAGCCAGAGAGAAACTAGACATGTGCAGAACAGAAAAATGTTGTTTCCTTTTGGATAGCTTAATTACAAATTTTGTTTCGTTTTGTTTCATTTCATTTTGTTTATTCATTTTCTAACGAATTCCAAATTTTTGGAAATTCAGTTCGGTGGAAAAATGATCAACCGATTTTGAATTCTGTGTAGGCCAGGAAGCCAGCTGAGGTGTCCTTAATAAGCGGGCTTCCCCACTGACGGATGAAATGTAAACAAAAGAATTCCGGCAAAATGTAAACAAAAGAATGCCGGCAAAATGTAAACAAAAGAATGCTCAGGTAAGAGTCTTGTATAGATTCTAAACTCTGGTTTATTAAAAAATGTTGGTGTGGGGTTCCCCTTAAAATCCATACCAGACCCAAAGGGCTTGGTATGGATTGGGGGGGATCCGACGCTGTTTTTTTTTTTTTTTTTTTTTTTTTCAGAATTCTAAATTGCCGTAATTTTTTGTTTACATTTCAGCTCTCAGTGAGGAATCCCTCTGACAGCTGATGAGCCACCGGTTGTTAAGGACCCAGCGGCCGGATCATTTTTCGAGCGATCTGAATTCAAATAGTTCCAAAAATTTGGAATTCGTTAGAAAACTAATATACAGAATTAAACAAATTTCAATGAAATTCGTTACCATTTTATTCGGAGATTCATATGTATAACCAAAAATTTGTCCCATTTTATATTCTGACCGAAACAGATATCACATGACTACTAGAAACTGGTGTTCTTGGAAGGATATTGGCTTTGACAGCTGCCATACTTCTCTCAATACAGCTTCTCTTTAACTGCCGACCATATGAATTGTAATTCTGACTTACGGGTATTAATATAGGGCTATGACAATTAGAATGTAGATGTTCTATTAGCTAACAACCTCTAAAAGAAAAAAAAAAGGTTTCTTCATAAGCCAAAAAAAGGGGATCAGTACAGCCATCAGGTTAGATTGCACTTCACAATAATTTTATTTTTATATGTGCTGCTATTTTCAAACGTTCTATAACCACAGGAGGATTTATTTTTATCCTCATTTATACTTTTTCTGGTATCGGCATTCCAGAATTAAAGCTGGACTCCAAGCAAAATATGTGTTGCCTGTCTTTTCATTGGGCAATGGCTTAGAAGGGTCACGTAGTGGTAGGTTAATTGGCTTCTGTCCAAAATTGGCCCAAGTATATGAATGGGGGACCTTGGATTGTGGGCTCCTTGAGGGTAGGGACCGATGTGAGTGCGCGATGTACAATGTACAGGGATAGGGAAAATTGTAGACACTCGAGTTGAACTGGATAGACTGGTGAATTATTCAACCTTACTAACGATGTAACTATGTAGGTTGTCCAGTGAGCATAGTGGAGACGTGACCCTGGAGGATCTAGAGCTTTACAATGGCTATAAAGTATGGCAGAGGTAGGTGAATCACATGACCTGCCAAACAGAGTTATAAATCAAGTAAAACTATTAATATGTGCACTGTGCGGCCAAAAGTATGTGGACCCCTCTCCAAATAATGGAGTTTAGAGAAGGGTACAATTTTAATGCTACAGCATACAAAGACATTATAGACCAGGGGGTCTCCAAACTTTTTAAACAAAGGGCCAGTTTATTGTCCTTCAGACTTTAGGGGGGTGAACTGTGGCCAACTTGAGTGGAAATTTTCCTGGCATCAGTGGGCGTAAAACACTGCCATATTTGGTATTAGGGGGGGAAGAATAGTACCCCATTGTTGGGATTATTGGGAGGAATAGTGCCCCATTTTTGGTGTCAGTGGGAGAAATGGTGCCCCACTGTTGATGTCACTTGGCAGAATAGTGTCCTGTATCAGTGGGAGGAATAGTGCCCCAAGGGCCAGATGAATGCAAGCAATGGTCTGCATCCTGCCCCCCGTGCTGGAGTTCGGAGACCACTGTTATAGACAATTTTGCTCTTCCATCCTTGTTTAAAAATACAAGAGACAAAGAGGGTGCAAACGCCTAGTGCATTGTCTCCAGCACTTTATTAAAGTATAAAAGAAAACATATTGTACTCTCAAGCCAAATGCAAATAGTGGCATAAGAAAGCACAGAATCTAGAAGTCCGCACTTCAACTAATGTGTAGATGACAATACCAGCTAACGTGTTTCGGGGGGACATGACCCCTTCCTCAGAGCAGTGCTTTATGTTATGTTACCATTTGTATTTGGCTTGTGAGTACAACATTTTTTCTTTTAATAAAGTGCTGGAGCTAATGCACTAGGCGCCCTCTTTGTTTCTTGTTTATAGTACAGTACTGTATTCCCTGATCGGAGGAGGGCTGCACCACTTGATCTTTCCAGCCTAGGTCGCACAGTGCCCGTGGTATATTTGGTTTGCATGGTGGGCGTTCCTGCGATTTCTGATCGCTGAAGTATCAAGTTTCTAATTTTATTTTTTCTTCCATCCATGGGGTAACAGTTTGAGGAAGACCTGTTTCAGTATGACTGTGCACAAAGCCAGCTCCATGGGACAGGGCGTGACCGGTTTTGGTGTGTAGGAACTGGAGCAGTCTACACAGAGCCCTGACCTCAACCCTACTGAACACTATTGGAGTGAATTGGAATGGTGAGGGTGAGTCAGGTCTTCTCATCCAACATCAGTTCCTGACCTCCAGGGGCGGACTGACAACTCATGGGGCCCCCGGGCAAAAGTAAAGATTATGGGGCCCCCGGGCAAAAGTAAAGATTATGGGGCCCCCGGGCAATAGGAGATTATGGGATCCCCGGGCAATAGGTTATGGGGCCACACAGTATATACACACACAGAAAACACATACACACACTGAAAAGGTACTGGAGAGGCGGGGCAGCTATAATCTTGGGATTTAAAAAAAAAACTGATTTTTACATGGTTTTATTGAGGCATGGAAACCCTGATGAGGCCCCTTAGTGGCATGGGGCCCTCGGCATTGCCCGAGTGCCCAAATGGTCAGTCTGCCCCTGCTGACCTCACAAATGTACAAATTCCCAAAGACACAAAATCTCCTAGAAAGCCTTCCTAGAGGAGTGGAGGATGTTATAGCCACAAACAGGGCAGCTCCATTTTTATAGTCATGAATTTGGAAAGGATGTCCAAAAAAGTCAACTAGTTTGACCAGTTAGGTGTGGAGCAGCGGTCTCCAAACTGTAGCCCAGGGGCCAGATGTGGCCCTTTGCTTGACCTTGGGGCACCTTTCTTCCCACTGACACCAACAATGGAGCATAATTTCTGCTACTGACATCAATTGGGCACTTCTTTTCCCATTGGTGCCAACGATAATGCACTATTCCCCCCACTGACACCAAAGTTGGGGCACTATTCCTCCCACGGACACCAACAATGAAGGGCTATTTCTCCCACTAACACCAACCAGCGATTGACAAAAAATGGGGCACTATTTTTCCCATTGGTGTCAACGATGGGGCACTATTCCTCTCATTGACACCAACAATGAGGCTCTTTTTCTCCCCTTGTACATTTTTACATGTACTGGAGGAATTGTTTGCATTGTTTACTCCTACTGATGCCAGAACAATTTCTACTTCCAATGGCCACAGTCTGCCCCCCCCCAGAAGTCTGAAGAACAGTAAACTGACCCTTTGGAAAGTTTTGAGACCTATGGTGTGGAGGAACTCGAGTGTCCTGCACAGAACCCTGACCTCAACCCTACTAAACATCTTTGGGCTGATTTTGGAAAGTTGACTGTACCCCAAATCTTTTCATCCAACATCATGACCTGACCTCAGAAATGCTTGTGGTTGAATGGGGGGGGGAAATCCCACTTCCAAAATCTTTTGGAAGTTGCCCCCGGAACAGTGGAGGCTGGTCCATTCGTAAAGGGGGTGAAGGAACTCCATGGTTTTGAAATGGGAAGTCCAACAAGCTCTTATGTCAAGTGTGATGGTCAATTGTCCACGGGCTATTGGCCATATGCTGTAGGTTATCCACCCGCCTGGTCATTGTTAGTAATGACCAAATCCAGAATAAATATTACAAACCTTAAATGACCAGCATCTGAGAACATTTCTGAGTTCAGCGATCCTTGAAGGACGCAATGCCCGATAGAGCAGCAAAGGGCAATCCATATCTTTTTTTTTTTTTCAGCTCTATGCAGAAACACAGGAAGCGGTTTTATTGATGGAAGAAACCCCTTCCAAGCTAATAATAGACAATTTTATGAAGTATCTCAACCTGCTATAGACTTGAAACTGCTTAGGAAAAGCTATTGATCGTTCTAATAGATGGCGTTGGCAGCAATTATAAAGCTATAGACAATAAATCTCTGACGATTAACTAATAATGCGCAAACCTTTGCAGCGCTCTTAGCCAGGTGAAGAATGGACAAGTGCAGTCTTACGGGAAACACTGTTTATTGTTACAAAAAGCAAGTTGGCCTCAAGCCTTAAACGCTGGTTTATTTATGGCTGGCAGAAACGCAGCCAATCGGATTGCTAGGAGCTGGCGATGTTGAGTTCATGTTCTCAGCCTCGTCTCCAGCTCCTCGTGAATCAGTAATGTTACTGGACAGGTGGCGGGCTGTAGGGAGGCCATTTTGCTGTAGAAATATTATAATTGTACTAAGTTATTTTTCAATAAAAAAAAAAATTACATCCTGTAGTCTGCTGTCTCTTCATTGCGTCCACCTAAATGTGTAGGATTGAATGTATTTGTCTTCAGAAAACAACAATAAACTCCATCCAAGATGAGGAAAAAAATGTTGGGCTCAAGTTTACTCCAATTAAAGTGGTTGTAAACCCTTACATATACCCAGTAGCCTCAGGTTATACAGATAGAGGAAACAAATCTTCCTTAATAAGTTGTACCTGTTTATCTGCAGTCTTCTCTTGTCTACATCCATTCACAGTGCCAAATTTATAAAGCTTGTCAGAGTTCAGAAAAAATAAAAAAGGGGGCAGACAGCTGACATTACACTCTGCAGAGCTCAGCGAAGAGAGCTCTGAGAGCTGATTGGAGGAAAGGGACACCCCCCCCCCCTTTCACACAGCAACTGAGCTGAGGCTGTCAATCGCAGGCTGTGTGCTGGAGCTCCCTCCTGTGTCACCTTTTTTTCTCTTTTAGTGTCTGAAAAACATGCTGCTAGCAGAGGAAGGTGGCAGCAGACAGAAATGCTGTAGATTGACACAATTACACACTATAGAGGGATAGGCTTTGTTCATATTTCATGTCTGAGGTTTACAACCACTTTAATATTTTGCCTTCAGTGGACATCCTCCAGCCAGGAAAGAAGGCGGGGCTCTATCTCACTTGCTGCAGCTTCTAATGCACATTGTGAGAAGCTCACAGTGTGCAGTGAAATCAGAGGAATTCATTTCAGGCCAGAAGAGGAGCCGCTACAACTGTGCGAGACTGAAGGGAGGGCTGGAGGTCAAATTTACGCCAAAACCCTTGTTTTGTTTTTTTAAGTGAAATGACTGGAGAGTTACATTTTCTAGCAGGTTTATATTGCTATTTCTGTAACCGTTGAGAGATTACCACATTTTTTTTTTTCTCGGTCCACAGCCAAAAGGACTACAATGGGCACGTGAGCATCAGAACTGGACCACAGAGCAATGGAAGAAGGTGGCCTTGGTCTGATGAATAACGTTTTCTTTTACATCATGTGGATGGCCGGGTGAGTGTGCGTCACTTACCTGGGGAAGAGGAGGCGGTATGGGAAGAAGACATCCTGGGGGAGGCAGTATGATTGCCCAAAGGGGAAATGTTCTGCTGGGACACCTGGCTCCTCCCATTCATGTGGATGTTACTTGACACGTACCACCTACCTTAACATTGTACACCCCTTCATGGAAATGGTATTCCCTGATGGTAGTGGGGTCTTTCAACAGGATAACGTGCCCTGCCACACTGCAAAAAAATGGTTCAAGAATGGTTTGAGGTGTTGACATGGCCCCCAAAATTCTCCAGGTCTTGATCCAATCCCCTCCTGCTGTTTCAAAGCGATCCAGCGGCTGATTAGCCACTTTGACCGCTTTCATAAAAAAGAATCACTGGCTGAAAAAAATAAAAAAATAATAACCCCGGTAAACCACTTGCAAACCGCAACGTAAATATACTTATTGCGGTTGGCAAGTGGTTAACGAGTCTGCCACTAGTTTGTGTCCTGCAAAAGAAAATCAAAAACACTTCTCCAGCCAGATGGTGACCTCAATCTTCTATGAAGAACTATGCCCGAAGTTGCTGGAAAGATGAAAACACATGGGCCAATGGACCGTAAATCTGTCCCGCTGAGACGTGTAACGTGATAAGGGCTTCTCTTTTGGCTTTGCTTTGATGATTGGAGAGGTGAGTATTCTTGGTGTCTTTTTTCGGGAGGCATTAGAACAAATTTAGCCACAGTGTGCTACTTTTTCATCCATGATGTTTGGAATACATCCTTAGAAGTGAAAGGGATTGCCAAGCATCACACCCACTTGCTAACTGGGATGAGATTATTTTGTTTTAATGGAAGCCTGCATATTATTGCACCCGTGATCAGCAGATGGCAGGGGCAATGCAGGACTCCTACGGACTGTCAGCGTAAGTTGTCTGCTCGTACCTTGTACGGGCAGGCAGTTACACAATGACGGGAAGAATCGATGAACTGTTTAACGTCAAATCACATACCGGGTACGTCATTTGACTTCAAGTGGTTGTACCGGGGTGATACCTGCAGGTGCAGGCATCATCCCGGTACTGTTTTTTGTAGAGCCAACGGTCGGCTCGATTGTAATAACAAACAGAGCGGCTAACCAGCTACTCAGTTGTTATTACAAGCAGCAGGAGAGGACGTCCCCCCTCCCGCCGCGGCTCGCTCGGGCTCTCCCAATCCACTGGGGAGACCCGAGCTACCAGCCGGCACGTCCGCCAGCTAGTCTGAGACCCAAAGAAAGCCGGAATTGGCTTTGATCAGGTCGCTGCTATGGTAACCCAGAAGCGTTGCCGTTTTTGGAAAATCAAATGTATTCAATAACGCCGATCTTGGCGTTTTGAATGCTTTCAAGTGCAAAGACACCAGATTCCCTCCATTAAGAGGACCAGTCACATGCCTATTGCTGTCTCAAGGATGTTTACATTCCTTGTGACAGCAATAAAAATGATAAATAAGGGCCCCCGTTTCCCCGTGCTAGCGCGCAAAGGCGAAGGTGTTGGTCCCGCACGCACGCAAACTGCGATCGTTCCACACATGTGAGGTATCGCCGCGAACGTCGAATGATGGGGCAGTAATTCTAGCACCAGACCTCCTCTGTATATCTAAAATGGTAACCAGTAAAGGCTTTTGAAAGCGTCATTTATGGATAGTAAAATTTACGTTGTTTGTCACATTGTGCGCAATTTTAATGCATAACATTTACTCGGCGTGAGATCATCAGAAAAAATTGGGTTATGCTTTGCGCTTTTTTTTTTGCATTAGAATTTTAAAAAGTGTATTTTTTTCCCCAAAAAACTGCATTTGAAAAAGACCCTTGCGCAAAAATAATATGACATAAAAAAATTGCAAAACCCACCAATTTATTCTCTAGGGCCTCTGCTTTAAAAAAATTTATATATAATGTTTGGGGGGTAACTAATTTTCTAGCATTTTGAATCACAGTTGCGCGGTCATGCAATACTGTACCCATGTGACATTTTTATAATTTTGTTCACACAAATGGAGCTTTCTTTTGGTGGTACTTAATCACCACTGGGTTTTTTTAATTTAGTATGCTATAAATTAAACAAAAAAAGACCAAAAATTTTGAAAAAAAAGTGTTTTCTTAGTTTTGGTTATAAAATTTAGCAAATAATTAATTTCACTTTATACATTTTGACCAAAATTTATACTGCTAGATTTCTTTTGGTAAAAATAACCCAAATCAGTGTATATTATTTGGTCTGTGTGAAAGTTATAGAGTCTACAAGCTATGGTATCAATCATTGAAAATTGATCACGGCTGAGGCCCTAACATGCCAGGACTGTACAAATATTCCCCAAAGGGCCCCTTTTTGGAAAGTAGACCATCCAAGGTATGTAGGTAGAGGCAATGGTGAGTTTTTTTAAGTTGTAGTTTTTTTCCCACAATTCTTTGGAAAATTATATTAAATTCTCCCCGCCCCACCACCCCCCCACCCACACACACACACACACACACACACAAATGTCATATTATGTTATTTCTCACACATTGCATAGGCATACTTGCAACTACACCCTAAAATACAATCTGCTACTACTCCTGAGTAGGGTGATACCACATGTGTGAGACTTTTACACAGCCTGGCCACATACAGAGGCCCAACATCCAAGGAGCACCTTCAGCCATTATTCACTTTAAAACCTTCTTCTGATGTGGGTTTTTTTTTTTTTTTTTTTTTTACAAGTAAAAATCTGCATTTTTGCTAGAAAATTACTTAGAAAAGTTAGATATTATATATTTGTGTAGCAGAGGCCCTAGAGAACAAAATGGTGGGTTTTGCACCTTTTTTTTTTATGTCACACGGTATTTGCACAGCAGCTTTTCAAGCACAATTTTACACACGAACGCATAAATACATTTTAATGAATTTCAATGCACACAAAGACAATACAATACCCAATTCTTGGGTAAAATATAAAATATGGTGTTGCGCCGGGTAAATATATAAAAACACGTCACGCTTTAAAAATGCGCCAAACTTCAGTATTTTAAAAATCTCCATAGGTGATGTATTTATTGGTTACCCATTTAGAGTTACACAGGATGACTAGTTCCGAGTAATTTTGTAGCAAAAAAAAAAAAAGATGATTTTTACATGATAGGAATTTTTTTTTAGAATTGTCTTGCCCTGGATGTGGTTAAAAGATAAAGAAGCTGCATACTGGATTAAATCCGTCGCTGAAAGTGCCTAAAACTGAGGATTTACTATCCCCCCCCCCCCCCCAATAAAGAGTCTGAGGTTTGGAGTTTTGCTTGAAATATTTATTTGCATGGCAAAAATATACTATGTCCATTTTGCATAAAATAACGCATCAGATATATTACATATTTGGTAAAACAAGCTTTATCGTCACACAGAATCTGTACACCGCCTTACACTGTACACCCCACAGCGCCGCACACATTGTACAATATGGTACACAATTGGGAACCCCCAATCAACTCTGGGGGGGGGCGCTAAAGAGCCTACTATCTGTTCTGTTTAATGAAATGCAAAGAGCAACGGTGAACTGCAAAAGTACAGTATGCCAGCGATGAGCCAATCAGCTCACAGATCAGTGAATTGCCGTTTTTTTTTTTTTTTTCATTTGAGTATAGACATGAAGATTTGAGAATCCTAAAATTCACGATTGCCCAGATTCCTGAACTGAACAATTTTTTTGGCAGATGTTCCGATACATTTGTCAGGTTTCCCCCCAATTGGTTCATCGCTAGCCGTATCCCATTTCAACCAATCATTTCAGTGTGTTGCAATATATTCATTCTGATTGGTTGCAAAGGATATACAATCAATATCTGCATAATAAAAAAAGGCACTCGTTGGGTATCTCAAATATATAAAAATATCTCAGCGGTTCTAAATAAAATACAAACATTGCTTAGTATAGTATACCAAAATCCAACCCCTGATTGCTCTTTGCTTTAAGAAAAGAAAACTGACGAACTGATTTGTAAAAAGCAATGCAAGAGCCAACAATGTGGTGAAAAAAAAAGTGCAGTAACCCATAGAAACCAATAAAAACGGTCATTAAAATTCAACATACACAATCCTACTGTACAAAAGACCTTTTATTTACCAAGTTTATGTAATATAAGGGTCTTCCTAAGCCCCCCCCAATTTACATCCGATCAGCCTGGCCCTTGTACTACATAACTGTTGGCAGATCTAAAAGGAGATTGTAATGTCTGTGGGGAGATTTACGGAGCAGCAAGCAGATTCGGGAAATTAGAACTACCAGTGAACATTGTAGCAATGCTAAAGTCACAAAGCAGATTCGACTTGCTGCTAAAGACTAGCAGGGAGTTTAGAATGTGGCATCCAGGCACCAGATTCCTGGCCACAAGGTGACTATATGCAGGCGGGTGGTTGGGTGCAGGAAGACCTAAACCCTGAGCAGATACGATGCCCTGCAATCTAAAACGAGAGAGAGAGAGAGACAACTGCACTCACCCAAAAGGGAAACCGTATGTTTTCAAGAAGAAACGTGTAACCGGTAAGGTAAATAATCATGAAGGTCACATTTCACAGATTATCTACATCAGTCATCTCCAAACTGCAGCCCAGGGGGCAGATGCAGTCCCTTGCTTGCCTTTGGTGTACTATTCCTCCCACTGACACCAATGATGGGGCACTATTCACCCCACTGACACCAATGATGGAACAATATTTCTTCCACGGACACCAACAACGGGCCATTATTCCTCCCACTGACACCAATAATGTGCATAAATTCCCTCCCACTGACACCAACAATAACACATTATTCCTTCCCTTGATGCCAATGATGGGCCATTATTCCCTCCACTGACACCAACAATGGGGCATAATTCCTCCCACTAAGACCAACAATAAGACATTATGCCTTCCTGATACCAATGATGGGCCCATTATTCCTTCCACTTACACCAATGATCGGGCACTATTCCTCCCACTGATGCCAATGATAGGGAATTATTCCTTCCACTGACACCAACGATGGGGCATTATTCCTTTACCTGATACCAAAGACGGGGTTTTATTCCTTCCACCAGTGATGGGGCATTATTCCTCCCACTGAAACCAACAATGGTGCACTATTCCTCCCACTGATGCCAATGATAGGGCACTATTCCTTCCTGATACCAATGATATGCCATTATTCCTTCCACTTACACCAATGATTGGGCACTATTCTCCCACTGATGCCAATGATAGGGCACTATTCCTTCCACTGACAACATCAATGGGGCATTGTTCCTTTCCCTGATACCAAAGATGGGGCTTTATGCCTTCCACTGACACCAATGATGGGGCACTATTCCTCCCACTGAAACCAATAATGGGGCATAATTTCTCCCACTGATGCCAATGAGAAGACATTTACTTCCATTGGCACCACTCACACCAATGAATCTGGCTTTATTCCTTCCCCAGATACCAATGGCAGGGCTTTATTCCTTCCACTTACACCAATGATAAGGCACTATTCCTACCACTGAAACCAAGAATGGGCCATTCCTTCCACTGATACCAACGGTAAGACATTTTTCCTTCCTGATACCAATGATGGGCCATTATTCCTTCCCCCGATACCAATGGCGGGGCTTTATGCCTTCCACTTACACCAATAATGGGGCACTATTCCTCCCACTGAAGCCAATGATGGGGCACTATTCCTCCCACTGATGCCAATGAGGAGACATTGTTTACTTCCATTGGCACCAGAACATTTTCTTCTCACATTTTGCCCCACCCACAGGGCTTGGCGTGGGGATTTGGATGTAGGTTTAGAGCGGTGCCCCAAGCTTTGCATGGTAACTAATCATTGTGGTTACATTATTATTGTGAGAACGTACCGTATTCCTATTGGGTGAGCACAGTTGTCTTGTGTTTGTTTTAGAGTGCAAGCTACTTTGCGATGATTAAAGGTATCATCTCGGAGAATACAGCACTGCCGTTCTGTACAATATTAAGAAATCTACTCTGAGCTCCTGATCAAATACACAGACTTCCCTGCTGAGGCCAGCCATGCTGGTACGTAACTTCACCTGAATAATGTACAGAAGTTTGGTTGCTAAGGGTTACCGCACTTTGAATATTATCATTGTGCTTTGCACTGCCTTACTTAGCAAGCTTGATTGTTCTACGACCAGTATATACATTTCACCAAGCCAGGCAGAATCCATTACCCGACAAGATAGCTCAACGGGCAATAAATCAAAGGCTTTGGGCTGAGATACTGTCTTTACCATCTTCATAATAAAATGTCCAGAATACGGTCTTTACCAACAGAAGGTCTATCGTGTGTGTGTGAGATAGATACTGTCTTTACCATAATAGTATTTAAAATGTCTGAGATACTGTCTTTACCATCATAGAATTTATATTGTCTGTGATATTGTCTTTACCATCAATTTACAGTGTCTGTGATTCTGTCTTTACCATAATCGTATTTATAATGTCCGAGATACTGTCTTTACCATCAGTGTTTATATTGCCTTAGATACTGCCTTTACCGTCATAGTATATTGTCTGAGATACTGTATTTGACATCATGGTATTTAAAACTCACGGGACTCCAGTTCATCATATGGCACAGTCATATGTTAAGTAAGCAAATAGAGATGGGTCAAATGGAACTTCAACCACAAAATGTAACTTTTTTTTCTTTCGACAGGGGGTGGGGGTGGGGGTGGGGGTGGGGGTGGGGGGGAGGGTTAAGATGCCCTATCAGGTTTTTACTATGCTTTACATATCCCTATCAAGGAAACCCCCTCTCACTGTATGTCCTGGTCCTAGGTGGGTACCCATATTGGAAGAGAAGGGGAATCTCGCCAACGGGGCCATAAAACCTTATAATAATAATACACAACAGTGCGAGAGAACCATTTTTTGAAAAGGTAGACAATTGTTATACTCACAAACACAAGTATATGTAAGCTGCTCAACAAATTCCAAATCCAGAGACTCGAGATTTAATGCACCCACTCTCTTAAATGGGAAGAAGACAGTCGGGTATAGTATGGCTGACATGTTTCAAGGAGAGTCCCCACTTCATCAGAACCCTCTCTAGGCTCTGGTGAAGAGGGGAGTCCCTTCGAAACATGTCAGCCATACTATACCCGACTGTCTTCTTCCCAAAGTAAGAACGAATGGGTGAATTGGATCTCGAGTCTTTGGTTTGGGAATTCATTAATGAGCTTACATACAGCTGGATCAATAGGTGAAGGATCAATAAAGGTGAGGTGATGCAGCGAATTCTGGATTTCTTTTGATTGTGTATCTGCAAACCAGCTGTGCTAGCACCATCACCTGAACCCTGGCGAAGGTGCTCACCTGAAGCGGCTTTCTCTTCAGTGGTGGTTCCATCCATCTGTGTTTGGGAGTATAACAATTGTCTAGATCAGCATTTCTCAACTCCAGTTCTCAAGGCGCCCCAACAGGTCATGTTTTTAGGATCTCCATTATTTTGCACAGGTGATTTGATCAGTTTCACTGCCTTAGCAATTACCACAGCTGTTTCATCTGAGGGGAAACCCTGAAAACATGACCTGTTGGGGCGCCTTGAGGACTGGAGTTGAGAAACACTGGTCTAGATCAGTGTTTCTCAACTCCAGTCCTCAAGGCGCCCCAACAGGTCATGTTTTTAGGATCTCCATTATTTTGCACAGGTGATTTGATCAGTTTCACTGCCTTAGCAATTACCACAGCTGTTTCATCTGAGGGGAAACCCTGAAAACATGACCTGTTGGGGCGCCTTGAGGACTGCAGCTGAGAAACACTGGTCTAGATAATGCAATAGGCTGGTGTTCCCTTCTCTTTGATTTCTGGTACATTTGTTATCAGGGCTTCCCCAGTCCTAAGAGGGCAGCCAAGCATGGTGGGCCAACCAACTGAGTGGAATAGTGAAGGTCCATCAGTCTCTGAACACCACACTAGAGCGCAGAACGCCGTGTCTGTTCTTCTAGCGGAAATTGAACCTTTCCTCCAGTTTCTCCAAAACAAAAACGTTTTAGCCAGAGTTATGATTTCAGTTCCAATTGTCCGCAGACATGCGGCGAAAAATAGCACAGCGACCAATATAGCGCCAAACTCAAATTCTCATTAACGAAAAAGGATAGATAAAGAAACGCTTAACCGTATAATGGTTCATGTAAGGGGTTCAGAACATCTTTAGATAAATATGGAAAAGTTTCAGATGCTTATCAGATCTGGATAGATTTCAAATAAAAGTAGTACGGGGGGAGGGAGGGGATTGTTCAACCTACATATAACTTCCTGTCATATTTTACCCTCAAATTACCCAAAAATGCGGCTCATACTGTATTGTGCCGATCTGGGCGTAAAAAAAAAACATCCAACGTTTCATTCTCTCTGCAGATATTTTTCACATAACAAAAAGGTCGTTTGGTCATACTGGTACAAATATAATACACTGCACCATGACAGCCAATCAAAATCCAAACCTATAGATAAGAGATCTGATTTGCTCTTATGGTTTCCATACACATGCACCTCTCTATCGATAACCTGCGCGTTCATCTCTGCACCCGGCAACCAAACTGTCGTTATTCACAGTGTCCATTCCTTCATCGTCCGGTCCAATTTACACTATATACAAAAACCATTATTCACCTATAGAATATTCATATGCCGCCACCGAAATGTCAGTTCTGGAAAAAGGGACTTATGTAAACCTTGCCATCTCTTGAAGCACAAATATCTCTCAGCCAAAAAAGTATGTGGCGGAAACAAAAAAAAAACTTACCAAAAACATTTACCAACAATAAAAGTAGCATCAAGGCTATCTTAACCCAATGAAGGCCAAATCAATTACAATAGATCTACTGGGAGTCGTGACATTGGGGATCAAAGTGGCCCCATCTGATAAGGGGTTATGTAAGAGAGGTTTTCAGCATTATTGGTTAGGTCCAATCCTATGTCACATGCACAGCTTGAGCAGCCAATCAGGTCTCGGGGTTTAAAAATGATGTGGTCTTTATTACCATTCCTGGTTCAATTTAAATTTTCTCTTTTTTTATCTAAAAGTCAGGAAGAAAACTGCAGCATGAAGCTTGTCATTTTTTTTTTTTGGGGCAGTTGGGCCACATACTATATTGCCAAATAGATATGTAGACCCCTGACCATCACACCAATACGGGATTGTTGGACATCCAATTCAAAACCATTGGCCAAGTAATATGTAGTTGCATCGTATGGGGCTATAGCACCATCCTCTCTTCTGGAAAGGAACTTGCCCCCATTCAGCCAAAGGAGCAGGTCATTACGTTGGATAGGAAGACCTGGCTCGAAATAAACCTTCCAATTTATCCCAAAGGTGTGCAGTAGGGTTGGGGCTCTGCGCAGGATACTCGAGTTCCTCCACACCAAACTGGTCAACCCATGTCTTCATGGAGATGGCTTTTTTTTTGGACATCCTATTCCAAAACCATGCCCTCTAATATGGCATTGCCCCCTTTGTGACCATAACAGCCTCCAGCCTCTACGAAGAAGGCTTTCTACGAGAATTTGGAGTGCGTCTGTAGGAAGGTTTGCCCATTTTTTAGGATCAAGTTGATGTCCAATCTGGCTCACAAATTGAGTTCCAATTTATTCTAAAGGTGTTCTGTAGGGTTGAGATCAAGGCTCTGAAGGACACTTGAGTTCTACAAACCAGGGTCTACATACTTGGCCATATAGTGTAGTATTTAAAGTTAAAAAAGGGAAGAGGACCATCAAATTCAACCTTTCATAATTGTGTAGCTCTTGGTGAGAAACTGTGCCAATGTTGCCTTACAAAAAAAAGGAAAAAGTTTCCTTATGATCCCTTGAGGCCCCTCAGTATCAGAATATTTCTTCCTTAACCCCTTAGTAATTCAAATTATGGATGTTATCAGTTGCAAGAAAAATTATGGCTGCACTCTCTTTTTTTTTTCCTTTTTCACAAATATTGGCGCTGGACTTTCAGTACGGGCATTCTAGCACCTGCTGGAAAATACAACATGCTGCAGTTTTGATCCTTGTTACGTTCCATCTTTTAAGACTGTAGTTACTAGAAATTTTACTATGAACACAGTGTCCATTTTTAGATCATGGTCCTCGCGTTAAATTATTTTTTTTTCCCAGCAAAAAAGCACAGAAAAAAAAAAAAAAAAAAGGAAAGAAACCATGAAAAGCAAAGCGGGGGGGCCCACATTCACATGGCTAGGACTTTATAACCCAGTTTGGCAGGCAGCGAGGGGGCGAACAGTCAACTACATAGAGCACTAACTGCTGGTGGGTAAGGAAATGACAGGTTCTCGTTAATCTCTAGCAATAAATGGATCTCATCTACCTTTTGAATGTTCATACCCACTCTAAATTAAGCTTATGTTCCTATAACGGGAGGCGGGGTTTGGCTTAGTAGCAGAAGGTCTGCATGTTGACAAGAACCTCGTCTGAAAGGCCATAAAATGTATATTTTACAAATTAAGCGATTGTCAACAAGCTGTTCATCTCATGCATCTAAATACACTCTCATGTGGATCTAACCTTGGTTTGACCGAGATAAAAAGACCTAATGGTGATGTGCTTTGGTGCATTGCGGTGCCATTCATTCTAGATGGCGATCCAACACACCTTTCTGATGGATGCGTGTTGCCAAAAATGCTACATGCCCCTTTGCTTTAAAGTGGTTGTAAACCCTTCCGTATACCCAGTGAAGTGATTGGCCTGAGGTGATAGAGAACATAAATCCTCCTACATACGTTGTACCTGTTTATCTGTAGTCTTCTCTACATCCATTCAAAGCGCAGAATTTATAAAGCTTGTCTGAGCTGCCAGAAAAAAGGAGGCACACTGAGGCAGTTTTCAGGTGTTTTAGCGCTAAAAAAAAAAATGTAAAGCACCTGAAAACTGCATCTCAAGCCACCCCTGTGTGAAAGCCTGAGTACTTTCACACTGGGACAGAAAACCCGTGGCTCCTGCTGATAGAGGAAGGAAGCAGCAGACAGAAATGACACTTAGTGCTCTGGAGTGAGACAAGTACACACTATAGAGGGATATGCTTTGTTCATATTTCATGTCTGAGGTTTACAACCACTTTAAAATAAATGGGCAGGGTGCTGTACATACAATGCTGTGAAAAAGTATTTGCCCCCTTTCTGTTTTTATTTTTTTTTCACAAATTTGTCACACCTAAATGACTCAGATCATCAAACAAATCATATTATTACACAAAGATAACCCGAGTAAATACAAAATGCAGTTTTTTAAATGATGGTTTCATTAATTAAGGCAAAAAAAGCCATCTAAACCTGCCTGGCTTTATGTGAAAAGGTAACTGCCCCCTAAACCTAATAACTGGTTGTGCCACCCTTGGCGCCAACAACTGCAATCAAGCGTTTGCGATAACTGGCAATGAGTCTTTCACATGGCTGTGGAGCAATTTTGGCCCACTCTTCTTTGCAGAATTGTTTTAATTCAGCCACATTGGAGGGTTTTCCATGAATGGCCTGTGTCATGATACAGCATCTCAGTTGGATTTAAGTCCAGGCTTTGGCTAGGCCACTCCAAAACCTATTTTTGCTTTGTTTGAACCATTTGGAGGTGGACTTGCTGTTGTGTTTCAGATCATTGTCCTTCTGCATAACCCAAGTGGACTTGAGCCTGAGGTCACGAACTGATGGCCGGACGTTCTCCTTCAGGATTTTCTGGTAGAGCTCAGAATTCATGGTTCTATCAATTATGGTAAGTCGTCCAGGTCCTGAAGCTGCAAAGCAGCCCCAGACCATCACGCTACCACCACCATGTCTGGCTGTTGGTATGATGTTCTAGTTATGAAATGCTGTATTAGTTTTATACCAGATGTGATGGGACATCTGGCCTAAAAGTTACATTTTTGTCACATTTTTGTCTCATCGGTCCAAAGAATATTTCCCTAATAACCTTGGGGATAATCAAGATGTTTTTTGGTAAATGTGAGATGAGCCTTTGTGTTCTTTTTGGTCAGCAGTGGCTTTAGCCTTGGAACTCTCCCATGGATGCCATTTTTGCCCAGTCTTTCTATTTGTTGAATCCATGAACACTGATCTTACCTGAGGCAAGTGAGGCCTAAAGTTCTTTAGATGTTGTTCTGGGTTCTTTTATGACCTCCTGGATGAGTCGTCGTCATCATGCTCTTGGAGTAATTTTTGTAGGCTTGGGAAGGGTCACCGCTGTTCCAAGTTATCTCCATTTGTGGATAATGGCTCTCCCCGTGGTTCCCTGGAGTTCCAAAGCCTTAGCAATGGCTTTAAAACCCTTCCTAGACCGATACATATACATTACTTTTGTTTCTAATCCGTTCTGGATTCTTTTTTTAGATTGTGGCATGATGTGTGGCTTTTTTGTGATCTGTTAGCGTGCTTCACTTCGTCAGCCAGCTTCTATTTACGTGATTTCTTGATTCAACAGGTCTGGCAGTAATCAGGCCTGGGTGTGGCAAGTGAAATTTAACTCAGCTTTCCAAAAAATTGTGGTTAATCACAGTTCATTCATGATTCAGCACGGGAGGGGGCAATTAACTTTTCACATAGGGGTCAGGCAGGTTTGAACAGCTTTTTTCCCTTAATTAAATGAAATATTAATTTAAAAACGGCATTTTGGATTTACTCGGGTTATCTTTGTGTAATATTAAATTTGATGATCTGAATCATTTGTGTGAGAAATCTGCAAAAAAAAATCAAAAAATCAGGAAGGGGGCAAATACTTTTTCACAGCACTGTAGCTTCATGAAAACATCACCCTGCCCAAGTACTTCTCTCAAGACCCCCCCCCCCCCCACCACCACCACCAGTCCTGATGCAAGCAGTGGGCTGGCTCTTGGGAGGAGTTATGCAAATATAAAAAATGTGTTGATGGGTGGGTTTCAGTCTGGAGGAGTGGGCATTTCTATGTAGGAGACCACCTTAGGTAACACCCACATGTGATGCTGGACCTCCGTGATTGAAAAAACTGAAATGCACTGAATGAAAGGGGCAGGCTAGGGACATTATGGCTAGGGAAGGAAATGAGGCGGGGTTCTATCTGACTTGCTGCAGCTTCTAATGCACATTGCGAGAGGCTCAGAGTAAGCCATTTCAGTACAGGAGAGGAGACTTTATAGGAGTGAGGCCTCAAAAAAAAAAAAGAATAAAAAACATAAATAAAACGAATAAAATAAAAAAAAGAATAAAATGAAAAAATAAAGAATAATAATAATAAAAAAAGAATAATACCGTAATAAAAAAAAATGAATAAAATAAAAAAAATAAAATGAAAAGAGAATAATAAAAAAAAAGAATAATAATAAAAAAAAAAATAATAAAATAAAAAAAAAAATAAAAAAAAACATAATAAAAAAAAAAGAATAATAATAAAAAAAAAATTGGGGGGGGGTAGCCTTTAAAGTTAATTTTCAGAAGCTAGCCATGTTATCTCTGCCTGCATAGCTCATTTCTTAGCATGCAAAGTCTAAGCTGTGCTTACAGTCAAATTTTGCCAAAAAAAAGGTTTGCAATGTAAAAAGGAAACACATTTTGATAAAGATACACTGAGAACCTAAAAGGGGCGTACACTCCTTAAAAAGCAAAAAATGGAAAATATTCTTACCACTTCAAATTCAGCAAAATTCGTATAAAACCCAAAATATTTCACGCATCTGCAAATTCATTCCAGTAAAAACCTTACAAATCCCTCTAACAAGGTCATTGATACAAAACGCCTGGAGGCTGACGGATCGTATTCAGCCCTCGCCTCCGCACACAGCTGCAATCTCACTATTTAAAAAAAAAAAAAAAAGAACTACATGTGCTGAATTTAAAAAAACAAACAAACAAAAAAAAAACACCATGGGTTAAAATATTTGCAACATCATAAATATAAAAAAAAGCAGAAAAAAAAAATAAAATAAAAAAAGTGCTTTAAACATCACAAGCCTCAGTTCTTGATTTCAACCAGTAAAATCACAGCTATGTATAATACTGCTTCCGTCGTAGTCCGAGTTATTCCTGCTCTTGTGCAAAGAGAGGAGTTTAGAAAGGCACGGGGGGGGGCATGTAACAGAGCGCCCTCTGCTGGTCGCAACTCTTACGGTGAAGATACAGGCACTGCGGGAGAAGGAGGCTTCACATTCCAGTTCCAATTGTCCGTATCTCAGCTTAGCACAACTCAGCCCGATTGCCAAAAATATGACCCCAAGCCAGTCAGGATTCCAAATCCGCCGATGGTTCTATGCATGACGGACTAGAAGCCTCACTGCATCTGAAATGTAACACTGTTTACCCGTCTAAGGCAGAAGATAAATCGCCCGGCAATTTATCGACGACGGTCTACAGACGGGGCAGTCTGTTCTGTAGCCAGGGGTGGAGGCTCCTGCGCTGATGCTGAGGGGGGGAGGTTTTCAGATAAGTCGGGAACTTTTCAAAAACTGGATCAGGACCTTGTAGACGAAGGTGTACTGGGCGATCGTCTGCACCATCAACATCCGCTGTTGCCGCAGCATGTCCAGCATGAACGGGATGTCCAGCATCTGCGCAATAAAATTAAGCGTCATTAATCTGAGTCATGCAGACAGCATAGGATGAATAAATATCTAAGCAGAGGTCTCCCCTCGGTGTAAAATGGTCAGGAGATCCAGAGAGAAATACAAATGAAATTATATGTAAACCTTGACTTTTGCTACAAAATCTGAACTTGGTCCCACCACACACCACTTTGACAGGTTGTTTTGATGGGCAGTTGGGGGGGGGGGGGGGGCTGTCAGGGCTGGGCTCAGCCCTTCCTTCCCTGAGCTGGCTGCTCAGCTGTCGGCTAATTGCCAGCTCCTATCTCTCCACAGTGACTCACCTGTTGATGATATCCTGCTTGTCAGTCCTGCCTACTTATGCCGTCCAGCCCAGATGATCTCTGCCTTCGCCTTGCTCACATCTCTAGAGACTATCTCCTGTGTTCCTGTTCAAGACTTGCTTGGCTGACATGCCTTCTGGCTCCAGATCCTGCTTGCTGTTCCACTACGCTCATCTCTGGCTCCTTGACGTTTTGGCTTGTCTGACTATCCGTCCTGGTTCCTGAACTCTGGCTATGTTTTGACTACATTTACTCTGTTTTTCTTTTTTAATCATTATTAAACAAGTGTGATTTAACTGTACTTTTGTCTCAGTCTGATTCATGGTTTGTGACAGAGGCATTAAAAACAGTTGAGCCACAATGGCGCATTTGCCCTGGGCGGCATATTTTCAGGGGGGCAGCACCGCCCTCCAGGCAGAAGGGACACTACCAGCCGTGGAGTTGCCATGGGGGGTGCGGACCGCACTTCACACCAACCCTCTCATATTTAAGCTCCTTTCCTGGTGACCAAGCTGCAGCCGCGGGTACCCTGGGGACGTCACCCGGCAGTAACCTCTTTACCTGGACTCTACCCCTTCTAGGTGCCGCACCTGAGATCGCCCCACCCAGCAGAGAGAAGGAGGGGATGTCATAACACTCAGGAGGTGGAGCTCTTAGAATAAGAGGTGGATCCTAAAGAGGAAAGGGTTGTGGTTTATTAGATTAAGAGGTGGATCTTAAACAGGAAGGGGTGAGGCAAATTTAGATGGGGGGCTGCCCGATTTTACTCTTGCCTAGGGCAGCACCAAACCAAAAATACCCCCTTCGCACTTGCACGCAATTCCTAAAATGTCAGAATGACAGTCTGGGAGTAGCAGTGTAACTATAGCAGCTGTAGAAGCGGGCTATAAACATTGATCAGGAGAGATACAAAGTAACATTGTTTATAAACATTTATCAGTCAGGAATTGCGAGAGATACCAAGTAACTTTGTTTATAGACCTTGTTCAGACAAGAAATCGAGCGATACAATGTAACATTGTTTATAAACATTGATCAGATGGAAGATAAATACAAAGTAACATTGTTACATTTGAATCTACTCCATTTCATTCATCTGCAGATCAAGGGAATGAGCTCCCAACTGCATGTGACATCAGTTAAAGTAACCTGATAAGTAAAATAAAGGAATTTGTTCTAATTTAATAACTTTATCGGTCCTAATTAGCTCCTACTTCCCCTTCTCGCCTTATAGCAGGGGTCTTCAAAGTATGGCCCTCCGGTTGTTCAGGAACTACAATTCCCATCATGCCTAGTCATGCCTGTGAATGTCAGAGTTTTACAATGCCTCATGGGATGTGTAGTTCTGCAACAGCTCGAGGGCCGTAGTTTGAAGATCCCCGTCTTATAGTATAACTAAACCCAGGCCCCTGCATTCACTATATCTGGTCTCCCACAGTACACAGAATATGGAAATGCAATTATTTTAGTAATATAAAGTAGTATATAAACTGCTAAAGTAGTAGTATAAACTGCTAAATATCTTTTCTCATCAGCAGTATATTAGAAGTCTTGTGACTTCTATCAGTGTCTGATTAAAGCTTGTAGGAGTAGTTTTCATTTTCCTCTGACTGTCCTATGAGGCTGCAGAACCCCTGACCCTCTGTCTAGACAATGCGGATTGGCCTTGTGCTGATCACATGCACCCTCCCAAGGGAAAAAAACAAAAACGCTCTAGCAATACACATCAGACTGAGCATGTGCAGAGTGCCTCCAAGGCTCTGTTCCATCAGTCAGGAAATTGAGGAAGAAGGGGAGGATCAGAGAAGACAGGATCAAACCGCCTTTTTTTTTTTACACAATGCAGAAGATTAACCCCTTAGGTGCATATACAGACTGATTTTAGTAACACTTTATTCTTTTCCTGCTGACTTTTTCTAATATTAAAATAGAAAATAAATATAAAATTAAAAAAATAAATGTAAATTTTTTTTTATTTATTATTATTATTCATTTTGTTAATTTTTTTCAGTGTCGCATTAAAAAACGCAATATTTAAAAAAAATCCTTTTTTATTTGTAAATAACTTTGCAGTGCTTTATACCAAAATTCTAATTTTAGTGTAATTTTAAATGATAGAATAACATGTATAGTTTTTATCTACAGTAATACTGTTTTAGACAAACACTGATCAAAGTAAAAAAAAAAAACTGCAATAGGAATGCTGAGAAATGATCCAGGACATACAAGAGCAGAAAAAAAAGGATTTTTGGGCAGGTTGAGCTGCTGCATTTTGTGTTGGATTTGCAAGGATCGGTTTCGGTTGTACTCACCTCGTTGTGCTCCAGACATGCAATCATAACCTCAGATAAGATCACAACTCCGGTCCGGCCAACACCCGCATTGCAGTGGACGAGCACTGGGGGATTTGGGGTGTTGGGGTCATTTGTGCTGTTTGTATGCCGCCGGACGGACTGGATCTCCTCCAGATAGGCTGAAAAAATAAAAAAAATACGAAGCAATAAAATGGATGTATTGAAAGCTAGAAAAAAACATTTAGCATCCTTTTAGGATTACTTATACATAAATATCATAATAATGGTATATAATAATGTTATTAATAATAAATTATAATTGATATGAATAATAATAATAATAATAATAATAATAATAATAATAAGATAAAGGTTTCATATATGTGACATGCACATGGTGGGAACCATGAAGAATGAAAACATCGCAGTCATAAGGCAGTTTATCCTGTAATTGGTTTACAGCTAACCCGTGGTGCTCTGGGAATCTACATGGTAATTTAAAAAAATAAAAAAACAAAGATTTTGTGTGCAGATATATTTCTTGATATGGCGATAAGAAACTCATGAGAAATGTTCGCTAAAACTAACTTTTAGAGGTCTATTTATTGCCTTTCACCCGAGATTCACACATTTTTCTAAGCGGAATCAACTGGGAAAATGTGTGAACCACATGTGAAAGCATTTATATATGAACCCCTTAATGTTCACCAACATTTTGATGTGGCTCAGCCCATTTTTTCCCAAGGCTGCACCCCACTAAAATATTGGCGAGCAATAAAATCAATGTTAGAACTAGTGTTGGGCGAGCAGTTCAGACTGAGCATAAGTTCTGAACATTGCCTGTTCAGTGAACACTCTGGATTGGGGGGGTCCACCGAGTGCCCCACAGTGGACTGTGCCCCCCCCCCCCCTTCCCCAAAGCACCCTCCCATGTTGAGGGCATGTGGCCTGGTATGGTTCAGGAGGGGAGGGGGGCACTCACTCATCCCCCCCCTTCCTGGCTTGCCAGGCTGCATGCCCGGATAAGGGTCTGGTTTGGGGGGGGGCACGCTGTTTAACATTTTTGTATTGTCAGCAATGGTTTGCAGTACAAATGCACCACTTTACAGGCAGACTAACAGGATCAACCCCCACTATATTTAAGGGATTTTTCTTGTTTTTTTTTTTTTGTTTAGCTTTAAACATCAATAAAATCACTGCTTCCGGGCCCCCATACAATAACTTGTATGTAAGCCTTCAAAATGAGGACTTTTGATTTTTCAGGTACCATAGACTTTAATAGGGTTCACGGCTGGGGTCTGAACTTTTTTCATGTTCAGGAGTTCTGGCGCGAGCTGAACCGGGGGGGGGGAGAGGGGTTGTTTGGCCCATCATTAGTCAGAACTACTCCCGGAAAGTCCAGTGTGTGCTATAATTGTTGCGGCATGTTCATTCTGGTTGTGTGCCAGTTTCCGCTCTACTGATAGATATAAAAATAAACAGATACTAAACAACTGTGTAAAACCATGACCTTGCTTCTGCTTGTTCAATTAGCTAGATTGTTATTCAGGTAGAGAAAATGGGGAAGGGGGGAGGACTCTCCAGAAGGAGGCTAGAAAGACTTGGCTTAAAAGCATTGAGGGTTCTAGATGGAAAACAAATTTGGTAAGGGCTGTAGGAGAGTTTGCACATAGCAACAAAGAATACTTTTCTAAAAGTGGCATGATGACACAATGTATGCAGCTTACAGAGAAAGCCCTTCAGATCCTCAGGGTGTCCGTGTTCCGGCCAGTCTGTGTACTGCAGGTGCCACACAGTCCTCTCCTGCCCGGTCAGCAGGTGCTTTATCTTCAGGCCAGTGGTGGCGTAACAGCCAGAGTCAGTGCGGAAGCGGGTAGTGATCTTGAACCTCCCGTAGGTGACGGTGTTGTGCCTTGATCCAAGCCTTGGCCAATATCGGTAACTCTTCTCCCGGCCTCCCTCCTAGTGGAGAAACAGAAGAGATTTACTGGGAATATTCTAGATGACGATGCCCAACTTTTACATTGAATCCACTCCATTAATCCATAGGTTGGGTTGTTTGGCTACATGGTAAATAGGATAAGAAGGAATGGAACCATCTGACACAACTTTTACCCAGGAGACAATTCATAGGTTGAATTGTTTGGATACATGGTTATATGGGAAATAGAAGTAACAGAACCTTCTGCCAGAACTATTACCCTGAAGGCACTCAATAGGTTGGGTTATTTGGCTACATCAGGGGTAGGCAACCTCAGCCCTCCAGCTGTGGTGAAACTACAAGTTGGATACATGATTATATGGGAAATAGAAGTAACAGAACCTTCTGCCAGAACTATTACCCTGAAGGCACTCCATAGGTTGGGTTGTTTGGCTACATCAGGGGTAGGCAACCTCGGCCCTCCAGCTGTGGTGAAACTACAAGTCCCATGAGACATTGCAAGACCCTGACAATCACAGGCATGACTCCTAGAGGCAGAGGCATGATGGGATTTGTAGTTTCACCAGAGCTGGAGGGCCAAGGTTGCCTACCCCTGGGCTACATGGTTATATGGTAAATAGAAGGAACTAAACCTTCTGCCATAACTTTCCCTCTGGAGACACCATATGCTCGGTTATTTGGCTACATGGTTAGATGGGAAATAGAAGGAACAGAACCTTCTGCCAGAATTTTTACCCTGAAGACACTCCATAAGTTGGGTTGTTTGGCTATATGGATGTATGGGAAATAGAAGGAACAGAATCTTCTGCCAGAACTATTACCATGGAGACACTCCATAGGTTGGGGTTGTGTGGCTGCACAGTTATATGGGAAATAGAAGGAATTGAACCTTCTGCCACAACTTTTACCCTGGAGACACACTATAGGCTTGGTTGTTTGGCTACATGGTTAGATGGGAATTGGAAGGAACAGAACCTTTTGCCAGAACTATTACCCTGAATGCACTCCATAGGTTGATTTGTTTGGCTACATGGTTATATGAGTAATAGAAGGAACAGAGCCTTCTGCCAGAAGTGGAACCCATTTATAAAAACCATCACATAAGTACTCTGTACTGCTCTACGGTGACCTGATGTAAGCACACCATCTGCAGGTGCTTGTGTCTTCAAGGTCCGTTTCCTCCCACACAGACCAGTGCAGGTTAATGAAGCCACAGACCGCTACTTTTGAGAAGCTAAAATAAGCTTTATTGTTCCAGCACAACGGAAAACACTTCATCCAGCACCTCTCCGAGAGGTGACTGAGCCCCAGTAGGAGGCGACACATTGCATCAGAGAGGTGCTGGGCAGAATGTTCTCCATTGTGCTTAAACAATAGAGCTGATTTTAGATTCAGGTCACTTGATTAATCCCCAAAGAAAAATTATTATTTACCTTCCAGAAAGTAGCCGTATGAGGCTTCATTATCTGGTGTTCAATGTTCCTGTTTGGAGTTTTGGAATGGAAATTTTGGCAAATTTTACACTCAAAAAAAAAATAATAGTTTTTTACCGAGCCTTAGTGTTTGTCTAAAGCAGAGTCCCAACGACATATACACATTTTTTATTTTTTTTTATTTTTTATGCCTCTATTCACACCATACTATACACTCATTCTTATAAATTGCGCCACTACAGTTAATATTCTAGAAAAAAAAAAAAAATCACCTTATATTTCTCTTTGTTGGCAGTTCCCATCTTGCTTGTGGGCATGTGAAGCCCACAAGCATAATCTTTCGGGATACGGTGCTGCTATAGAACCAGCACGCACCGCCCGTTCTCGTGCATGCGCAGTATGCACAGCCCGCAGCGCAGGAAAACGCTAATCCCGTGATGATTAGCGCCGATAAACCACACTGACTCTTGGGAATTATGACACTAAGCTCCCAGGTGACAGTGCGTCGCTGGATATGACGGAGATATCCGCGGGTGGAAGAAGGCGGAAGCGATAAGGAAATACTTAGAATCTTGGTAAGCTAACGGGGGGAAAAAAAATGCCCATTGCAGAAAATATGCCCAATAAGCAACAGTATGAGAAGAAGATTATAAAGTGAGTGGAACTTCGCTTTAAAGTGTGTATAAACAATACTTTTCTTTTTGTTTTGGGTGGCATTGGGAAAGGTTAGAACCCCAGTCAGAAGTTTATTGTTGGGCACGCGTGGATGAAAGTGCCAAAAGCAGAACTATTAGTCCAGGTTTCATTTTAATCTTATTTTTAAAACTCCAATGCATTTCGGGGGGTTCAGGGGTCCTTCCTCAGGGCTTGGAATTGTTAAATGAAGCATGTATTGGACTGATAAATTTCAGGGATCCTGAATGGTAAATACTATGACTGTTCCAGTTGCCGGCTGAGAAGCAAATTGGCATCTGGACCGATTTGGTAACAACTGTTTAGGGGGGGGGGATTCTCTTCACACTAAGGATTTTCCGATTACTTCCTGATGTGTCTTTGGGACAGGAAGTAAAGAAAACTGTCCCCACAGGGAAACCCGACAGGAACCAGTTCCTACTTTATGCAAAATTGAAAAAAAAAAAAAAGATTTTTAGGTTTTTAACTTAAACCTAACCCTAAAAAATGTTAGAATATATTTTGTGTTTCTATCACAGCGATAAATACCATATTTCCATGGCAATAAATTTGAAGGTGGCAGCAGCAGTATAACCTCATTTGATAATAAAATACAGAATAAACGATTTTGGTGCAAATTGGGAAAAAAAAAAAAAAAGATTGGCATTCATGAGCAAAGCACAGGTTCCCTTTACAGTGGTGCAAATTTTGAATAAACGTTGCATAAAAAGATAATTTGGATGCCAAACTTTCATACAACCTTTTAGAATTATTCCATATTTTCCACCGCTAAGTAAATTATGAAAATAGAAAATCATCTTTTTTTTTTTCTATGGTAAAAATAAATGGTGCAGCTTACCTCTTCCAGTGTTACCATGGCGATGATGGCTACCCCCTGCTCCCACACCATCTGCCAGAATTCTTGACATGTATTCTGCAGAGGTCCTTGGGTGGCAATGTAATCCCATTCCACACTGCCAACAGTTACCTACAAAATAAAAAAAGGTAAACAGTCAGATTCATTCATAAAAAATAATTCTGGTAACCTAAAAATAGAGAGAAAAAGGGTGATGGGAGCCGGGGGCGGTGAGGCAGGTGACACCGTGAGCCGGGGGGGGGGGGCAGGCAGGTGACACCGTGAGCCGGGGGGGGGCAGGCAGGTGACACCGTGAGCTGGGGGGGGGAAGGGGGCAGGCAGGTGACACAGTGAGCTGGGGGGGCAGGGAGGTGACACCGTGAGCCGAGGGGGTGGTGTAAGAGAATGTATACACCTTGTAAAACCACTCAAGCTAGTTTCCCGTGTCTCATGTGGTGTCTCACGGATCCGAGGGTCCCGGTGGTCTGCCTGCATAAACCAGGGTGGTCGTCAAGGTGTATAATTCCGTTCAGGGGGGCAGGTGACACCGTGACCTGGGGGGGAGCAGGGGACACCGTGAGCCGGGGGCAGGTGACACTGAGCCGGGGGGGGGGGCAGGTGACACCGTGAGCTGGGGGAGGGGCGGTGTTGCACATGACACCATGAGCTGGGGGGGTGGTGCAGGTGGCACCGTGAGCCGGGGGGAGCAGTGGGGCAGGTGGCACCGTGAGCCGGGGGGGAGCAGTGGGGCAGGTGGCACCGTGAGCCGGGGGGAGCAGTGGGGCAGGTGGCACCGTGAGCCGGGGGAGAGCAGTGGGGCAGGTGGCACCGTGAGCCGGGGGGGAGCAGTGGGGCAGGTGGCACCGTGAGCCGGGGGGGAGCAGTGGGGCAGGTGGCACCGTGAGCCGGGGGGGAGCAGTGGGGCAGGTGGCACCGTGAGCCGGGGGGGAGCAGTGGGGCAGGTGGCACCGTGAGCCGGGGGGGAGCAGTGGGGCAGGTGGCACCGTGAGCCGGGGGGAGCAGTGGGGCAGGTGGCACCGTGAGCCGGGGGGAGCAGTGGGGCAGGTGGCACCATGAGCCCGGGGGGGGGGGGCAGTAGGGCAGGTGGCACCATGAGCCGGAGGGGGGCAGTGGGGCAGGTAGCACCGTGAGCCGGAGGGGGGCAGTGGGGCAGGTAGCACCGTGAGCCGGAGGGGGGCAGTGGGGCAGGTGGCACCGCGAGCAGGGGGGGTGGGCGGTGGGGCAGGTGACACAGTGAGCTGGGGGAGCAGGCAGGTGACACCGTGAGCCGGGGGGAGAGGGGGAAGGCAGGTGACACTGTGAGCCGGGGGGCAGGCAGGTGACACCATGAGGGGGGGGCAGGCAGATGACACCATGAGGGGGGGGCAGGCAGATGACACCATGGGGGGGGCAGGGAGGTGACACCGTGAGCCAGGGGGCAGGGAGGTGACACCGTGAGCCAGGGGGCAGAGAGGTGACACCGTGAGCCAGGGGGCAGAGAGGTGACACCGTGAGCCAGTGAGGTGACACCGTGAGCCGGAGGGCAGGGAGGTGACACCATGAGCCGGAGGGGGTGGTGTAAGAGAATGTATACACCTTGTAAAAACACTCAAGCTAGTTTCCCATGTCTCATGTGGTGTTTCACGGATCCGAGGGTCCCGGTGGTCTGCCTGCAAAAACCAGGTTGTATAAGTTGTATAATTCCGTTCAGGGGGGGTAGTGACACCGTGACCTGGGGTTGGGGGGGGGTGGGAGACACCGTGAGCTGGGGGCAGGTGACACCGTGAGCTGAAGGGGGTGGGCGGTGGGGCAGGTGACACCGTGAGCCGAAGGGGGTGGGCGGTGGGGCCGGGTGACACCGTGAGCCGAAGGGGGTGGGCGGTGGGGCCGGGTGACACCGTGAGCCGAAGGGGGTGGGCGGTGGGGCCGGGTGACACCGTGAGCCGAGGGGGTGGGCGGTGGGGCCGGGTGACACCGTGAGCCGAGGGGGTGGGCGGTGGGGCAGGTGACACCGTGAGCCGAGGGGGTGGGCGGTGGGGCAGGTGACACCGTGAGCCGAGGGGGTGGGCGGTGGGGCAGGTGACACCGTGAGCCGAGGGGGTGGGCGGTGGGGCAGGTGACACCGTGAGCCGAGGGGGGGGTGGGCGGTGGGGCAGGTGACACCGTGAGCCGAGGGGGGGGGCGGTGGGGCAGGTGACACCGTGAGCCGGGGGGGGGCGGGCAGTGGGGCAGGTGACACCATGAGCCGGGGGGGTGGCAAATGACACGGGAAGCCGGGGGGTGGCAAATGACACGGGAAGCCAGGGGGGGTGTGGCAAATGACACGGGAAGCCGCCAGGGGGGTGGCAAATAACACGGGGAGCCAGGGGAGGTGGCAAATAACACGGGGAGCCGGGGGAGGTGGCAAATAACACGGGGAGCCGGGGGAGGTGGCAAATAACACGGGGAGCCGGGGGAGGTGGCAAATAACACGGGGAGTCGGGGGAGGTGGCAAATGACACGGGGAGCCGGGGGAGGTGGCAAATGACACGGGGAGCCGGGGGAGGTGGCAAATGACACGGGGAGCCGGGGGAGGTGGCAAATGACACGGGGAGCCGGGGGAGGTGGCAAATGACACGGGGAGCCGGGGGAGGTGGCAAATGACATGGGGAGCCGGGGGAGGTGGTGGGAAAGTGGCAGATGACACGGCAGTGGACTCACCTTTATGTGGGAGGCATTGATATAACCGGTGTTATTTTCTTTAGTTGGGACCAATTCCACCCGAGTATCATCATAGGGCAGAACATCCTGGAACCGGTTCCGCTCGGCATTCTCAGGCAGCCGTGCTATGGAGCACTCGGTGTCGGGGAGTCGCTTCTTCAGGGTCTGCTCATACTCCGTAAAGACCATGCCTTGTTCAAGCCGCTGCTCTAGAATTTTACACTGTGACAAACATAACGTGGTTAGATGAAGGACTTTAGGTATGTGCACCTAGTCACAGTTAGAGACAAGCCATGCAACACCAAAGAGAGGAAAGAGGCAGTGAAGTTTGCCAACAAAATTAGAAAGGACCCATTTTTACCACCAGCCATGTGAACAAGGTCTTAAAGCACCATAGACAAATCAGAGCGACACTCAGCGAGAGGATTTTGAAGCATGCCAATTACCCGCTCGTCATTGGATGCTTTTATACTTTGATGCTCCTCCCTCTCGTCATCCGGTAGCGGCATGCGGGGCAAGACAAGACCGTTCCAAGCAGCAAGCTTCAAAGGTCCCATTTTTTTAACTTCTGTTCGGATACCTTTTTTCATGCCCTGTAATAGTATAAAACGAGCACAAAAAAAAAAAAAAATGTAAAAAGAAATAAGGCAAGTTTTTAGCATAGTCATTTTAGAAGCTCCAGCAGTAAATGTCCGCTAATTTTAGAGAAAATCTTTTTTAAAGATGCCGATAATTTACAAGTGCTAAGCAGGCTGCCACAACAATATGAGTCAATACTGTTCTTTATGGAAATTTACAGGGTTTTTGCATTGGCTCCTGCCTTTCAAATCCGGGGAGCAGAGGGCGGGGCTAAGCCATGCTTTGTGTGTCTATAGAGGCACATAGCCTGGCTCAGGAGCGAGCCCACAAATGCAGCCCTTCTAGGAAGCGGCTTCCTATGGTGGCACATGGAGAAGAGAAGGAGCCAAGAGCAGTGGCGTCACTAGAGTTGGTGTCACCCGGTGCGATAAAACATGGTGTCACCACCCACCCCCCCTCCACCAACTATAGTCGCCTCTCAGTACAGACCCCCCCTCCACTAAGTATAGACCCCCCTCTGTCAGTGCAGACCCTCCACTAAGTATAAACCCCCTTCATCAGTAGAGACCACCCCCCTCCCTCAGTATAGACCCCCCTCAGTACAGACCCCCCTTCCCTGATTATAGACCCCCTCAGTATAGGCCTCCCTCAGTACAGACCCCCCTCCCCAGTATATACCCCCCCAGTACAGACCCCCTCTCTCAGTATAGACTCCCCTCCCTCAGTACAGACCCCCCTCCCAGGACAAACCACCCCCTCAGGACAAACCCCCCCCACCAATAGTACAGACCCCCCCCACCAAAACAAATCACCCACCCCTCTATTATTACAGACCCCCCCTGAACAAACCACCCCCTCCATTAGAATAGACCCTCCCCAGAACAAACCACCCCCCTACATATAATATAGCTGTGGAAAAAAAACCTCATCAGCAAGCCCCCCCTCCCCTCGGGCAGCGGAGGACATCCCCCCCCCCCCCCCCAATCGCAAGCCAACACCCCCGCCCATTACCGCACCAGCTTGGACGGCTCAGGTACATGGAACACCCGGGCGGCAGCTGGAGAGGAGAGGACAGTATGTAGCCATCCTGTCCAGGTGGAGAGCAGATCGTGACAGGCTTGGGCAGGAGTGAGAGACAGGAGGAGGAGGAGGAGAACCCATGCCAGGCACGGCCGCGGTGCTAGAGGTGGGTTCCGGCTGAATAAAAAAAAAACTGCCAAAAGGGAGCCAGGGTTTTCATCACCCTCTGGATGGTGTCCCCCTTCTAGCGCGTGGCACCCGGGTGCAGACCGCACCCCCCCCCCCAGGCCAAGAGCGTCATCAGAGGCCCCCAGAAGAGGAGGATCAGGGCTGCTCTGTGCAATACCACTGCAAGAGCTGGTAAGTATAAACCTGTTATTTTGAATTTAACAAGCCCTACAACCCCTTTAACCACTAAAACATTTTTTCTTTCAGTTATGCAGTTGTTACAATTTAAACCAAAAGATAGAGCCGAAGGCCACCTTTTCACAATGACCAGGCTAAAGCTAAAACTACACCCATAGCTGATAATTTGGTGATTTAATAATGGATTGGAGAGGAGTTAAGCGATTTCCCCTCCCCCCCCTCCTCTGTTCAGAAAATGATCTGTAAATATTCAACTAGAGAGAAACATGCTGAAAGCAAACAGCATCTGCTGTATGGTCTCTTTTAGAAATCCCACAGTGCTTTAGGACATCCATGTCTTTGGTACCCCTATGTTAATGTTTATTTGTAAAATAAAGATTTTAAATAAAACAGAAAAATAAAAAATATATAAACTATCATTTTAAAAACATAACCTTAAAAATTACCCCAAATGTAAAATTCTAATTTGTTATGACAAATAAAATTGAACCCACACCATAGAGTAACATTTTTTATATAATATATTTTATTTTACTACTTATATAAAATCTTTATTTACAAATAGACATTCAATACAAGGTGCGCCAAGGAGACTGTTGGCTGTTGGCATTCAGTCCGTTTCTCTCTAACTGAATCTTCACAGAGCGCTGTCTGAATAGAGAAAGTCAAATCACTTAATGATTAGCTATGGGCGTAGTCTAAAGCTGGCCATACACTACACAATTTTTTATTCAATTTCCCTTAAATTTACCTTCAACTAGACATGTGCACTGCCAAAAAATTTGTTTTAATTTCATTCGTTTCTTTGTTTTTTGTTTTTCGGGTCATTCGGTACGATCAAAATTCGTGAATTTAAAAAAAAAAAAAAAAATTCGGAAATTCACAAATTCGAAAACCAGAAAATTCTAAAATCTGAAATAAATAATGTATCCCCCGTTCCTAAAAATGGTTTTTGGCTGAGCTGTAAACAGCTGAGATTTGATTGTATATTTGGTTCTGTTCTAAACTTGGCTGGGTTGTGCATTTCCCACTATTGCCAGTAGGTGTCACTGGTACCACAGGACAGTATGAGAATTACAACTAGGTTGAGCTGTAATAAATATTCTTTTTCCAGAAACAGCCCAGTAGGAGGTTCCTGGCCGCTGTGCATTCTGGGAAGGGGTATTTATTGACCAGATGCCATGTGCTCTAGTCAGTCGTGACCTCGCGGCCCTTCTGGCCTGAGGAGGCGCTGCTGCATATTTTGCAGTAGGCCCAGAAGCTTATATGGGGCCTACTACTCCTGAGGTGGTCCTTAGGCTGCCTTGCCCATGTGGAAGGAGCCGAGCCAAGCTGAGGAGATCCAGGGGAGGACCCTTGCTGGAGAGAGCCAGGATGAAGGCTGGTCTCTCAGAAGGGCCTGGTAACTTGTTTGGAGGACGCACCTATATCTGACTACCCTTACAGTACCGCCGGGTCAGCTTAAAGGTTCTAGTACTGTCAAGCTGTTCTACAATCTAATCAAGGTAACTATCTTCTGGCTGCTAAGTGTGTGAGAGATACTTATCCAGACATCTTATCGGTTGCTAGGTCTGTGTGAGAGACCGACCCAGGTATTCAAAATCTTCTAAAAAAGAACGCTGTTTTGTCCTTGTCTGTAAGTGATCTGCTAAAAAGGGTATCTGAAACCTCCCATAACCCTCTTTCCTACAACCTTTCTCAAGTTCTCATTAAAGCATTGAAATGTACCTAAACTGACTGCCGCCTAAATTCTGTTCAACTTCCATTATAGCCATGGAGGTACCTCCCAGTTGACCCCGGGGGGGGGCGCTACACTAATAAGAACTTAACTATTACTTACTATTAAATTATAGGTATCGGAATCTTCTTTCAAATTTGGCTGTTAGTGAACATAACGAATATGAATTTATTCATAGTTACAAATTATCCGAAAAAACGAATGCTGCATGCAAAAAAAATGGAATGGAACAAACATTTTTATTATTATTATTTGTAATTTTTTATTATTAATTTGTTACGTTCCATTCGTTTAGATGCAGCATTCGTTATTTCGGAAAATTCGTAACTTTGGAAAAATTCATATTCATTACATTCACTAACAGCCACATTTGAAAGGAAATTCCAATACCTATAATTTAATAGTTCGTAATAGTTACGTTATTATTAGTTATTATTTCAGATTTTTAGAATTTTCTGGTTTTGGAATTTCCGTTTTTTTTTCGACTTTACGAATTTCCGATTTTTATCGAATTTACAAACTTTTTTTTTTTTTAATTAAACGAGTTTTCGTTAATTCGGAAATAACCGAATTAACGGATCCTTTTTTTTTTTTTTTTTTTTTTGTCAACATTCGTTAAAAAACGAATTCGGAACAAAACAAATTGCACATGTCTACTAGGTAGTGTAAGGGCCTCCCTGATCGTAATAAACTTGAAGGTGCTTAGGTTTGACCTCATATTATATGGTTTAGGGAAATCTAAAGGAAAATTGTACAAGACAAATGTAAAACGTATGGCCAGCCTAAGTTTCAACTTTTGAACTCTGTAAATAGTCTTTTATTAGCAAAGCAGTTAAGATTAGCTTGGTAAACAGTAAAAATTAGCTTACAGCTTCATCAATAAAACTGACCCCAAACCATGAAAGCTTCCCTTTAAAGCAGCTTAAATATTAAATAGTTTTCCAACCCCCAATCAATATTATAGTGAATGACATTGTACTTACCCCAGAAGGCGGAAGACCCTCGACTATGTCCTTCTTTCCGGACAGGACATCAGACACCGGCCTTTTTTTCATGGGCTCCTTTTTCACTCTATACGTCACCGTGCCAGCTATGAGATTGGACTCGGATACGGAGGGAGGTATTGTGCCGCTCCCTCTCCTGTTGGATAGGAGGTCTCCTGTAAACTGTAGAGGACTGATGGCGGTCTGCCTCCTTTCCTTCTCCACCTCCACTGGTTTGTGCTCATAGATGTGTAAATGATTGAGTGGCTCAGAGCTGTATGGGTAGCTGGGCTCCGACTCATCTGGATATGTCTCCATGACTGTTCGGAGTTGGGACCGATCATAGTGAGCTGTTTGAGGGACGTTTGCCCTGTTGTCTTCTTCCTCATTGTCATCATCATCATCCTCACTGCTGTGAATGAGCATGGTGGCATCTGAGAGGGACTTCTTGTGCCCGTAACGGCCTCTTTCATGTTCAGCAACTTGCTCCTCTTTAGCGCGTTCTATGTAAACATTGGTTGGTGAATCTGTTGGCATGATCCTTTGCGGTGCCACGTTGGCAGAAGAGGAAGACGCAGTCCGTTCTTTCACCCTTATGCCTTCGAAGCTATGGGTCAGCCCTGCGATTTCTATGCTGTTCCTCTTCTGAAGTTGGGCATGGCGGGCCGCTGTCAATGGCTCGCTGACTTCTTGCAAGGAATGAGCCACCGGAAGGCTATCCTCCTGGAACATCTGCACCGAATGGTGGACCCTCCTGGTGATGAGGTCGGGGTTACTGCTGCTTGTATGATGCCGGGTTAGATCCGGGGTGCTGTTGGCTGGGCGCGGGTATGGGTATGGATATGGAGGAGGAGGCCGGTATACCTGAGTTTTCATGATGTTGGAGGCCGGGTAGTCTTGGGCCTGAAGCTGGACATTGGTCAGTTCGGGGACACTTACTGCTCCAACTACTGGGCGTCGTTCGGCCTGGTAAGGGTAGGGAGTCTGGCTGTGGAAACTATAGTTCAGGTTGAACGGATAATGATGGGACTGGGGGGAGGTGAACTGGGCATGCTCTCGGATTTCCGGTTGACTGTACACCAAAGCATCCGGCCTACTGTAGGCATAGGAATTGCCGATGTTGAGGTTCCTCATCGAGTGGCTCTGCCTGTCCGAATGCATGACGCCCCTGTTCAGCTGCCTCATCACCGTCTCGTAATCAGGAGTCGGGCGGTAAGAGGGAGGGATGAGGGCACTGTGCCGGTGGGTGGGGATGTACTCCTGCCTCATGATGTCACTTCCTGTAATGCTGGGATTGGAGGACATGGGCGACGGCTGCATGTAGTGTTGTTGGGTGTTGAGCGAGTTGGTGCTGTGAGCGCTGTAGACGCTGCCATTGCGGATTCTACCATTGAAGTCATGAGGACTGCGGTCGAGGCTGGTCTGGGAGTGATAGTAATATCCGTTCTGATTGCTCACAAACACAGGCAGATTGTCTGCAATACATACAAATAAATAGCTGGTCACATATAATCACTGCGTATTTTCCTAAAGCCTAAAAACTTTATTTTTTTTTTGTATAGAGCAGGGAAGGGTTAGGTTCTTCTTGCTGTCTTTGTCCCCACTGGGAAGAATTATGTTCTCTATTTGTACTGTGACCACCGGGGCTAGGAAGAAGTGACAAAAAAATCCAGAATTTTGAGTTGCCACCAGAACAGGAAGTAAGGGGAAATATTCCAATGTCCTGTTTACAATGGTCCCCTCACTTTCCTGTCACTTCCTGCTAGGTCTCTGAAACAGGAAGCAAAGGGAAATCTCCCCAATAGGACACCGAAAAAAAACACTGCCAGGATTTTTAACCCTTCCCTAGTCCATAAAAAATAAAAGTTATGATGACATTAAAGTGACACTAAAGATATCCTTGTTCTCCAAAAAAAATAATCCATACACAGAGTGGCGTCACTAGGGTTGGTGTCACCTGGAGTGGTAAAACGTGGTGTTCCCCCCCCCCCAATAATTTTTTTCCCATGGGAGGCAGATTTTGGGTGCCAATGACAGTTGTATGTCAGAGCTTTCACCATGATCCCCCTTCCTAGGAATGGAGGCCACTGGAAGCGTAAAGGAGGAGGGGGGGTTACCGATTTTAAAAGGAGGGTGACACCCTAAAAAAAGGACAGAACCCACTAGGAACCCCTAAGTGTGGAGATTTAGAGGAGGCTGAGAGCTATAGATAGAAGGAACTTTAAGTTAAAGTGGCTCTAAAGCCAAAAGGTTTTTTACCTTCATGCATTCTTTGCATGAAAGCAAAAAAAAAAAAAAAAAACCGTCAGTATGCAGCTCCCCCTCCCCCCCAGCCCCCTCTAATACTTATCTAAGCGGCTTGCTGTGGGGAAGGAGCCAGGAGCGTCGTCCAGGGACCCCAGAAGAGGAGGATCGGGGCTGTTCTGTGCAGGACCATTACACAGGGCAGGTAAGTAGAACATGTTTGTTGTGGGGGTTTTTTTATCATTAGTATCACTTTAAGAGTACATACTGGAATAGAATTTAGCGTCGCTTTAGGTATCATTTAGTTAGAATGTACAACTACATCAAGAAATCATTTTCTGGGGATGGGGAGAATAAATGTAGAAACGTACCTTGTGAAGAAGTGTAAGGCTCGTTGTAGTGCCCATTGTAGTGCATCTGGGGAGGAGGCATCATATAAGGCTGGTGCTTTGGCTGCGAAGAATACAAAATTTAGAAATGTTATATTTGTTATCTTCTTAATGTTAAATGAAATTTTTAAATTGCATCTTGTAACCAATTTGATATGGTTTACTAATTAACTACTTCAATACCGGGCACTTTCGCCCCCTTCCTGCCCAGGCCAATTTTCAGCTTTCAGCGCTGTCACACTTTGAATGACAATTGCGCGGTCATGCTATACTGTAAATTTGTATCATTTTTTTGAGATAGATAGAGCTTTATTTTAGTGGCATTTAATCAACACTGGGTTTTCTATTTTTGGCTAAACATACGAAAAAATGATCAAAAACGTTAAAAAAAAAAAACAAAAACGTTTTTCTTAGTTTCTGTTGTAAGACTTTCAAGTAAGTAATTTTTATTTAACTGATGGGCATGGATGAGGCCCGCAATGATGGGCGCTGATGAGGCCCGCACTGATGGGCGCTGATGAGGCCCGCACTGATGGGCGCTGATGAGGCCCGCACTGATGGGCGCTGATGAGGCCCGCAATGATGGGCGCTGATGAGGCCCGCAATGATGGGCGCTGATGAGGCCCGCAATGATGGGCGCTGATGAGGCCCGCAATGATGGGCGCTGATGAGGCCCGCACTGATGGGCGCTGATGAGGCCCGCACTGATGGGCGCTGATGAGGCCCGCACTGATGGGCGCTGATGAGGCCCGCACTGATGGGCGCTGATGAGGCCCGCACTGATGGGCGCTGATGAGGCCCGCACTGATGGGCGCTGATGAGGCCCGCACTGATGGGCGCTGATGAGGCCCGCACTGATGGGCGCTGATGAGGCCCGCACTGATGGGCGCTGATGAGGCCCGCACTGATGGGCGCTGATGAGGCCCGCACTGATGGGCGCTGATGAGGCCCGCACTGATGGGCGCTGATGAGGCCCGCACTGATGGGCGCTGATGAGGCCCGCACTGATGGGCGCTGATGAGGCCCACAATGATGGGCGCTGATGAGGCCCACAATGATGGGCGCTGATGAGGCCCACAATGATGGGCGCTGATGAGGCCCGCACTGATGGGCGCTGATGAGGCGGCACCGATGTGCATCCTATGCACGCCCCAGTGGCATGCGGGAGGCCATCCATGGACAACCTCCTAGAACTGGAGAGCCATGCTGTAGCTGTCCTTTGGCTATAGTGTGGGCAGGAAGGGCTTAATTTAGATTCCCCCCCCCCCCCCCGCTTTCTTTAAAAGAAAAAGACAAGCATACAAGAGATCAGTATAATGTAAATAACCTTATCAATCTGTCACATTGTTCTAAACACATTTCAATTATGTATGTACTGTACATAGGGGAGCTATATGTAGAGACCATGCCTCAAGATGAACCTGTTACCGTCCGCGTAGCATGCAAGTGTGGCAGCAAAAGGGTGGGCTGACACACACACGCCGCACATATGCGTCCATAGGCGGCTGATGCTTCTGTGCTGAGAGCGCACTTTCTGCACGCTTCCAACACAGAGACCGAGCAGTCGGTAGCCAACAGGACTGGCTCCTATTAATGTGACCACTGTGACAGCCAATTACAATGGTTACATGATCACTGATCCTTTTCTGAAAAGGGAAAAAAAAAAAAAGGTGTTTTTATGAGCATAGTAGGATTCTAGCCTTCCCATACTCCACTTAATAAAAATTAAAAAAAATAAAAAAAATAAAAAAAATCACAGATTTGGGGGTCTATTTATAAAAGTGCTGGACAGAAGTCACACGCATTCATGCAGGCTGGACAAATATTCCTGATATTTTCTGGAATGGATTAATCCCTATGATCGACGGCTCCATCTAGTGTCCAAAATGGGGTATAGTTTCCGGAAGTAGCTCAATGAGAAACTATACCCCATTTTGGACACTAAGATAGCGTTGACGATCATAGGAATGAATCTATTACAGCAAATATGGTATAAAATTAGTTTAGCCTGTGTTCCGTCAGATTAGGCAACCCGTCAAATCTTGTAACCGAAGTGACAGTCCGTCACGGCCATCTTTGTACACCCCGCACTCGGCCGCAGTAAGCCTACAGTCTGAAGTCGCCAAGCGGACATCTTTTTACACCCACCGAAGTCTTGCATTTCACACTCTTTTTTTTTTTTTTTTTTTTTTTTACCAGTAAACTGAACTAATATCGTGAAATTACAGTATTTAGAAGTCCGTGACACGGTTTTGATGTTGAATTATAAAAGCAGCGGTCTTCTGTCAGATTAACAAACCTGTGAGATCAGCAGGCTTGCCGCGGCTTTTAAAATTCAACATCAAAACAGTGTCAAGGGCTTCTAAATACTGTAATTTTATGGTATAAGCTCAGTTAAATGTTAAAAACAAAATTGTGAAATTAAAGACTTGGGTGGGCAGGGGCGGCCAGTCCATTGTGGGCGCAAGGGCGCCAGCCCCCCCCCCCCCATTTAAGCACCCGGCACCTTTCAGGACGCCGGGCGCATAAATTGCAGCAGTGTGATTTTTCTGATGCACCTGATTAGAGCCGGAGGCTCGAATAGGCTTCAAAATAGGGTGGGCTCGGGACGCAGAGCTTTGCATCTGGAGCCCACTCAGTGAATGTTAATTGAATATTAATAATGAATATTCGCTTTTGCAACACTGATCCTCCTCCCGGCCAATCAGGAAGTGCGGATCTGATATCCGTCACCCGATTGGATGAAAGGACAGGTGATCCTATTGGACGCCTAGGAGGAGAGGAGGAGACGCACAGCGGAAGCCAGCAGGGGAAGAGCCAGGGCAATGTCTGGATGCCTGATCCCCGCCGCTGCCTGGATGCCTGATCCCCGCCGCTGCCTGGTGCCCCGATCCCCACCGCTCCTCGGATGCCCGCCGTCCTAAATGGGGTAAGTGCCAGTGGACCGACCAGCAGACAGCAATGGGGGGGGGGAATGGGGGGGTCTGAGTTGCCGAGGGGGGGTCCGGTTTGTTTGCCGCCCCCCCAAACTAAAAACCACCAGCCGCCACTGTCGTTTGTGGCGACTTCAGACTGAAGGGTTAGTGTGGCCGAATGCGGGGTGTACCAAGATGGCTGTGACGGAACGTCACTTCCGCTACGAAATCTGACAGGTCGCCTCATCTGACGGAACACCTGCATGAATGGTTATAACATTTGTCCAGTGAATGCTTTTAAAAACAGACATCTTCCTGTTAGATATTTTTGTTTTTTTGTTTCACATCCTGTCTGGAGAAACCGTTCTTAACTTCTCATGCAGTGAGGCTAAATCTCTCTTAAAGTAGAACTAAACCCTCCTATAGTTTTAGCCAAGGAAGCTGCCATCTTGGCCTCTGTCTGATCTTCAATTGCCATGATGCTGCACATGTGATCAGTTATGACACCAGCCACTGGATGGTTTGACAGTTTGGTTGAGAGCGCAACCAATGTAACAGTTACATTCCTGGCATGTGCCGGAAAGGTAACTGTTTTTTGAAACTTAAAACTCTGGGTTTACTTCCACTTTAAGGGAGCCTTTAAACAGCAGCAAAAACCCAACAGGGGTTTTAATGCTCCCCTACACCACCAACCCCCCCCCAAAAAAAAAAAAAAAACTGGACTCTTACCTTAAAGCAGTATTAAACCCACAACCAAAAATGTAATATATTGCAGCTTACCTTCTTTTCCCTTTTTTAGCCCCCTCCCCCCCCCCCTCTGTTTTGACCTGGTGATCTGTCCAGTAACACACCTCCTGTATTATAGAGCCCCCACTCTGGAGGAATAAGCACAGGAGGCACAGAAGACAGCAGCCTTGTCAGTGTTGGGGGGGGGGGGTTGTTAGATGCACTAGCAGATTTAGATACACTAGCGAATTGACGCTCACACTGCAGTTATGCAAGCAACTATACAGCAACATTATTTTTTTTTTTTGCTTTCAGGATAAAGGTTTTGCACGAATCAATGAAAGCTGATCATTGTAAGCACCTCTGTCAGTAGTAAATGGTTTGTCTCAACCCTCTGAAACATTTGCAGGTGAGTCTGTTCTGTTGAAAAACAACAGACTTATTGTCCAGATCACCAGATGGTAAAAAAAAAAAAAAAAAAAAAAAAAAAGCCTGAAAATAATTAAATAAATAAAAAGCCTAAAAATAAAAAAAAGCCTAAAAAACAAAAAAAAACAAAAAAAAAACAAAAAAAAATGCAGCCATCACATCTGAGAATTGGTAAGCTGCAATTTAGTAAATGTTTAATACCGCTTTAAGGTAATCATTACAATAATAGCTTATAATATAATAATATGCATCGCTGAAGATATGCAATTCAAAAAGTAAAATATTTGGAGTAGAGATTTGGGATATCAGCAGCCCATGCATCCAGAATTTCATTGTAGTCTTGGTCTTACCAGCGACATTCTCGTCGATGATCTCCGACGCACTGGATTGACGGCCGGAGTTTGCCTGCGGAGAATAGGATTTTGGTGAGTAATATTCTGCAGAGCAGGTCCAGGCGAAGGCACAGACACAAACACCCCGAATAGGGCGGAAAATGCAGACACACCGTAACTCAGCCAACCAATAAAACATTACCCATCTATATCACCAGTAGGGGGCACTTGACCCTGGACTGAGCAAACTGACTTTAAATTTGCTGTCGATATAGAAAGCAACACACAAACAGCCAAGCTTCAATGATCCAGCCATGCAGAGACTATTGGACCCAACCACCTTCTAGATGTCCAATGAGCCAAAACATCAGCCAAGCTGGCAGAAGTAGCACTCTTGTTCATAATGAGCATAAATTCAATCATCTGCCAAAAGCAACCAACAAGTTTTATTATAGAACAGAAATCATGCCCCGGCATGCTCTGCCAGTAGCGCCACGCCAATGGGATGTCAAAATCTAAAAAAAAACTAAAACATGGTCCCTAGAAGCCTTCATACTCGGATTTCAGCCATTATGCCTAAGAGGAGCACCAGCCTACTGCCGCAGCATAAAAATCAGGCGGCAAGCCGGAGGAGAGAGCTCACTGCATTAGTACAAAAATGAAGATAAAAGGCAGTTCCTTATTATATTAGTATAGGAGAGAAATAACAAGGGTGAGAGGCAGTTCCTTATTATTATATTAGTGAAGAAGAGATGGGATCAGGGTAAATTGCAGTTCCTCATTGGTACAATAGTACAGGAAGAGAAAAGATATGATAAGTGGCAGTTGGACATTGTTACATTAGTGCAGAAGGAGAAGAGAAAAGATGATTGGTAGTGGCAGTTGGACATTTGTTACATTGGTGCAGAAGAGAAAAGATGATGGCAAGTGGCAGTTGATCATTGTGACATTAGTGCAGAAGGAGAAGAGAAAAGATGATGGTAAGTGGCAGTTGGACATTGTTACATTAGTGCAGAAGAAAAGTGAAAAGAAAAGATATATGGTAAGTGGCAGTTGGATATTGTTACATTAGTGCAGAAGAGAAAAGATGGCAAGTGGCAGTTGATCATTGTGACATTAGTGCAGAAGGAGAAGAGAAAAGATGATGGTAAGTGGCAGTTGGACATTGTTACATTAGTGCAGAAGAGAAAAGATATATGGTAAGTGGCAGTTGATCTTTGTTACATTAGTGCAGAAGGAGAAGAGAAAAGATTATGGCAAGTGGCAGTTGGATATTGTTACATTAGTGCTGAAGAAAAGTGAAAAGATGATGGCAAGTAGCAGTTGGACATTGTTACATTAGTGCAGAAGAAGAGAAGAGAAAAAAGATGATGGAAAGTGGCAGTTGAACATTGTTACAATAGTGCAGAAGAAGAGAAGAGAAAAGATGGTAAGTGGCAGTTGATCGTTGTGACATTAGTGCAGAAGGGAGAGGATGAGGATCAGCGGTACCCTTTAGTGTTACAATAGTGCCAAAGAGAGAGAATGATAAGTAGCAGTTCCTTAAGGTTACATTAGTGCAGGAGGGAAAGTGATGAGGATAAGCAGCATTCATTAAGGTTACATTAACGCAGAAGGGGGAACGATGAAATTAAGTGGCAGTTCTTCATTGTTACATTAGTACAAACGGGAAAGGATGAGAGTAAATGGCAGTTCTTCATTGATGTATCAGTACAGGAGGGAAAGGGTAAAGCTAAGTGGCAGCTGCTCGTTATTATATTAGGACGGGAGAGAAAGTATGAGGGTAAGTGATAGATGCTCATCGTAGAAGGAGGAGTGGATGAAGGTAAGTGGCAGTTCCTCATTGTTAAATAAGTACAGGAGGAAACAGATAAAGGTAAGCGGCAGCTGCTCAGCGTTACATTGGTACTGGACGGAAATGATAAAGATAAGGAGGCAGCTGCTCAGAGTTACATTAGTACAGAAGGGAAATGATAATAATCAGTGGCAGTTTCTCATTGTTACATTAGTACAAGAGGGAAATGATAATCAGTGGCAGTTTCTCATTGTTACATTAGTACAAGAGGGAAAGGATGAGGATAAGCAACATTCGTTATTTTTCAATTAATGCAGGAGGGAGAAGATGAAACGAAGTGGCAGTTCCCTATTGTTACATTAGTACAAAAGGGAAACCATGAGAGTAAATGGCAGTTCCCCATTGGTATTTTAGTGTAGGAAGGAAAAAATAAAAGGTAAGTGGCAGTTGCTCTTTATTACATTAGTACAGGAGGGAAAGGGATGAAGGTAAGTGGCAGGCACAGACTTCCCCTGTTTAGGAGGGTCGCTCTAGCTCACCCTTTGGGCAGAGAAGGACGAGACAGAATTGGGAAGCGTTGGGAGGAGAGGAGAGAGAGAGAGATTTCTGAGGCCCATCCACAGGAGGAGGATCAGGGGGGTCCCTGAGGACAAAGACATGCAGAGGTGAGACAGATAAAAGGACAGTCACTCCAGAGCCACAGGCCTATCTATGCTTAGAAGTTCTGGGATCACTTGTCAATTTCCTCTATTCCCAAAGTTGGTGATACTATAGCTGGCTATTGCTGGTAATAAAAAAAATATATAATGGTTTGGGGTCAATTTTCTTTTTTTTTTTTTTTTTTGATAGGTTGTTCAACTTTATCTTTGTTTTACAAGTAAACATGTAATGCATGACAAAGGGATCCCAGAGCACTATAGGTTGTCTACAAGACTGCACAGCAGCAACTGCCTGCCCCAAGGTTGGTTTTGTATGACTGAAACCTCCATCAGAGCCATCCAAGGGAGGCGTCACTTTAGCGAGTTCTCCATCTGTGTGTGTAAATTCTGCCTTTGAGCTATTGAGCTCTGTACACAACAGACTTTACATCAAAGTAGCAATAAACGAATGTTCCACCCGCTGGCTCAGAAGGCAAATGCAAACATTCTTATTTAGCTCACTGAAAAACTATCACAGGATGAATGTAATAAACCACCTTACATTTAAATGAGATCAGTCACAACTGAAAGTTCAAAATACAGCATCGCCACCCCCATTCCCTTATATCTGCATTTAGCATTATCCAGCTAACTAATACTGTCCACGTTGACTCCCTGGCCAATAGGGGCTTCCTGATTGGCCGGGAGGAGAATGGGGCAGAATCAGTTTTGCCAACCTACCAGATTAAAATTTACTGACACAACACCCACAAATTTACTGGCACAGCCAAGTTTTTACTGACATTCCAAAAGTTACAAAATTACAGTTTTAAGCACATATTTTAGTATTTAGGCTACAAACAAGTACAATATGCAATTAGCAATGTGATTTAAGGTAAATATTAAGGTAAAAAAAAATATTGTTTTATTTACAATAGTAAATACGATAGATTTACTAGTAAGTACAGTAAGTAGCTCAGGGACACTCAGGAGGACAAGAAGTGAAAATGGGCAGATGCACACACACGTGAAATTGACTCTCCCGGTGACACTGACAGCCTTGCGCAGCAGCACAGATGATGATGACACCGACACGACAAGACACGTCCCCTCCTTAGTCACAGTGACAGTTTCTGTCCTTGCCAGATAGTCCCTTGAGTCCACATCTGTCCAAATAGCACTGACTGTGCCGCTCCCAGCTTGCTCACACAAGGTTCCGGTTGCTCTGCTAGGC